>JAXQQM020062564.1:0-559743 GCA_034641835.2 Pinus albicaulis
TGAAGAAACTTTTGCACCAGTTGCAAGAATGGAAACAGTAAGAGTAGTGCTATCCATAACAGAAGAACACAAGTGAGAAGTCTACCAAATGGATGTGAAATCAACATTTCTTAATGGAGTATTGATCGAAGTGGTTTATGTTGAACAACCTTTGGGCTATGAAAAAGGAGGCCAAGAGCACAAAGTATGTAAATTGACGAAAGCTCTGTATGGGATGAAATAAACACCAAGAGAATGGTACAATAGGATAGATACCTATCTATTGGAAAGAGGGTTTGAGAAATGTGAAGGAGAATCCACATTATACATCAAAGAAAAGGATGGTAACATCCTCATTGTTTTTTTATATGTTGATGATGTGATATTCACAGGTAATGATGTTTACCTCATTGAGAATTTAAAAAAAATCATGAAAGAAGAATTCAAGATGATTGATATGGGATTGTTGAGATACTTCTTAGGAATAGAAGCAGAGAAAAATGAAAATAGAATTTTTATTTCTCAAGAAAAATATGTGAAAGAATTTTTGGAAATATTTAACATGTAGGATTTCAAAGTAGCAATTACTCCGAGAGTGATGGGATTGAAATTAAACAAGGAAGACAACAGCAAGGATTTTGATCCAAGTTTGTATAAGAGCATAGTTGGTAGCCTTATATATTTGACTACAACCAGGCCAGATATTATGCATGCTATGAATTTAATTTCCATATTCATGGAAAGGAAAAAGGAGGCACATTGGCAAGCAATAAATAGAATTTTAAGATATGTTAAAGGAACAAAAAGATATGGAATTTTATACAATCTTCAAATTTTTTTGAATTAATTGGATATATTGATAGTGATTTGGCTGAAAATATAGATGACATGAGATGCACCTCTGGATATGTTTTTCATATGAGATCATGAGCCATCTCTTTTGCTTCTAAGAAACAATCAATTGTGTCTTTATTAAAAACAGAGACAGAGTATGTGGCAGCTACAATAGAGACATGTCAAGCAGTATGGATGAGAAGAATGTTGAGAAGTTTGTCATGAACAGGTAAAAGGCACAATAGTTTATTATGATAATAGCTCAGCAATAGCTTTATCCAAGGATTCAGTGTTTCATAAAAGAACAAAACACATTGATGCAAAGTATCACTACTTTAGAGAATTAATGAAGAATGGAGAAATTGTTCTGAAGCATTGTAGAACACAAGAACAATTTGTTGATATTCTAACAAAACCATTGGGGCAGAAAAGTTTTAATTATATCAGAAAATGTCTAGGAATGCATGAAAACAATAGTTGTCATTAAAGGGGAGTGTTGGAAATTAATCCCAACTACAAACCTGAGCAGTAGTACAACAGACTTCATTTTTTATTTGAAACTGAAGGATAGGAGCAGCTGAAAAATTGTTTTAAATTTTCATTCCACAGTGCATTCAATTCTGTGTTGAATCGCCTACAAAATCATTTTTTCTCCAATAGGCTATAGCCATTTCTGATTCACAAAATCATGGTTTGACCAGGTTACCTCCGTGCCTTTACTCCTATCCACCAACCATTATAAAACCCGTTCTTTGTTTTTAGTTTGAAAACCTCCATGTCACCATATCTGCCATCCAATAGGCACTCATCGCACCATTCACAACCTATGAAAAGAGTGGATCCTTCCAGTCCACGTCACACCAGGCTGTAACTAATTGACATCGTTTTGCATTGTCTCCCGCCTATGTCACGACTGTAACACCTCCAGTTTAAGGAATTTTTTTATTTCTATTTATTTTTTTTAATTTTTTTTTTATATACTTGGATTCCATCGTTATGCACCTGGTTGTCTGAATACTAAGTTCCTTCCTAATAACATTCTCATTAAACCCATGTATATATGAAAGTACCACTGTAAATTTTGAATGATGAGTTCAAGAATTTAACTTTAGTTCATTCTTGCTAAAGTTCATCTAACCCTCTAGTATCTCTCTCCTATTAAAACATTGACCATTCCCCTGCATACTTTTCAATAACATCACCTAACACATATATAGATTTAATACATCTACTCTTGAAACCATTATAGATATTCACCACATATATCTTGGGATCCATATATATAAATATTACCTATATATATATAGATATAGATAACATATGTATCTAGAATGCATTTATCAACCATACCCTTGTGAGCCCTTATATACCCCATATCTATATGTAATATACATTTTATTAAGATATTTGATCCACATATATATACCACATATATTTATACTACATACAAATTATATATATATAACACATCCTTTGATAACATTATGTGACACATACATATCTTCACCCTTTAACACTATGTATTGGAGACACACATCTATATATATATATATATATGTCACATATATATAAAATACATATATCGAATATGTCCTTTGATCAATATACATATACAACACGGCCCTTGTTAATAACCTTGAGCCGCATATGTATATAGATATATACCACCTATATATATAATGCATATAATTATTTATGTCCTTTGAAGATATTACGCGAATGCACACATATATAATTACGTTCTTAACTTTATATATATTTATAATATTCCCATTGGTATTATCATGGATTTCTCACAGCTGGGAACACGTAATTTTTATACCATTTGATAATAGGATTAAAACCGTACCCCGCCTGTACGATATCTAACATACCTATACTTCGATTTCTCATGGAAATGTCGCGTTTGTATATAATACAGTGAATTATTCTCATAGCTCGTACTTCGATCATAGTTTAATTATGCCGCGTTGATATAGCTAACTGTAAACTTGTGGTTAATTATGCCACGTTGAAACAGAGAAGTAATATCTGTGACAGTGATTCGGCTCCCAAATGAACCACTTCGTTACCTATCCTGAATCATAAAGCTTGTGGCGTTGATTCACCATTCCACCCTTTGTATAGTTCATAGAGGTTGGTTGTATTATTCCGAGTTTGTAATTGTATGAGTATTCTCGCCTGCAATGATGCTACCAACTACGCGTTTTGGCGTTCATTGCTTCTGGCGTCAAGTCATCATTGTTTGGTGTGAGCCGCTCCTATGCCATCTGGTTTTTGATACGCATAGTACGCATCATGCGTACTGGCTACTGATATTGGCGGCAACCTAGCTTGATGATTGGATGGGTCTGTAGTAGCGTATGGGTTTCATTTTTTTTTGACGTTTGATGGTTTGTACGCAGGGACGACGTTTTTTTGTAGAGACTGATGTGCTAGGCGCCGACGATTCCAGATCCCTGTCCAGCAAATAGGTTACCTGTAACGTTTCTATTTGCATTCCCGCCAGGTACAGTACCATGCGAGCCAACCTCTGCGTTTCAGTACCTCGTTGTAGCTCATCAACCTCACCGAGTACCACTAAGTCAACGCAGCTAGGTTGTTTTCCCAATCGACTTAGGGATTCTCTACCCGTCTGGGGCAGTGGGAATTAGGGTTTCTCCTGCCCTTCCGGTTTACCTCGGCGGCATCCACTCTCTTCTCTCTCGGCTGGTTATTATTTATATGGCTCGCTCCAGTTACAGTTGCAGCTTACTCTGGTTGTGGTGGTTGTTTTTATTCACCTTCGTTCGTCGAGGCGCGGATCCTTCCATGTGAAGTTGGTATAGGAGTACCAGGTCGGCTTGGAGGTATGACAGTTCGAGTGTAAAATCACTATAGTTATTTACCTTCTGCAATTCGTTTTGATGTCGTAATGTTGAGCCTAAATCCTTTACGGATTGTTTTGTGCAGCGCTCGGTAACATCGCAATGGATAAAATCCATCGCATGGGTTTTCCTCCTGTTGAAACGCTGAACCCTGGTTAACGTTTCATCCTACGTCCCGACGCCGGATCCTTAGGTTTCTGTACGCCTGGGTGTAACAGCCTCACCATGGCTGTTGTGCTGCTAATTTTTGTGTATTGGCTACTTGATTTGTTTTTATTTCTCTGTTTAATCAAAGCGATACCAGGGTAGAAAGAGAACCCCATTCTCAAGTGACCCACTAGTTTTGTTATCCGTTTGCAGAGATGTTCTCATTTAATTTATTTTTCTTGGCTTTCAGAATATGATATTGTTTGAGATCAACTCTAACTGCTAGGATGTATGTTATGGCGACGTTTATATGTTTTTTTTTCTAACATAGCTCAGACGTGGCTATGGTCAACGACGTACTGGCCGTTTGCCTACAACCTATGTCGATTTGCTCCACTGTAGATGGCGATATTGATCAGCGAGCATGGCCAAGGGAAGAGCCGATCTCCTACTTCGGTAACTTACTCCCTTTACGCGGTTTCACCTCTGTATTTATGTTGTCTTTAATATTTTTTTTTTCGAAAACAAGCCTGGCTGCATCGCCTTGGTAATTTAGTATAATACCTTCTGTCATCTAAAACCCTTTCACCCACGGCATATGGATCGTAATACCCTGCATGCATATTGGGCACTCGGACCTGCACGTTAGTTCATAGTTTCACTGTTGCATTTGTTACCTATGCGTTATTTCCTAGTTTTTATTGCTGTGTCTGTCATCGTTTAGAATATGAGTATTCCTATGACAGATAATATCCATATGATAGGTAATTTGAATTCGATATGAACAGAGATAATAGGTATGCACATGCATGGTTGAAATTTACCTATTTAAAATATCTCGTCGTTTTGATTTTTCAATATATTCGTTCCATCTCATGGTTAAAAAGGACCTCAAATGCCGTGGATATTGATGTCTGTACCATTCGAGGGTATTATATTGAACTGGCCCCACTCATAGAAATTTACTAATCACCATGATGTTATTTAGTTTGACCTTTCATTGATTCGCATAAATGTTTGGTTTATATATATATTTCCTCCCACACGCTACTCTGTTTTTTTTTTTTTTTTTTTATAGTTGTTTCCCTTTTAAGGTCTATGTAGTAGCGCACGACTTTGATAATATATGTATGCAATAGTCATTGAGTAGTATAACTTCATTGAGTAGAGTATCTTAATTTTAGATTAAGTCTTTTGCTATGATACTTATTTCAAGAATTAGAGGTAGATTTCAAAATGCAATATGCACTATAAATGCTATGAATGGTATAACCCTTATATAGAGTAGAATTTCTTTTCAAGCTAGAAAATGTCAAAATACATAATCTAACATCTTTGATTTTCTTTTATGATACCATATAAATTCAGATCTGCTAATATAGTTTTCCACCGTACATATGAGCATAAAATTCCACCTTTGTATATATATATGGAGCAAGTTAATATTCAATTTTCTGTGGAGACTAAGTACCTTCAGATTTAAACCGTCTTTGGTTTAAAGTTTCTGCGGGTTTCTACTCTATGGACTACTGGTCTACAACTAAACAGAATCTGGAAGGTAAATGCCTGAAGATAGATTCTGTTAAATGTAGTACTAAAATCAATCATACAATTTCATTTAATTTTATATGTAGCCAATTCATACCATAATAAATCAAACTAACCAAGAATTTCATAAACATACCACTACTGCAATTGACCAACCTCCCAACCTTAGAGCCCTCTTTGTCTCCCAGAACTCACCCCCGAGCTGAGATCACCTCCATCACAGATCAACCTCTGATCTGCTTAGGAGCAGCTTATTTAAGCTCATATTTCCCCAAAGCATGTTTCTAATTCTGCGTCCAGAATAGCAGGATGCTTTCTTTCCTGTTTAGCCTAGGCTTCCCATTTTGGGACTCTTTAAAGCTATTTTATGCTTTTCCTCAGCTTTTCCAGCTTTTCTCACCTCTTCCCAACTACTTTCCTCTTCATTGGGGAAATTTAGATTCCTCCTCAAAATCTAAATTAATTTCTTTCAAGGATTTTTTGAAAGATTGTGGGGATTTGTTGCCTTATCCATCCTCATAGATTTGGCAAGTGATCTCTAATTCTCATCTTGGTCAAAATGCAAAATCAATTTATTTATTTCTTCAAATTAAATATTCAAATACATTCACACCATACTTATCCTTTGGGGTCCACTCCCCTTAGGACTTAAAGTTCACATGTCTAATTTTTCAATTTCAACCCAGAAATTGGGGGTGTTACATATTCCCCCTCTGAAAATAAACACCGTCCTCGGTGTTGTTATTCAACTACTAGAGTTCATTTAAACAAAAACGGATATTTCTCCATCATTTCAGCTTCCCTTTCCCAGGTAGCTTCTTCAGCAGTAAAGTGCTTCCACTGCACTTTTACTCTGGCCACTGTTCTGTTTCTCAATTAAATTTCTTCCCGCTCCAATATTTGAAGCGGTTCTGGCAGAAACTCCCCTTCTGGTTCCACCTGTACAACATTCCAATCAACTATGTGAGAAGCATCATGCACATATATTTTTAGTAATGAAATATGAAACACATCATGCACTCTAACATGGGGTGGTAGGGCCAGCTTGTAAGCCACTGGTCCCACCCTTTCTAAAATTTCAAAAGGCCCACAATATCTAGGAGCAAGTTTTGCACAACTTCCAACATAAAGTGTGCTCTTTTTGGGTTTGATGCGCAAATACACATGATCCCCTACTTTGAATTCTCGGTGCACTCTTTTCTTATCAGCATAGCTTTTCTGGCGATCTTGTGCTGTCTTGATATTTCTTTGTATCTGTTTAACAATTCTCTCCATCTCTTGTAAGGCATCAGGTCCCAGCATTAATTTATCTTCTGGTTGGCTCCAGCTCAAAGGAGTACGACACTTCCTTCCATATAGTGCCTCAAACGGACTCATTTTAATAGAAGATTGGTAACTATTATTATAGGCAAATTCAGCTAAATGCAGATACTCCTCCCACTTTGATGGTCTATCCATCACATACATTCTCAACATATCCTCCAAAATTTGATTCGTCCTTTCTGTTTGCCCGTCAGTTTGAGGATGATAGGCAATACTGAAATTCAGCTTAGTACCCATCCCTCCAAACAACCCTTTCCAAAATGCTGCTGTAAACTTAGCATCTCGATCTGAAACAATTACTTTGGGAACTCCATGAAGCCTTACTATTTCCTTCAGGAAAACATTTGCTACTTGAGCTGTTCTGAATGTAGATTTCACTGGTATAAAGTGGGCAGCTTTGGTTAAAGTGTCTACTACCACCATTACAGAATCATGTTGGTATTTGGTTTTGGGTAGTCCTGTTATAAAATCCATGGAAACTGTGTCCCATTTCCATTCTGCAATTGGAAAAGGGTTTAGAAGTCCTGCTGGATGTTGATGCTCAACTTTGACTAGCTGACATTCCATACATCTACTTAAATACTCTGCCACATCTCTCTTCATTCCTAGCCAGAACAACTTCTTCTTCAAGGCTGTTAACATCTTTTGGTATCCTGGATGTCCTGCATAGGGCTGTTTGTGATATTCATCTAAAATTTCTCTTTTTAATGACTCTATATTTGGAATATACAACCTGTTTTTGTAATAGAGTAGCCCTTTCTGGTTTTTAGTGAAATCAGTTTTATCCCTTTTCTGTAATTTCACTAAGAGTGCCTCATAGTTGGGATCTTGATTTGCTGCTTTTCCCACCAATTCCTCTACCTCCATCTGGGCACTACTCCCAATGCTGTTTAGATGTTGACAAGCATTTCTACTAAGTGCATCCGCAACTTTATTTTCTTTTCCCTTGATATGCTTTATGTCCATATCAAATTCACTTAAAAAGGACAGCCATCTGGCTTGTCTTGCATTCAGGTCAGTTTGAGAAAAAAAATATTTGAGGCTAATATGATCAGTCATCAATGTGAACTTTTTCCCAAGCAGATAGTGCCGCCACATTTTCAAAGCATGTATAACAGCTGCAAATTCTAAATCATAAGCACTATAATTCTGTTCATGGATTTTCAGTTTTCTAGATTCATAGGCAATAACTGAATTTTCCTGCAATAGTACTCCTCCTAGCCCCTCTCTGCAAGCATCTATACATACAACAAACTCTTTATCAGGATCAACAATTTTTAGTATAGGGGCTGAAATAAGTTTTTGTTTTAATTGTTCAAAACTGATTTGACATTTCTCAGTCCACACGAACTTGACACCCTTTCTTTGCAATGAAGTAATGGGGTGTGCTATGGCAGAAAATCTCTCCACAAATCTACGATAATAGCCTGCCATCCCCATGAATGACCTTACTGCTGAAACATCAGTTGGAACTGGCCATTCCTTAATGGCTTTTATCTTTTCAGGATCAACCTCAAGCCCTTTTTCAGAAATAATATGACCCAAATATTGAATCTTATCCTTGTAAAATTCACATTTACTGAACTTGGCATATAGCTGATTTTCTTTCAGATTTTGCAACACTATCCGCAGATGTTCCTTGTGTTCCTCTTTGTTTTTGGAGTAAACTAAAATATCATCTATGAACACCAAAACAAATTTATCCAAATATTTGTTCAACACACTATTCATCAGGCACATAAAGGTGGCAGGGGCATTCATCAGACCAAAAGGTAGGACTACAAATTCGTAGTGTCCATACCTGGTTCGAAAGGTTGTTTTGCTGATGTCTTCTTCCTTGATTCTGAGCTGGTGATACCCAGTTCTTAAGTCAATCTTGGAAAAGACTGAGGCCCCTCTCACTTGATCAAAAAGATCATCAATTCTAGGAAGGGGATATCTATTCTTAATGGTCAACTTGTTCAGCTGACGATATTCAATGCACATCCTAAAAGTTCCATCCTTCTTTTTCACAAATAAGACAGGTGCTCCCCACGGAGACACACTTGGTCTAATGTAACCTTTATCCAGTAATTCTTGCAGCTGCATCTTCAGCTCCATAAGTTCTGGCGGACTCATCCGATAGGGGGCTCGGGAAACTGGTGTAGCTCCTGGCACCAGATCTATGGAAAAATCAATTTCTCTTTTGGGAGGGAGATGAGGAATCTCATCTGGGAAAACTTCTTTAAATTCCCTTACCACCGGTAACTCATTCAGCAGATTTTCTTCCGTCCTCTGTTCTACTTCTTCCACATGTACTGCATAAACTTGATATCCTTTTCTAGCTGTTCTTTTTAATTGTAAGGTTGATATTTGTCTTATTGAAATGGATTTTGGTTTCCCTTTTAGTGTAAAAGGTTTCCCTTCTTCATCCACACAATGCAAGGTTTTATCCCAGCAGTTCATCAGAGCTTTCTTCTTTTCCAGCCAATCCATTCCTATCAGCAGATCATAGGATCCTAATGGCAATATGTTCAGATTTACTTCTGTTGGGAACCCATTTAATTATATTGCTGTTTTGGGCAACTTATGTGTGACTTTTCTCTTAGTTCCAGTGGCCAGCTGTACCAACCATGACTGCTGAAATTTTTCAGGTTTAATTTTACATTTTTCTACAATTCCAGGACTAATGTAACTCAAAGAAGCACCTGGATCAATCAAAACAGTAACGGGTAGGTCAGAAATCTTACCCTCCATCTCCACCATGGTTGCTTGATGTTCTGCTTGCCGATTTTCCAATGCTGCACTGATAGTTGGTATATTTATGGCTATGTCATTGATTGTTGTTGCCTCTCGCTCTCTGCTGATCATATGAATATTTCGATGGGGGCAATCCCTCATCATATGGGGTTCTCCACAGCCCCAACACTTCAAAGGTTCCTTCATTCTGACTGTCCCTTCCTTTTTATTATTCCCTTCTACTTGTTTTGAAGCCACTTGGGACTGAGCAGTTTGGCTTTCTTTTGGTTTATTGAATTTTTTCCGCTGATGATCTCTGCCAAAATTTCTTAGATATGCTGGTTTTGGTCTTTTCCCTTTGAACTCACCCTTGTTCAGCCAGTTCTTCCCTTGTTCAGCCTTACCTTTAAACTGCTGATAGCATAATCTTGCTTTTCTAACAGCGTCATCCATTGTCTTTGGGTTATCAAACTCAATTTTCTCCTTGTACACAATAGGTAAGCAATTCAAAAACCTTTGGACCTTTGCTTTTTCTTCCCTAATGTAAGGGACATATCTCAGTAAATTGGTAAACTTAGTGACAAACTCATCGATAGTGAGTTGTCCTAGTCTAAGTTCATGGAATTCTTTTGCTTTATCATCATAATAACGTTCGTTCAAATAACGATTTTTGAACTTAGCCTGAAAATCTTCCCAAGTAACTGTCTTTTCATCAATGGCATGCACCATTTTTGTCTCTTCCCACCACAGTGTAGCCTTTCCTTGTAGTTGATACACAGCTAATCTGGCCTTCAGATTGCTCTCATATTCATATACTTGGAAATACTTGATCATGTTCAGCAACCAAGCTTCAACATCTTCTTCCTTCTCCCCATCATAGGAGGGAGGTTTGATCTTTCTAAATTATCCCTGCAATTCTCTTTTCTGCTTATGTTGATGTCTAGCTGCATCCTCATCCTCAGACTCATCCATCTTTCTTTTTCCAGAACCTTCGCCTTCCTGGCTGTTCCGGGAAGTTAGCTCTCTGATGAGCTTTTCCTGCTCCTTACTGGTGGATGACAACATGTCATTCTGGCTTCTTAGTTCAGCCAATTCTCGTTGCATCCTGTGCAACATGGCCATTACCGGGGCATTGGGATCTGGAGTAGCAAACTCATCATGCAGATCCACATAAATTCCTCCCTCTTCAGCCATTTTAGCACCACTGTACACACTCATACATTTGATTAGTAAGACAAAAAAACCAATCTCTACAATGTTCAATAATATTCAGAATTTAGTGAGCATAAGAACAACAACCCAATTTTTGCACTTGAGCTCCGATACCATTTGTAACACCTCCAGTTTAAGCAAATTTTTTTTTATTTTTTATTTTATACTTGGATTCCATCGTTATGCACTTGGTTGTCTGAATACTAAGTTCCTTCCTAATAACATTCACATTAAACCCATGTACATATGAAAGTACCACTGGAAATTTTGAATAATGAGTTCAGGAATTTAACTTTAGTTCCCTCTTGCTAAAGTTCATCTAACCCTCTAGTATCTCTCTCTTATTAAAAACATTGACCATTCCCCCTGTATACTTTTCAATAACATCACCTAACACACATATATATATATTAAATACATCTACTCTTGAATCCATTATAGATATTCAACACATACATCTTGGGATCTATATATATAAATATTACCTATAAATATATATAGATAACATATGTATCTAGAATGCATTCATCAACCATACCTTTTGAACCCTTATATAACCCATATATATATGTAATACACCTCTTATTAAGATATTTGATCCACATATATATACCACATATATTTATACTACATATGAAATATAGATATATAACACATCCTTTGATAACATTATGTGACACATACATATCTTCACCCTTTAATACTATGAATTGGAGACACACATCTATATATATATATGTCACATATATATATATATATATATATAATACATATATCGAATATGTCCTTTGATCAATATATATATATATACAACACGTCCCTTGTTAATAACCTTGAAGCCGCATATGTATATAGATATATACCACCTATATATATATAATGCAGGTATTTATTTATGTCCTTTGATGATATTACGTGAATGCACACATATATAATTACGTTCTTAACCTTATATATGTTTATAACATTCCCATTGATATTATCATTGAATTCTCACAGCTGTGAACACGTATATTTATACCATTTGATAATAGGATTGAAACCGCACCCAGCCTGTACGATATCTAATATACCTATATTTCGATTTCTCGTGGAAATGTCGCTTTTGTATAATACAGTGAATTATTCTCATAGCTCGTACGTCGATCATCGTTTAATTATGCCGCGTTGATATAGATAACTGTGAATCGGCGGTTAATTATGCCACGTTGAAACGGAGTAGTAATATCTGTGACAGTGATTCGGCTCCCAATTTAACCACGTCGTTACCTAACCCGAATCATAAAACTTGTGGGCGTTGATTCACCATTCCACTCTTTGTATAGTTCATAGCGGTCGGTTATATTATTCCCAGTTTGTATTTGTATGAGTATTCTCGCCTGCAATGATGCTACCAACTACGCATTTTGGCGTTCATTGCTTCTGGCGTCAAGTCATCATTGTTTTGGTGTGAGCCGCTCCTATACCATCTGGTTTTTTATACGCATAGTACGCACCATGCGTACTGGCTAC
The DNA here is from genome assembly GCA_034641835.2 of Pinus albicaulis. Taxonomy (NCBI): domain Eukaryota; kingdom Viridiplantae; phylum Streptophyta; class Pinopsida; order Pinales; family Pinaceae; genus Pinus; species Pinus albicaulis. The sequence continues at coordinate 12,141 of JAXQQM020062564.1, forward strand.
TGATAGTGGCAGCAGCATAGCTTGATGATCGGATGGGTCTGTTGTAGCGTGTGGGTTTCATTTTGACGTTTGATGGTTTGTACGCAGGGACGTCGTTTTGCTGTAGAGATTGAAGTGCCAGAAGCCGGCGGTTCCAGATCCCTGTCCAGCAAATATGTTACATGTAACGTTTCTGTTTGCATTCCCGCCAGGCCCAGTACCATGCGAGCCAACCTTTGCGTTTCAGTACATCGTTGCAACTCATCAACCTAATCGAGTACCACTGAATCGACGTAGCTGGGTTGTTTTCCCAATCGGCTTAGGGATTCTCTACCCGTCTGGGGCAGTGGGATTAGTGTTTCTACTGCCCTTCCGGTTTACCTCGGCGACGTCCACTCTCTTCTCTCTCGGCTGGTTATTATTTATATTGCTCGCTCCAGTTACAGTTGCAGCTTATTCCGGTTCTGTTGGTTGTTTTTATTCACCCTTCGTTCGTCGAGGCGCGGATCCTTCCAGATCGGCTCGGAGGTATGAGAGCCCGAGTGTAAAATCTCTATATTTATTTACCTTCTGCAATTCGTTTTGATGTCATAATGTTGAGCCTAAATCCTTTACGGATTGTTTTATGCAGCGCTCGGTGACATCGCAATGGATAAAATCCATCGCATGGGTTTTCCTCCTACTGAAACGTTGAACCCTGGTTCACGTTTCATCCTACGTCCTGCCATCGGATCCTTAGGTTTCTGTACGCCTGGGCGTAGCAGCCTCACCGTGGCTGTCGTGCTACTAATTGTTGTGTATTGGCTACTTTCTTCGTTTTTTTTTTTTTTTTTCTCTGTTTAATCAAAGCGATCCCAGGGTGGAAAGAGAACCCCATTCTCAAGTGACCCACTAGTTTTGGGATCCGTATGCAGAGATGTTCTCATTTAATTTATTTGTATTGGCTTTCAGCATATGATATTGTTTGAAATCAACCCTAACTGCTAGGATAGATGTTATGGCGACGTTTATATGTTTTGTTTTTCTAACATAGCTCAGACGTGGCTATGGTCAACGGCTTACTGGCCGTTTTCCTACAACCTAAGTCGATTTGCTCCGCCGTAGATGGCAATCTTGATCAGCGAGCGTGGCCAAGGGAAAAGCCGATCTTCTTCTTCGGTAACTTACTCCCTTTTCGTGGTTGCGCCACTGTATTTCTGTGGTCTTTAATCTATTTTTTTTTTGAACACACGCCTGGCTGCATCGCCTTGGTAATTTAATATAATACCTTTTGTCACCTAAACTCCTTTCACCTGTGGCATATGGATCGTGATACCCTGCATGCATATTGGGCACTTGATCCTACGCGTTAGTTCATAGTTTCACTGTTGCATATATTACCTATGCGTTGTTTCCTAATTTTTATTGTTGCGTCTGTCATCGTTTAAAATATGAGTATTCCTATGACAGATGATTTGAATCCGATATGAACAAAGGTAATAGGTAGGCGCATGCATGGTTGAAAGTTACCTATTTAACATATCTCGTCGTTTTTTATTTTTCCAATCTATTCGTTCCATCTCATGGTTACAAAGGGCCTCAAATGCTGTGGATATTGAGGTCTGTACCATTCGAGGGTATTCTAGTGAACTGGCCCCACTCATAGAACTTTCCGAATCACCATGAGGTTAGTTAGGTTGACCTTTCATAAATTCGCATAAATGTTTGGTTTATATATATATACTCCCACACGCTACTCTGTTTTTTTTATAGTTGTTTCCATGGGTCCTATGTAGTAGCACACAGCTTTTGATAATTTATGTGTGATAGTCTATTGGTAGTATATCTTGGTATAGATTAAGACTTTTGCTATGATGCTTAGTTCAAGAATTAGAGGTAGATTTCAAAATATAATATGCACTATAAATGCTATGAATGGTATAGCCCTTATATAGAATAGAATTTCTTTTCAAGCTATAAAATGTCGAAATACATAATCTAACATCTTTGATTTTCTTTTATGATACCATATAAATTCAAATCTGCTAATATAGTTTTCCACCTTACATATGAGCATAAATTTTCACCTTTGTATATATATATGGAGCAAGTTAATATTCAATTTTCTGTGGAGACTAAGTACCTTCAGATTTAAACCGTCTTTGGTTTAAAGTTTCTGGGGGTTTCTACTCGATGGACTACTAGTCTACAACTAGACAAAATCTGGAAGGTGAATGCCTGAAGATAGATTCTGTTAAATGTAGTACTAAAACCAATCATACAATTTCATAAAATTTTATATGTAGCCAATTCATACCATAATAAATAAAACTAACCAAGAATTTTCAGAAACATACCACTACTGCAAATGACCAACCTCCCAACCTTAGAGTCCTCTTTGTCTCCCAGAACTCTTACAGTAGGATGCCTCCATCCCAGTCCAAGCCTCTCTTAAATCTTACTTCAGGAAAGCTGTTAGCTCATATTTCCCCAAAGCATGTTTCTAATTCCGCGTCCAGAATAGCAGGATGCTTTCTTTCCTGTTTAGCCTAGGCTTCCCATTTTGGGACTCTTTAAAGCTGTTTTATGCTTTTCCTCGGCTTTTCCAGCTTTTCTTACCTCTTCCCAACTACTTTCCTCATCATTGGGGAAATTTAGATTCCTCCTCAAAATCTAAATTAATTTCTTTCAAGGATTTTTGAAAGATTGTGGGGATTTGTTGCCTTATCCATCCTCATGGATTTGGCAAGTGATCTCTAATTCTCATCTTGGTCAAAATGCACAATCATTTTATTTATTTCATCACTTTAATTATTAAATTACATTCACACCATACTTATCCTTTGGGGTCCACTCCCCTTAGGATTAAAGTTCAAATATATGACTTTTCATTCAACACAGTTAGGGTGTTAGAATTAAGTTATAGGTCAATTAACTGAGTACAATTGAAAATAACAGAACTATATTGTTAAAATTTATCAATCAACACATGCATGACTGAACTCCAAGCTCACTAACTCTAATTTACTCAGCTAACTCAGTGACTAAATATGCATTGCACTAAATATATATATTTATACACACTAAGTGGCTATGACAATTATATAATATAGATAAATGAATTAATAGAATTACTAATTAAATAAACCTATTAGATAAACACATTTAAATCTTTAATTAAATAAACATATTTAATTCATTAATTAAATAACCCTATCAAATAAAACCCTTTAATAAAAACATTTCATTTTAATAGTTGGTGAACCAACTCAACCAAATTTGATTTGGTCATCAATATTGTCATATAAATATTAAAGGTCAGACCACCTCTCAAATTCATTAAAACTATTTATGATGGTAGGTGACCGACAAAGCAAGGAAATCATATTATGATAAAAATTTATGTTGTTGAGACAATGAATGGCTTTAGGGATATATGGAGAATGAATAAGGCGAAGTGAGGATGGGGTGGGGGGATTTGTTTTTATTTCCAGTGAAGAAAATATAGAAGAGAAAATATAGAGAGAGTCACGACGAAGAAAATATCACTAGAGTGAATCTATGGAATGAGCCTTGGGCTCGAGACTAACGAAGAGACATGGAAATTTGAGCAGTTGTTCTTGGAGTTTTGGGCAAGGGGGCCAAAAAAATTCAATTCTGAAGTCTTATGGATTTGGGAAATGAATAGGTTGATCCAAGATCGGTAAGGAGGAACCAGTCAATTTGGTAATTGTAGTAGGCTTGGAGCAATGTCAGATCAAACTTAAATGAGATATCCACGTATGTATCTACAATTCAATTGGCAAATATGTGTTGAATTTGATTGTCCTGTTGTTATGTAAAAATATGGGTTACATTGTGCTTGTACATGCATATATCATTCCACAAGTGGAATTCAAGTTCTAATCATGAATTCCTCCACAACATAATATGACAATGTTTAAGAAGGTTCTTTCTTAAAATTGTTTCATCATCGGTGGTCTCCTTAGATATGCTAGAGATTATTCTCTTTTTTATTCTACCAATTTGTTTCGCATTTCTAGCCTCTTGATTTCGATTAGAATTTTTTAGCTCTCCCTCATTTTTCTAGTGCAGTCTTATATCCTACAACTCGAGAATGTCAAGTTCTAGCTATGGATTGTTTCTCTTATAAGCACCTGGAAAATACTTCCAAAATTTTCTTGTCATGCTACATACAAGCCCTGGGTACATGTATTTCAAAAGAGAGAGCCGCCCAAAATAATTTCCATAACTTAGGGTTTGGGGGAGTGCGTCACTACTTCAAGTGGGTAGCTTGTCTGCAAGTAAAATGTTGGAAATACTGAGGGGGGGTTGAATCAGTATTTATTTTACAATTTTTATTTTACCAGTTTTAGATCACTTCTAAACTAAACACAAAAATTAACAATACAAAATAAATAATTCTATTAATCAAATATATCGAGGAATCGAATTATGTTTTTACAATAAATTGAGTACAATAAATTTTAGGGCTCCAACGGTAGATGAAGACCACAATCTCCAATCCACCAGGCTCCAACCTGTACTTTTCCAAGCACCAACTTGGACTTCAAGAGGCTTGAACCTTGAGGGCTCCAACCCTATCTTCCAAAAGGCTCAAACCTTGTCTCTATGGGGCACAAAACTCTAGGGTTCCTACCCTCTTCACTGGCACATGCTCCAACCTAATATTATTAAGGACTCCTATCCTCTAAGGCTCCAACCGTATGCTTCAATAAGTTCAATATCACGTCAATGGTTCTTCATGGCTTCCAATGTCTTCTGCAACAAGCCCTAACAATATCTACAAGTTATTCAACAATGCCCTCACTTATCTTAAAGTAACCCTTTAAACAAAGTTACCGATCAAACAAGAACTATTACCTCAAAACGAGAACTCTAAAAAAAAAAACATACAAAAAACATGAAAAAAAACCCGAAAACGAAAAGTGTTATTTGGGAATAACCTTTTTTTTTCGAGGTAAATTTTAAACATTTTATAAAAATGGAAGTAAAAGCCAATTTTGTGTGTGCAAAAAAAACCTTGAAACGAAAAGTGTTGATGTTGGAATAACGTCATCAATTTTGTGTGAAAAAAAAACCCTCAAAACAAAAATTTTTGATGCTCGAATAATGTTGCCAATTTTGTGTGTGCAAAAAACACCGTGAAAATGAAAATTGTCTATTGTGGAATAACGTCGACAATTTTTTGTGTGCAAAAACACTGTGAAAACGAAAAATGTTGATGTTGGAATAACGTCTTCTTTGGGGGGGGCTAAATTGCCAACATCTTTTAATAATGACGTTAAAGACAAAATATCACGACTTTGAAAAAATTTAAAATTTCAACGATATACATGACATTAAAGATAAAATATCATGTCTTTGAAAAGCCTTAAAATTCAAATGATGACATTAAATATAAAATATCTAAACTAAGGATGACATATGTTAAGCTGCTCCAAAAGATGATTATATGATTATTTCAAAATACTTCAAAAACATGTCTTCAAGACAATTCAAGGAGATTTACAATAATGCTTCAATTATTTTTCTAAAAAAAGTGTCCCCACCTTAAGTTTGGTTCACAAAAGCTCCAAGATCTATTCTAAGGGTGCTTCAAAAAATCTTCAAAGATACCATCCACTGTCCATCAAATGATGCCCAAAGAACAACTTCAAAAGATAATTAATTGTCACAGGTCTAATTTGCTTATAGACACATGTCTGATTTGTATCTTCACAACAATCTGAGCTTGTCACAATTTCACAACTGAGCTCCTAACCATATACCATCATGTGAGTTTTACCACAGAGCCAAAATATTTGCCACAAGTCCAAGAATTTGTCACAGGTCAATAGATCTTGCCACGGGTATTGGCTAAGAGAGATTCGATCTATAGACAGGTCCAAACATTGTGGTTCCATAGGGGGCTAGGTTTTTGGGAGACTCTGGCTCCACAGGGCCAAGGTGCGTGGGAGACTATGGCTCCATAAGGCTAAAATTATATAGAACTGAAACACAAGCGAAATTATAAAGAATTACCACAGGACCGAAATATTTACCTCAGGAGTTTGCAACAGATCCAAGAGCTTGGTTAAATATTTACTTGTCCTCGTCCTCCTTAGCCTCCTTTTACACCTCAGATTGGAGTTTATTATTTTTTTACTTGACCGAATTCTTGTTTGAAAATCCTGGGTTTATATTTATATTTTTTTGAGCCTATGAACAATCATGTCTCTTTAGGAGGGTTGACATGACCATGAGGAAGTCGTCTTGTGCAATTTTAACATTTTTTTAAATTATTTTGAGTACACTATAAGAGTGATTTATGTTCTTAATATCACCAAGGATTTGACTTGTAGTTGTAGGTTCTGTTAAATTTATTTTCCATATTCTAAGCCCTCAGCTGCTTTTGATTGTGCGTGATCTGATCAATGTCTCCCATGTATATGTACATTGTATTTTCTTTTGACTCATATATTAATATGGTATTGACAACTTGCTTGGTCATCCCCTTGTAACAAGATCATGCTAGGCTTCATCTTGGACTAGTCGATTTCTTTTATGGTTAGACATTTTGTGTCCACAAAAAACGTCACAACTTATGAATCGACCTGTCTTCTCCATAGTTAATGAGTATTCCAAGACACCCATGCACTAGTGCCTCTGTGTTGAACAATAAACTTTTCATTTCTATCAAACTGTCAAATTTCTTTAACATAACAATGCCTCCACAGATTTCTATGCATCTAGGAATTTATCACTATTAGCATACATTCATGCTCAGGTAATCTTAGGGTCCATGCATATAATTAGGGCATCATTCTTTATCTAGAACATGGTAGGGCTAGCTTCAACTAGGGCTTTATCAAGGCATTTGGCACATTATAGCTTTTTTCATTAAATGCACTTTAGGGCCAGAGCTTTCAATTAGTGCTTAGAGTTAGGGTCTAGTCAAGTAGTTATGGTTTAGGGCATCTTCAACAATGCCTTATTGACATCAATGAAAACATTTAGCAACATAAAGTGGTATGTTGGAAAACATTTGCCGGTAAACATTTTCTGTGGAAAAAAAATAAAATAATATTATTAATAAGTCATATCCATGCATTTGGATTGTTTTCATGAGTCATTTTCATTTTTTTTAACCCCATGTTTTTATTTTTGGGTTTTTTCTTTGAAGAGTTAGTTATATTTATATTATATATAGATAAGAGTAAAATATAGAGTGGAAATGTGACTTAAATCTCTTAAAAAGAGAGAAGTATGAAGCTCGATCTTAGCTAGAAGTGTTTCCATAATGTCAAAAAAGACCACCAACTTTTAAAATATGAATTATGCAAAGATAAGTGCATTGTTTAAGGTTTGATATCTTTTCTCCCCTAAGGTATTCACATGGGTTCAGGTTTTTCCCTTTATTCATGAATATATGCTAGTCTTTCTTTATATTAATGAGAGGCAAGATAGTGTTTATACTTATTTCAATTTTAGATGTACTATTTTTTATATTAATGGGATATGTTAGAGGATTTTAATCTTAGTCTTTGGGTAGGAGAAAGTGTGGAGTGGTTACTTTTATTAAAAAAATGAGTTTGATGCACACACAATGGATATATTATTTTCATAAGTCCTCCTTTGCTAGCTAGAGAAAGAATGAGGCACCTTGCTTTTAGAAAAGTTGTTCATGCCTGTTCATAAAAATGCACTCATTAAATTAATGCACCAACATAGATCCATCTAAATTTGAGTCTATAAGTATTGAGAGGAATCAAATTATTTAAGTGTAATTTTCCTTTAAAATGAAAAAAATGAGGAAAAAATTGTACATAAAAAGATTAATAACATAATATCAATACATTTATAACACATAAGAAATTTCATAATATCAACAAGATCAACATGTCATCTACAAAATTTAAAAACTAAAAAAAAAAAATAACAATTATTTCTTTTACACACCCAAGCTGAATTCAATTTTCAAACCTTTTATTTTATCTATTAATATTAATTTTATATAGTTTTTAAAATTAATATAAAAGTAAAATTTTAATAATATTATATATTATTAATAATTTTCAACTTTTAGTTTTATGAATATTTTTCATTAATTCACATTTTTTTAACCTATCTCAAACTTTATATAAATTACAAAAGCTTTTCATTTATTTTTATTATATATATATATATATATATATATATATATATATATATATTTAAATATTTAAAGAAATGCCAAATTTATATGAACTTAATTTTAAGCACGACAAGGGTTTCGTATTATGTATGCACACTCTATCTGTTTCTTTGTATTTTTCCCAGTTTGGTTTCTGCAACGACAGGGGTTTTCTGTTAAATATAGACCTTCGGAAATGTGATAACAGCGGTTATATCTTCCGACCCCACACATGATTCGATTTCATTGAGTTAATGAACATTTGTCAATTAAATGCACGCTGCCATACCCTGCATCTAATTACGAGTTATACACAGAGAGCATCGATTCAGTGCGTTCTGGAAGCATAATTACATCTACTCAATATCGCCACAGGAACATTAGACTGCCATCTGATGCGTTCTTCCTTAGGCTAAACTCATCGATCTTTCATTTAACCAGATGCACAGAACAAATATGTATTCACGCTCCTTCAACGCTCACAAGGCTAGGAAGGAAATTTCAATGCATTCGTTCCTCCGTTCACACAAAGAATTGCTGTTTAATTGAATCGAATTAAGACACAACCCAATAAACATTCGATTGCCATCGATCCTGTAGGGACATAACCAATTAAATAACTATCACGACATGAATTCATGATTCAGATACAAATATGGACTACATTAACACAGAGAATCAACACAACAATTTCACTATTATGCACAGAATATCATTGGACAGACCTAAGGCATTTCAGCCTTAGTACGCTCCTTCTCTGGCGACTACATTTCATTCATTCTCCTCTTCAGATATTACAGGCACGCCAGTTATATAGAATTTAGAAAAAATTAGGAATTGGTTGGCCTTCCCAAATCTCTCCGATCACTCAAAGAAACTCTTCCTCTTCTCAAGTGCACACATGGCAGGTGCACATGGCAGATTGATTACATAAATTTAAACATCAGTTTTAAAACAAAATTCGCCCCATTTTCATGACTATTCGCATACCCAGGTTTAGATTCGAACTGGAATTTGAATCGTTCAGATGCCCCTGCATCAATATTATTCTTACCAGACTTGCTGTGACATATAATAGAAAGCATTGCAGCTGCTCTATTCCCGGATATCAAATTGGATTTAAATATCTTTTCAGGTCTTCATGCTTTATACTAATTAGCTGCTCCACCTCCATATCTTAGAATGTCATTGAAGCACACTTCTAGTTGGTGTTCCTTTCCTGCTACGTCCTTTGGACCTCATACTCTTTGAGTTGCCAGGAAGCGAAGTGGGTGGTAGCCGGCGCTGTGGGGGTGAAGCCATAACCTCATAAGCTCTCAATGCGGATCCCCTGCGCTTGAGGCCCCACAGCAGACCATAGAGTCTCCAAAAGTGGAGAAGTGTTTCTGCAGCTTCAATTTGCTCAATCTCCATCTGCTCAGAACCCTTTGAGATGGTTCTTAGGAGATGGAAATTGAGCAAATTGAAGCTGCAGAAACACTTCTCCACTTTTGGATACTCTATGGTCTGCGGTGGGGCCTCAAGCGCAGGCGACCCGCATTGAGAGTTTATGAGGTTATGGCTTCACCCCCACAGCCCCGGCTACCACCCACTTCGCTTCGTGGCAACTCAAAGAGTATGAGGTCTAAAGGAGTTCGCAGGAAAGGAACACCAACTAGAAGTGTGTTTCAATGACATTCTAAGATATGGAGGTGGAACAGCTAATTAGTATAAAGCATGAAGACCTGAAAATATCTGAAATCGAACTCTGAAAACCCCATTGGATGGATTTAAATAGTTATGGCACATATTGAAACTTATTTCTCCAATGGCTACACCTCACAGACTCCCACTGTAGCCACAGTGGGAGCTGCAAGAAACCTGCTCTAAAGATCAAATTCGCTAAAAAGTTTGACGGCTTTAGTTTTATAAATTAAAGAGAAGCGCAAAATCAGAACACTCATCTACCATCTCGTTAATAATAAAATAAAAAATGATAAAAAATTATTTTCAAAAGATTAAACATAAAAATTACCACAATGTAGACCACATACTTAACACTGTGAAAAATGAATCATTACGGAAAGAAACCTAGATCTTATTCATTAGAAGAAACGACTCTAGCGTGTCGCCTTTAACTGAAATTATCACCCACCAATCCTTTATTATTTCTCATACGAAAATATGCATTAATATTAATTAGCTTAGTTAAATAAAATCTTTACATATGGATTTTTAATTGGTATTTACATACTATCTAATTCTTATTTTATAAATAAGAATTCTTACTTTATAAATAAGATTGGTTAGAAATATTATTGGCTAATACCATGGGCCAATACCATGTATTTTCAATACCATGGGCTAATACCACATGCCAATAACATGGATTCTTAATATGATGAGCCATGGGCTAATACCATGGGTCATCAAGCAAGCTAATACTGTGACCCATGTAATGATTATTCATGAGCCATGGTTATAGATTCTCATATCTTAGTGTAACTCATTTGACTCATTCTATAATATTCAAAGAAACATTAAAAATTCAAATTATTATTACTTCATGTTTATTTTGAAATAGGATTACAAAATTTTAATTTAATTATCAATAATTCTTAGATGGATAGCAATGATTTAACCTCAATATTCTAGAATATTCTTAATAATCACATATCAAAGGCGAGAATTTATCTCAAAAGTATATATACACTTTCTAACCTTTTAATTAAATTGATTAATTAAAAAAAACATCATATGAACATGACTTATGGTCTTTTGACCCTTAGTTGGTGTTGACATATCATATTGTAGAAAAGCATATTTATAGGTTAAAAATCTCAATAATAAAGTTTGGGTGAATATCCATGGTTAAGACTATTTTTACATGATTTTTTAAATGTATATATGTTTAAATAATAAATTAATTATTTTATAACTAGTAATAATAATAATTTAACTTATACCCATAAGGGTAGTTCAATTGGTGATTTTTGTAGAAATATGGTGATAGAATTTCAACTTCTCAAGAAATTTAATCTAAATTAAGATACACAATTCTACTCTACTCTACTGAAATTAATTCACAATTTAAAACAACATTCACAAACCTACATCGATCACATACAAAAGTACATAAATTTATCTAGGGGAAACCAACTGGTAAAAACCCCTTAAACCTGCTTGCATTAATGAGATGAATAAAGAATGTATTACAATTGCTTCCTCACTCTTAGCTCAACTTGTAAGTGAATAACCTTTCTCTCTACTCAATGAGAAGCTTTGACCCGGACTTAGTCCATTATTTCCTCTGCTAGCTTTGACCCAGACATAGTCCATTATTGCCTTTGCTTGAGGATCCATTTCCTTGCAAAAACAATGAGGAATTAGGCCCCTATTTTTTAAGAATTTTCCTCTAATTGATTGCACAAATCCAAAGATTGGATATTTGATTCCATGCAACACATGTATACTCAAGACTAGTCTACAACTAATGTGACACTGCCTTGGAATATCCACCACTACCGGGGAACTCAAATTCTATGCATGCAGTAGCTATTTTTGGTTGATTGATCAATGAGTTAGGTCGATGTCCCTTTCTTTATAACAATCCCGATTTAAGTGAATTTTTTTTTTTTTTTCCATGTTCATAGACAGGTTGGCGGAGTAAGCTGTTCAGAAATAAAGTATTTATTTTCATCTAGTGTTATATTTGCCTCTACTCAATCAATTTCTTCGTGAAATACATTAAATTCTATACCTTTCTTAAAGCCCATGTATACAATCACATATGTAACTTATGTATCAATATATATATTCATATAAAATTATAAAACATACATGTAGATGTATCCAATCCCATCTTCACAACCATATCTATATAGATAGGTCGCTTCATAATATCAAAAGAGGTGTCTCTCTTCTTCTTTTTTTCGCAACATAACATAGGTTGTATGAATATACATCCTTTCAATAACTTCACATACTATCTAGGTACATTCCACCCCTATACCTTTATATTCCACCGATATATAGATATATTTTGCCCATATAATGATAATATACCTCTTATTCATATCATTAATTCCATATATATATATATATATATATCGTTATATTTATATACCCCCATAGACCTTTATACCACATATACGTATCTATCATTTTTGTTAATATTGAAATGAAAGTATACACACATATATATATGCATCCTATATATATGTACATATACGACACCTATGTCGAATACGGTAGTCTAACCCTTTTAAAATCACATACACCGCATACCCCACTAATAATATATCCTCGAAAGTGATCATCATGTCTTTTCCTTTCAGATTTCGAATTCTAAAATAATTATATTCATATGTACATTCCGATAGCATGTGGGGGACGGTACGTGAAATGGATTTTCGTGATTTCCATACGGTATCCCGGTGACCTCTACCTATGCGTGCCCTCTCCTCAGTTTAGACTTGTATTACGTGTTACGCAGAGGGTTTTCCGCCTCATCATACCCATTGTCTGAACCTTACACCGTCAAACGTCTCCACACGCTATCTTTGTTGAGTATACGATAAGTTATGAGGTTACAGTGGTATGAGATGGTCGTAGGGTCTGCAGGTCCCGACGGCTTCGGCGGCGGTTTATATGTTATGTTATTTTATTTTATTTTTCTCTACACTGCAGTACCTCCCGCAGTCGGGCACAGGAGAAATTTCACGTGTCATCTGCTAACGTGGTCCATCTTTCGAAGTCTCAGGTTACCTGCTCAACCAAGTTACTAAAATCCCTCTCGAGATCTTATGCCGTGCTTGTTCATTGCAGAGCTAGGGTTTTAGACTTCTGCAAGTTGCACTAACCTGCCTCGAAAGTCTCAATCGTCCTTTGGTCGCTCACAGGTATTAGGGTTTCGTTTTCTTGTTTTTAATAGCGACTCGGATCCTGAACGTTTCATTTTCCCTGCTAACAATTTTCTCCAGTCTGCAGGAAGTCAATCGTTTGCTGTGCGTGCTCCAAAGACGCGCGACTAACCCCCCCCCCCCCCCCAGCACCCTGGCTCTCCTATTTTGTTGAACCGCTCATTGTATTCATTATTCATGCATCGGTTCTCTTATACTACAGGTTTAGTCCTTCTCTGTCTAGTTCGATTATAGGACTAAAATTATTTCTTCTATGTTTATCTTCCCTCCGCAACGCTGACTGATACCAGGTTTGTTTGGCCCCTTTCGGACATTTGTTGCAGATACTCTAAATCGGCCTGGGCGCTGATTGCTTTTCGTGTCTCTTTGTTCCAGCTCTGTGCTGAAACGCTGTTAATATCGTTAGATTTCAACTGGGGTTTTTCTTTTGTTTTATTCTTTTGTGAGGATTAGTTTCCAATTCTCTGCCCTAGACGTATTACAGTACCGGTTATAGGTATTTAACTTCCGGCTACAGGAAACAACCTCCGGTTACTAGTTGAAATATTATCCCTTGTTTTTCTGTTGTCGTTTACGTTTCTGGCGGGATCGATGCCACTATTCATCCACTGGTTTGTTTTAAATTCCGATTGCTAACATTTACAGGCGTGACCCATATTATATGGCTTTCATATGTTCGCAGGGTTATTTACTGTTAACTCCTTTTTGCCCGCTTAAGAAAAGCCGCAAAGGGTTTCTCACACCCCGGAAGTGAAGGATATCATATTATGGATGGTGAGCCGATCCGACGACGGCACATGGAAAGAATCGTATTACTCTATCCCTGTAAGAAATAATTCTATCATTTTATGTTGGCATCGATCCGACCCTGCGGGGGATCGCACAGTGAATTCATCGTTTTATTTCATTATCTCTGCTCGGCATCATCAGTGGTAGAACGCAGTCAATTACATGATGTCGCGCATGCGCTGAATAATTTTCATCATACGAATATGTTCGTTTTCATTTTTCTTTACATCCGCCTTTTTATTTTATATAGGTTCATATAGCTATGGTTTATGTGTAAGGATTCCTTTTTAATTTCCCATCGTTACAATATATATATGTTTTGTATTTGCATAGTGTGAATGACCTATAAAACTCTGATATATAAATATATATCTCATTTGGAGTCGAGCCTTGCTAAGTACCGCACTGTGTAGTGCTCGGTACATGTTGATATATTGATTATTCTTTTTATATATAGTTCGCATTTGTATGGTTGGCATTTCAATAATTCACATTTATGACTTTTGTTGACCTATGCTTTATTTGTATACATATATGAAACCTAGGGTCGAACGAGCTATGGTCTAGCTCTCGGCGCCATCAGAGTTATTTATTGGTTATTCTATTTTCAAACCAATATCTTTATCATGACCATAAGTTTGGGTGAGGTCTTCGCTTTTAATTCACTTATATATTAGAGTTTAAAAGTGGATGTAAAGATCCTATGCGCATTTCAAATTTTTAAAACTATTTCACTCTTATATATATGGTTAGTATTAGGCCTATATAAGTGTTCAATCGTGCTTGAATGAAGGTAATTAGCTCTAAATGAAATCCTTGGATATGATAATGGATTTAAGGACTCAAAATAGATGTAGAAGTGAAATTTAGCCACTTATGTATATTATCAAAATTCTATAGAGTAAGGTTACTCAATTCCTAACCTACTTATGCGCACCTAATGTCACATGACATTTATATATGTATTCAATAGTCATTATGTTGCATAACTGAATTATACTTTAGTCTTGACTATGATGCTTAAATCAGGAATTTGAGATGGATTTTAGAACATAATGTACTCTATATTTGATATACATGATATATTCCTTCTGTAGAATAGAATTTCTTTTAAAACTGGAAAATGTTGACATGTAAACTCCTACATCTTTGATTTACTTCTATGATGTCTCTAGATCCACTAATAGGGTTTTCCACTTACCTATGAGCATAAAGTTTCACAGTTATACACATATATGGTGTAGGTAATCTTCACTTTTCTGGCATAAGTTCAAGTGTCAAAATTCATTGTATTTACTTCCAGCAGTTGGTAATTATACTAGTTAATTTCAATACTGCTATATTGTTCCTCTAGCAGACTCATAATCATAAAATATCATATTTTTGTCTACAGGAACCAAACAATAATTAATCATCTATAGGGTTTAAGTAACTTCAGATTTAAACCAACCTTGGTTTAGAGATTCTAGAGTTTCTACTCTAGGGATGTTCTGATCTACAACTAAACAAAATCTGGAAGGTGAGTGCCTAAGGATAGATTTTTTTAAATGTAGTACCAAATTTTCTCATTGTTATAAAATAAAATTCTATATGTGGCCAATTCATACTGTAATAAGACATAGTAACACGAATTTCAGAACATACCACAAAATCTGCAAAGTGACCAACCTCCCAACCTTAGAGTCCTCTTTGTCTCCCAGGACTCACCCCCGAGCAGAGATCACCTCCCCAAACAGATCAACCTCTGATCTGCCTAGGAGCAGCTTATTTAAGCTCATAATTCCCCAAAGCATGTTTCTAATTCTGCGTCCAGAATAGCAAGATGCTTTCTTTCCTGTTTAGCCTAGGCTTCCCATTTTTGGGATACTTTAAAGCTGCTTTAAGCTTTTCCTCAGCTTTTCCAGCTTTTTCTCACCTCTTCCCAACTACTCCTCTTCATTGGGGAAAATTTAGATTCCTCCTCAAATCTAAATAATTTCTTTCAAGGATTTTTGAAAGATTCTTGGGGATTTGTTGCCTTATACATCCTCAGGGATTTGGCAAGTGATCTCAAATTCTCTTTTTGGTCAAAATGCACAATCATTTTATTTATTTCCTCAAATAAAATATGCAATTACATTCACACCATAGTCATCACTTGGGGTCCACCCCCTTAGAATTAAAATTCAAATGTCTAACTTTTAAAAATTCAACACACAAATTGGGGGTGTTACAATACATAATTGACCTCCAACTAACTATGTCAATAGTTAGAGGTTAGTTAACTGAGTACAATTGAAATAACAAAACTAGATTGTTAAATTTATCAATCAACACACATTACTAAACTCCAAGCTCACTAACTCTAATTTACTTAGCTAACTGAGTGACAAGAGCCATGTCACCTTAGTTAACTACCTCCAAGTTGTTTGCTGATGTGAAAATTCAAATGTTCTCAATTTGACCAAGGTAAAGTCAAATTGAGACTATTTTGTTGCACTTCTCAACACTCCCTCTTAGCAAGAAATGGATTTTCAACCACCCCTATCCTGTACCTGTGGAATTCGAACTTACCTCTTGACAAAACATTTGTTAAGATGTCAACATGCTGTTCATTTGTCAGAATGTATTGTGGCAACATTATCCTCCTCTGCACATCATCTCGTAAATGATGATACCAAATATCTATATGCTTGGATCTATTGTGAAATACTTGATTCCAAGAGATCTTAATGCAATTATGATTATAAAAATAGATCATAGTTGGATCCATCTCTTGACTAAACAATCCCACAAGTATATTTCTCATCCAGATAGTCTCACATGTAACTTGACTTGCAACCATGTATTCAACTTTTTTCGAGTTGAGCGCCATAGACATCTGCTTCCTGTTGTACTAGGAAATTGTTGTGGACCCAAGTCTAAAATTCCACCTGATGTACTCTTTCAGTCAGATGGACTCGCTTCCAAATCTACATCTGTGAAGCCACACAACTTCACGTCACTCCCTCTGTCCTTCTGTACCATAATCCATGCTGGTTAGTGCCTTTGAGGTACCGAAAAACATGCTTAGCTTCCTTCCAATACAATTTGGTCAGCCTAACCATAACTTGGCTCAACTGGTTGAATACATAGCACATATATGGTTTTTTGTTCACAAGTTACATCGGTGAACCCATTAGATTTCGATAAATGGTAGCATCAACCTCTTCACTTGAAGTGACATTCTCCTTCCTCCAATTAGTAGCTACAGGTGTCTTCATGGGCTTACAATTCTCCATGTGAAATATTTGCAATATTTCAATGGAATACGTGCCTTGAGACACAAACAATTCCCCATCACCTTGTCATACTTCTAGCTCGAGGAAGTAGTACATGAGACCCATGTCTTTCATATCAAATTCCCTTGCAAGGTCCTCCTTGCAAGAGTTGATCAATTGCTCATCACTTGTCTATATTAATCATAAACATAGAAAACAATGATAAGAAATTTACCTTCTATGAAAATATGATATAAGTTTGCATTTGCTTCACTTTTGGTGAATCTAAATCCAGTCAGATAACGATCAATGTGAGTGTACCAAGCTCGAGGTGCCTATTTGAGACCATACAATGTTTGCATGAGTTTTCACACATGAGACTCCCATTCAAATGTCTCAAAATCACCTGGTTGCTCTATGTACACTTCCTCCTTAATAACACCATTGATAAATGTTGTTTTTACATCCATTTGGTGGATCTTCCACCCCATCTGCATAGCCAATGCAAGAATTGATCTAATGGATGAATACCTTTCTACGGGAGCAAAGGTTTCCTTATAGTTGTTACGCACCATTTTGTCATTGTCCTTGCAATCATTGTCCCGCACATTTAAGGATCATTTCTGTGACTAAAACAAAGTGTCATGCCTTGCAAAGACCATCATTGCATCCCTTTCCATGAGGAAAACATTCCTTTTGTTGACAATTCCCTAAGCAGACTATGAGAAACACATGTTTTTTCCTTGGCGCTAGTAGAATATTATGCCCTCATGCCAATGAGGAAGATTAATGCTGGGCCCTGTGCCCATTGGCGCTCTGTCCCAGTGAGCTATCCGTGCCAACCTGTTTATTGATTTTTTTTTTAAATAGAGGCAAAGTTTCCATCCTAACAACTTCGTGGATGAGTCATCTGGAGTGGTTCCACTGAATAACCATGGCCTTCCTCCTTTGGCCTCTTGTTTCCACCTTTTGGGGAAACATCCCAAAGGATAAGACCTCCCTTTCACCATTGTAGGGATCCCAACCTCCTCCTCTCTGTCTATAAATAAAGCCATCTTCCATTGATGAGATAGCTGAACATATTATAGTTGAAACGCTGAAGAGAATTCATGAACTTTTTGCTAGGAAGATGGAACAAAAGAGACCTTTATCGAGAGAGCTTAGGCATGTGTCCTCATCCCATCTAAATTCCCAACGATCCTTTGAGATGCACTTTTCCTGAACCTCGCTGAAGGAGGCTGCGAAATCAAGGCTCTGATTGTAACTCTTTATTCTATTTATACATATACACGACTATTGTCTGGTTCCCATCTTGCGTTAATGTGTTTTATTTGATGCAATATGCTTAACCCTCCTTGACTAGTTAGTTGATTATGAATGAAATCATTGTTTTGTATGATGCTCTTGTTTTTTTATCTTCATGAAAGTATTCGAGCATTATTGCAGAAGGATTGTGACCCGTCGAGACAAAGATCAAGAGGCCACCACCACTACAGCGACAACAGCTTTGGACTCCAGGTAGGTCGATCTACCCTATCATTTTCATTCATTAATTAGGAACCTACACTTTAGCTTGTCCCTTTGTTGCTAGACCCACTCTAGGGCTAGAGGGATCGTCTCTATCCGTAGAGAGGATTTACCTTCCCAAAAAATTGACGATTCCACTGTGGATCAGTGTGAGTTTTTCATTTTGTTGCCTTTTAGGAGTTTGTCTTGTCAAGTCGACTTCAGTCGTTTTCTCGCTTTCTTGTATTTTTTGGCTTGTTTAATTGTCTAGAATCATCTTGTACAACTCTAGAGTGTCAAGATTGACCTCTGCTCAATGGTTCTTTCCTCCTCCCATAGTTATCCAGCTTGTCACGAGTTTCTCTTGAACAGTCACGCCAATTGGCGTAGGTTGCTTTTGTCGCAGTAACACCAACCCCTGTTTGGTGCGGATTATCACCTCACAGCCGCGTCGAATCCTGTAGGATTTGGTTTGACACTTTTGCTGAGTTTTTGGCCAGTTGTGCTTGACTCTCGCTTGTTTCTTGATTTTCAATTGGTCTTTTTGGAGTTTTTTTTTATTTTATTTTAAGCTTGCTCTTCTTAGTTGTTTGTCTATTCTCTTATCGATGCAAGTCATAGCCCTAGAGTTCTAGGTGTATTTCGCTCACTAAGCCTTCTGATTGAAGTTCGAGCCTTTTTGTTTCCTGTCAGTTCGATTCCCTGATCAGTTGCTTGAGTCTTTCTTGATCCTTTGAGTTTTTGGTTTGTTGAACGATTAATTTTGTGTTTGTTTGACTCTCCATCTCTTTTTTTTCGAGCATGGATCACATTGCTCGTTTGGGTCATTTTGAAGGCTTTTACTTTGCTTGAAAGAGTGCATCATTGGTTTTAGTGCGTCTTTATGTTTGTATTGTGTTCAGATTGTTCGTTTTGAGATATCTACATTCATAGTGCTCTAAACTAGTGTTTGATTTTATTTTTGATGTAATTATTGCATTGTGTACTTCGTTCATTCAAAAAGAAAAAAAATGCATCCTTTCGTTTGCATCGAGAATGAAAAGCTCTTTTACAGAACTAGTGCTTGCATCTAGGAAAGAGTTTTTTGTTTCTCATTTTGATTGTATTAGATGCATTAGGGGACTTCTTCATATGATTTCATTGTTTGTTTCTTTCTAAAAGATTACTATCCTTCTCTTAGTTAGCATTCATCGAATGGAAAATCGTGTTCTATTGCATGTAGCTTGCATTTAGGAAATTTGAGATCAAATTCGGTAGGGCCTTCAAACTGAAACATTAATTCAAAATCAACTGTAAAATTTATTCAATTAACCTAAGGAAAAATTGGAACCTAACACAAACATTTTTAGAGGTCTAGGCTAGTGACATGTTCTGGCTTCGTTAAACCTAGTAGCTGTCGTTCACCATCTAGCCTTAGACAGCACTAGTACGGACTTGTGCTCCCTGTATCGTCATTTATATAAAGGGAGACCCTCATAGGTTCAAATCCTTTATCCATAGGAAGCTGACTCTGCTTCCCTATAACTGTGATACACCGAACACAACAATCGGGGATTTCTCTTTCATTTGATCACCAAGGTGTATATGACAGTTAACAAAAACTTGGTAGACCCTCTTTCTTAGATTACCTAAGTAGTCATTTCGATATTTTTCGTGACTCCTTAAAAGGAGAAGAGATCATCGAGCTCTTGTCCTTTCATGCTCATTTTAACCTGAAAGAGATAGAGTCACCTTTTGCCTATTTCTCGACTCTTAAAATATGAAACGGAAAAGTTTTGTTTCAATGTCTCAAAATTAACTGCCCATGAAATATTCTTGGTTAAAGTTATCTTCCTTAGCATTTTGTTTTATGATTGTTTCCAATGGCAACATTTCCGGAATTTACCAACCAAGGAATCCCCCCCCGAAGGGAATCCTATTGCTTTTCCTACTTTTGGGAATGTTGGTGCTCCTTATATGGCAACATTGTCCTTGCCTAGGTTAATTGTTGTGTTGCCTGTTTGGTTGTTCTCCACCTCTATGATCTCGAGTTTTCCACCCACTGTACAACCATCCCCTCCACTTGGAAAACATCCTGGTGATTCGAAGGTGGACCTCTCCCCTTCTTCTCCTATTTCTTCATCCTCCCCTTCTACTTAGCCTAGTGAAATTCTAGATTCTAGTAACCAGGTGGCTAAGAAGAAGAAGAAGAAGATGGAGAAGAAGTCAAATAAGAGAGAGGCCATCTCTCTCACTATTGCACCTTAGACGTCTTCCATTGATAAACCATCCAAACTTCCGCAGAAAGTCAAATTCCATTTCATATTGTGCAAAGGTGACCATCTTCTTTGAGACTACCCTGGCATTCCCATGGTACTTAAAGCATGGTCCAATGGTCTTCTGTCATTTCCTTTGGCTTCTGGAAGTCATATTGGTGGCATATCTTCGACTAGCCATGATAAGACTCACAAGAAATAGGGTAAGATCACCAATCCCTGTAAGTTGTGTGAAGGGCATCGTCCAATTCACCTTTTTCTATACATGGATGAAGCCACGAGAGTCAACCCTACTATCTCTGCACCCTACCTTCTGGTTGGTTACAAGAAGCTTTCTTTGAGTCCTCTACTAGTTGATTTAAATATCGGTCGATAGTCATCCTTGGTCGATCCCGCTCCCTCAAAAATTTAAAATCAATAATCCATTCCCAACCAACCATTGGTCGTGGAATTGGTTCATCTGATCTCGCCTATGGTTTATCGGGTATTTTTCGTCGAGAGTGGATCTCATCCCCCTCATCTTCTTCTTGTTTCTTCAGAATCCTCAAACTTGGAGAAAGGTCCTCCCATCATTGTGACTCAATAAGTTTCTCTTCCTGCTCCCATGTCTTATGTCTAGGAGGATGCTCCTCTTACTCTGGTAACACCAGGGGATGACCATCTCAGTTCGATGGTACCCTCTCCAAGTAGTGTGATTGCTTCTTTTGATTGGATTTGATTTGCGGGATATCGCCTTCCTTCCTATATGCCTTTTGAGATCATGGTACAAACCTTTGATGTGGAAATACCTAGCATAATTATAGATGAAGGCATGTCTGATAGTGTTCTATTTTCAACTACTTGGCAAGCTTTTGGTTCTCCACTGCTTGTCTCTGTTACGTAGAATCTATTGGCATTTATCAGACGAAAAAATCGACCGTTAGGGATCCTTCTGAAGTTGTCGATCACTTTGAGAGGGAAAACCTTCTATATAGACGTGATTGTTGTTCTAGGCCCCTTAGATTTCAATTTACTCTTGGGGCGCGACTATGCTTATGCCATGGGTGCACTTGTCTCCTCCCTGTTTCGTGTGATCTATTTTCCACACAAAGGTCAGATCATGACCATTGATCAGCTTTCATTCTTTGGTCTGGAGGTGGTAGTTGGTCTGCCATCATCTCTGCCAGATTTTTACTTGCTAGTTGTATCTTCCCCGCCACAGGTTAATTATGTGGCCGCTTGTTCATTGCCTTCATCCAATAGTTGACGTAGTATTTCTTTGTTTACACTTGGGGCATTCGATCACGATTTCCAAGATGTTGTTCTCCCATCATATGCGAACCTCTTGGAACCCATGACCTCTTATTCTTTATGGTAAAGGTCATTGTGAGCGATTTCTTTTCTTGTGTCAAGCTCGTTAAAAAATGAAACAAGGTATTACGAGGATGGTTCGTCTTCTATGTCAATCTCGTTAAAAAATGAATTAGGTCATGAGGATCATTATTTTAATGTATCCCAGCTTGTATTCCAAAATAATGAAACACACTACGTTGATTAAGGTCTTTGATCGAGGATCTCGTAAAATCTGATCAGTCTTTCTACGTACAGTAATTTGAACCTTCACTCCATCTGTTTTGAACAAACATGGGAACCGCAACAGGGAGCATGTACCTCGAATTAGATCGGAAGTTGGGTGCATGCCCGTTTTTTTCAGAAAGCATAGTTGCTTGTTTTCAGCTTGCGTATCAGAGAAGTGAAACCAATTTCGAGAATAGTTTACTTTTGTTTTAGAGCTTGCGTAAAAATGAAATCTTTTGGCTTGGTGTGCTTTGTGAACATTTTCCTGGTTATTGGGTCATTGCTTATTATGCAGACATCTATTACCCCTTATTTCAGTTTCACAAATGGTGCTTCCTGCAGTACCCAGAACTTGTCTTTCGCATTTGGGTGATTTATGATCCTTACTAGTGGTTATTGAATCCTCTGACAACACCTAGAATAAACTATAACAATATTTAAAATTAGTGTGATTTTATTGAACTATTGGGGCATTTTACACCCCCTCGGCATTAGTTTGCATTTTGATTTGGACTCACAATTAAACATGATTTACCTAACATGGACATTAACAGTCCGAAACTCTATTTTGTGTTCATATTTACGTGGTTCTGGAACATGAATATGCCTGCCTATTTTGTAACTTTGTATTCTAGAAATGAATATGTGACTCAATGGCTTCTTGTGTGATTTAGACCCAGACATTCATGATATAAATCAGCTCACTGTAGATCCATATGAAATATATATATATATATATATATATATATATATATATATATATATATATATATATATATATATATATATATATATATATATATATATTGAATGTTTGCATCAGTGCGCATCATAAGTTCAAAAAATATGTGTGTTTCTGGTACATCCTGAGACATTATGTCTCTAAAAAATATGCAGAAATTAATCCTAGGTGTTTAGTCGGCGTGATGCTCATGATAGCATGTCATTGCCCGTACAAGCCACCTTAGCAAGCAGTGAACTTGGTTTGACACCCCTATTGTGTGTCTCTGGTATACGCGAGGAACATCGTCGAATCGCACATAGTCCAGGACCCCACGAGAGATTCCCTCCAAGTTGCACATGATTTCCTCCTCGCCTCCCTCACCATGAGGGGCAATATCAAAGTCGTGAGGGACTCACCTAGCTATCGAAGACATTCCTACAGGTATTTGTGGTCCAACATCTGCATAACACATGGATTTAATGTCAGAACATACATAAAAAAATCATAATAATCATGAAAATAAAAAATGAGTCTTACCAAGTGCTTCATCCCAATCCTCTCCTTCTGGGAGTGGGAGGTCTGGATCACCAGTGAAATCTGTGCTAGAGTAGGGCCAGTCCTCCACGAAAATCAGCTATTAGCAGAGAAAATTAAAGAACTCAGGGCTCCAAAACATCTGTTGACCACCCCTGACCTTGGCATCAGCGCTGCCCAACGGGCCATCCGTGGCTCCTATGCTGGTGGTGTTGGGACTATCACTTCCCATCGTTGGAAGATAGGTATTCATTCCAAGAAGAACGATACAGGATGGACCCATATCCGAACTACTTTAGTTTGGTCTTCTTGCATTTCGTCAGTTGATGTTTCATATTGATCGTCACTGCCTTTGCCAAGTTATAAAGGGTCGGTATTAGATAGTCTACTGCAAGAAGTAGCTATGTTTTTGTTGCTTCGTGCGATGCTTGTGATCCCATAGCTCACGTGATGGTTTGTAGCACTACTTTTAGTGGCAAGTCTGGGATAGTTTGGATATCCACTTTCCCGCTTCATCATCCTTTCCATGCCCCTCGACATGCGCTGTTGATCATCATGCTCATGTTCTCCATGGTGGACCGGGTGTCGGTCAGGACTGGTATTGCCCCCCTCCGCGATAGTCCTATTATGAAGTAAATGTCTGAAACATCAATTTCGAGTTCCTGATCACGAAGAATGAATTTTTCATGATCCTCATCCTAGATACTGATCAATTATTGTAGTAGCTCCGGTTGAGCTCTGAGGCATGGTGTCATGAAGAATTTTTTCAGTCCACAGTCTCTGAGAGCTTCCATGCATCTCTCATTTTCCATGGCAAGATCCTCTTCTTCATTGTGTTCCCGTTCTTTCCATTGGTTTCATAACACTCAAATACCCCAAAAATGACTTTCCGTTCTTTGAATTTGGTTCACAACTCCTCTAGGCTTGACCTCCAACCCCAATGGCCATGGCCTTGTTTAATATCCAAAGTGAAAAAACCACCTTCAGTTGTGCTCTGACACCTCTATAAACTGAACCACTATGTTTATAGCATACAATACATCAAAAATTGACTATTCACTCACTAAAATTGGCCTCCATCTGATCTTGGCATGGCCTTCTCTCCTGGTGACCCTAGGCTTCAAAATTATTAAACGTGCCAAAAAAACCTAAAGATGAGCTCCATTGCCTCTGAAAGTTGTTCCAATAGATTCAGAGCATGCCAATATGCTAAGAATGACTATCCTTGAGAAACAATTGGTCGAAAATTGATCAAGATAGGTCTCATTAAAGCTTTCCCTAGATTCTGCCTCTAAATCTGGAACACTGCCAGTTAGCTCCACCAAATCTGAAAGTGGCATTGGATTTGGAGATTCTGCCAAAATTTATGCCAACTTAATATCGATATTAATTAATGCTAACTGCACTTAACTGGTGCATTAATCTGGCTTAGTTGAAGGCGCTAGGTCTTGGGCATATGAGAGAGTCATGTGGAGGAGGGGGGCTGGCCCCCTTGTTTCCTCCACCTTCAGATCCACATCCTTTAAATTCAAGTCCGCTGCAATATTTTACAAGGTATAGGGCCTATGGCCCAATGGAAATTGAACGCGGTGTTGGGGGTGAGGTCACGGGGTGGAACACCGACCTTGACCCCCTGTAACGTTTTTTTTGGCAATGGATTTTATTACGCCATCGAACCATACAATACACTATTCCCACGTAATTCCAACCATATATGCCACCATATATTAAATAGAACATGCCAACGTTTATTAAATGGCCCACGAATTAAATATATGCCTTCAAATGTTAAAATTCCAACGTAATATGAGTTTTGTGGTTTATCTAAAATATGTGGAGGGCCCACCAACTAAATATGTGCCTTAAAATGTTAAAATGCCAACGTAATATGAGTTTTGGGGTTTATTTAAAATATGTGGAATTATACTTTGGAATTATAATAATGTGTGGAAATTTAATTATTAATATTTTTAAAATTAATAATATACTATAATATATGATAATTAAATTATATATATATATATCGAATTTTAATATTTAAAAATTAATTTCCAACACATAAAAATTTATGAACCCAAAATTAACACTAGAGGACATTGGGAGATTTTTACTTTCACAAACCAAAATGGCGAATTAAATTGTGACACTTGTCACAGTCCCATTGGACATAAAAACTGAAGAAGATTCTTTTCACGATGATTGGACTTCCATGTCATTAGTTGTACCTGTTCTGTAATATTTTTTTTAAAATTTGCTTGTTCTGAATGACGATCAGCAAACCATAACACCCTCATCCGAACTCAGTTTTTGACGAAACGAGTTGCGTTGGATTCTTTGCAATGGGATGGTCTCTTTAGTTCTAGTTTAGTGCATTTCTGAGCACTTTAATTTTTGAGCTAATTTTTGCCCTTGATCAAGATTCTCGTTAGGGGGAAGAGACATTCCTCGATTCCTAAGGATAGGGTGACATGCATGACATCATAGGGATAGGATAAGGTTCATCCCCCACAAGAGTTTTCGAGTAAAGTAAAGAGAAAGAAAAAGGGGAATTATGCTTGAGCGAGGAGGAATAAACATAATGCAAAGAAGGTTTTATAGGGATAGATGTAGTACCTTTGTGCGAAGGCTGAAAATGATGTTGAAAGGTTTGCCGAACCTTTCATCCGCACCCATACCAATCGCGAGATACAACATTAAAATTCACCTTTCTATAAGGGCATCGGTCGAGAAGGTGCTTGTTATGGTGATAATGGAGGCATATGAAGGGGATGCCCCAATAATCCAGACGTTGACGAAGATGAATCAGTCCCCATTCCAAATATATATTTTCTGGGAGACCACTTGAGTACTGTAATTCCACCAGAATCCAAGCCATTCGCTTATCCCGAACATCCATACATCCTGGGTCCATATATAAAAATATTTCGATGGAATTTTCTATCTCCGTAAAAGAATGACGCGTCCAAAATTAAAGAGGAAAGCTCGACAGTTTAACCCAGACCAAGTCATTTCTTGGGGTATCATGTAGGGGGTTAAAGTTGATGTACCATTTATGTATTTATAAAAAACTCCTGCCCCTCACCCATGCAAAATTAAGAATCCGTTATGCGTCACCCAAGTGTAGAAAGTGAAAGATAAACCAAGAATTCATGAGCAAGTTGACCTTAGGCGTATATCCCAAAATCGGGCCCATTTCATCTTAGCCCAACCCTACATATCCTTCTCAAACTTCTAAGAAAAAAGCAAGCTGAACTTAGGTGTATATCCCAAAATCGGGCCCATTTCATCTTAGCCCAACCCTACATATCCTTTTCAAACTTCTAAGAAAAAATCCACCATCCCAACATAGCCCTCCTACCATTCTTCTTCAAAAGTTGGGAATGTGTGTAGGAAAGTAGAGGTCCATAATCGCGAGTAGCTCAACTGTAAGTGGATCAATCTTAGAAAGATATGTAGACAAGTGTCTTGTCAGTCAACTGAATTCCCTGAGATATATTTATTAGAAAAGACTAGTTCCACATCCACTATGGCCTGTATAAATGCCTCGTGGACAAACACATCGACATATAGGTAATCAGTCCACATTCCATGGGTGGACCTTCCTCCACTGCCAAAATGAAAGAATAGAGGAGAAACCTGCCACCACCACCTACCCCATACAAGGGCCCGAGAGAAATTTAAATGAAAAGGTGTGGCCCAGATGTGATTTTTGTGGGGACAAAAAGCCAAGGAATAAAATCTTTCTCAGGAAGAAAAATGGAATAAATACCCAGTTTGAAAAGGAGTAATCTACCCAGGCAAAGGAATTTCCCGGGATGTCTGTCGGTCGAAAAATTTTCTGACTTTCTCCATCAACATTTTTTTCGATATTTAAGGAGACTAGAACATCTATATTTAATTGGTCTTTTTGGATATATAAGTAGACTAGAACTGTGTCTATATTTAATTGGTACCAAAGCTATGTTGTCACTACCTGAATCCTTCGAAAATCTAACAAACCAACCTCTGGGACATCTATTTGGGAAGTGTTTCCA
This sequence comes from Pinus albicaulis, assembly GCA_034641835.2. Classification (NCBI taxonomy): domain Eukaryota; kingdom Viridiplantae; phylum Streptophyta; class Pinopsida; order Pinales; family Pinaceae; genus Pinus; species Pinus albicaulis. Next base: position 39,814 of record JAXQQM020062564.1, read on the forward strand.
ACAGTTTGAAAATGATTCCAAACTCTTATGGGGGTTTAAGACTACTTGAACATCTATCTCTAAATCATGTCACAATTATCAAGTTGTTGCATGATTCCTCAGGAAAACTAACAAACCTCCAGCATATCGATTTGAAATATGCTTCCAGTTTGTTGATTTTTCTAAATTCGTTGTAAGATTTAAGCAGACTCAAATATCTATCTTTGGCACAATGCTCTAGTTTGACCATCATCTCCAGGAGAATATTAAGAAATATTACAATGTTGGAATATTTAAATCTACAATGTTGTAACAATGTGAAGAATTAGCTCCCCAAATCATACAACAACTGTCCTTGGAAAATCATTTATGCAATCCACAGAGTTTAAATAATTAGCTCCCTAAATCACACGTCAACTGTTCTTGAATTTTTTTTTTTTGCAATTCATAGATTTTAAATAATTATCTACCCAAATATCATAGCAACTATCCTTGAAAAAAATATTTATGCAATCCACAGAGTTTAAATAATTAGCTCCCCAAATCGCACATCAACTGTCATGAAAAAAATATTTATGCAATCCACAAAGTTTAAAGAATTGCAATGCTTTATTGGAGACCTTTGCAATTTGGAAGTTATGCATACATGTGTGCCACCTTGGGTTTGTTACTCTGAGAGCTTGGAGGAGTTACAAGTGCCCCATTCAGTGAAATCCATGCCATATCTTTGGCACCATTAATTGTGTGGAGATTAGTGAATGCAATGAGTGGTGAGTGGTGTTAGTAGTGTTGGAATACATTTTTAGAAACCATGGCTCTCAAAAATAAATTAATAGTTATTACATTTCAATTAGTATTAGTGATATAAAAAATTTCAAGCATGAAATACTTGAAACGATTTAAATTAATTATTCAATTATTTTCATCTATAAGACTTTACTCATGACCTTTTATTGGAAGAGACACTACAAGTCTTAATCATGACTTTTTATTAGAAGAGATAATACATTTCAAATTCCAATATATATAGAGGTAAGGAGTGAGAAAATGTTTTAATTTTTTTTATTAAATTTAAGAAAAATATGTAAGATATAAAAGTGTAATTAAATAGTTAAAATAAAATATTATAATTTAAATGGTTCAAAATGTTTTTTTTTTTAAATTTGATATTTATATTGTTGGTTCACATGTTTCTACTTTCATAAATTTGATAGTTACATTGCTGATTGGACCTTAGAATTAATGTTTTGATTCTTTGATTTTATACTTAATTGTATGAGATTCAAAATACATTGACTACTTTTCTAATTTTTTTAGTTAAAATTAATTTTATTCATAAATTTTATATCATTTTTCTTTTATGTATTTTAATTATTTTCTTCTTTAAATTTCTTTACCAAAATTATTATTGAAAGCATCAACCACAATTGTTATTGAAAACATCAAATAAGAGAAAAACACACACACATATAATTATAATAATAATAATTCATTAAATATATAAACAATTTTAATTTTTTAATAACACATGTATAATTAAAAATGGAAATAATGAAAGAACTATGTAAAAGTAATTTTTGATATTAGTAAATTTTGTTTTACCGATTTCTTCACTATATCCCCTGTGAGTTTCTTACATATTTGTGTATTTTTCTTTTGTTAAATTAAATTATGGACTAAATAATACCAATATATATCATATTGGAAAACTAAATTTATATTTATAAATTTGGTAATATTTTAAATATTTTAAAATAAATTTAAATATAATTTTTTGGGCAGAGAGGCACTCTATAGCTCAGTATATAGGGATGTGTAGATGTAATATGTGTAATGTAAACTTTTGATATGTAGGAGTGTATATAGATGTGTAGATGTCATGTGAGTAATGTAAACTTTTAATATGTCTGAGTGTATATAGATGTGTAGATGTCATGTGAGTAATGTAAAATTTTGATATGTCTGAGTGTATATAGATGTGTAGATGTCATGTGAGTAATGTAAACTTTTGATATGTCCGAGTGTATAGAAATGTACCACTTTAATACCATGGGCTGAATACCATGGGCCAAATACCATATTTATAAAATAAATATGGTAAATAAATAAAACGTGTTTTTGTATTTACTCCATAATCCTATTTATATTTAGGAACACTCAAAAATTGGTTTTATTTAGGTGAATCCCGAGCTAAATACCATGGGACAAATTATTATTAATACCATGCCAAAAAAACATTATTAACCCTAGTATTAATATTAATATAATTATTAATTCTAATATTCACATTATTATATTATAATATTAATATTATAAAATTTAATTAATGTAAAATATTGATATGTCAGAGTGTATAGAAATGTAACACTTTAATACCATGGGCCAAATAGAGAGAGGATTGGATGGAAAAGAGAGAGAGAGAGGAAAATATAGAGGAATGTAGGAGAAAAAGAGAGAGAGAGAGAGAAAGGACAAGAGAGAGGACATGAGAGAGAGAGGAAGAGAGTGATGGGGAAGAGAGAAAAATGGAGGACAAAGAAAAAGAGAGAGAGAGAGAGAGAGAGCCAGGATGAGAGAGAGGGGGAGAGAGGGAGGGAGATAGAAGGAGATATGGAAGGATAGAGAGATGGAGTTGGAGGGGGAGAGAGGAAGGGAATAAGGAATACATAGAGAGTGAGAAGTGGACAGAGAGATGAAGTGACAAGGGAGATATGGAGAGAGTTTGTGTATGTTTTGGGGCGAGATAAAGAGATAAAGAAGGAGATATGGGGAGAAGGGAGGATAGAAGGAGAGATGGAGGGATATAGTAACATAGTTGGAGGGTGAAGAGAGAGAGAGAGATATATGCGAGAAATAAATGGAGAGAGAGGAAGGAAGAGGGAGGATGTGAGAGAGTGGAGAGATGGAGGTAAAGAGGGATTTATTTCACTAGATGAATTGATTTCAGTGTAAATGGTGATTTATAATCCATTTTAATTGTTTTCACTAAATGCATTGATTTTAGTGTAGATGTTGATTTCTAATTATATTTAATTGTTTGCACTAGATGCATTGATTTAAATGCAAAAGATTTCTATTCCTATATGATTGGTTTCACTAAATGCATTGATTTCAATGTAGACGATGATTTCATATACTATTTGATTTCTTGCACTACTTGCATTAATTTCAATGTATATGTTTATTTATAATTATATTTGACTCCTTACACTAGATGCATTGATTTCAATGTAGATGATTCCTAATCCTATTTGATTTCTTGCACTAGATGCATTGATTTCAATGTAGATGATTCCTAATCCTATTTTATTGCTTGCACTGAATGCGTTGATTTTAATGTAAATGGTGATTTCTAATCGTATTTCACTTCTAGCACTAGATGCACTAATATCAATGTAGATGTTGGTTTCTATTCTTGTTTGCTTACTTGCACTATATGCATTGATTTCAGTGTAGATGTTGATTTCTAATCCTATTTGATTACCTGCATTAGATGCATTGATTTCAGTGTAGATGTTGTTTCTAATTTTATTTGATTGGATGTACATTGATGGTAAATTAATTTTAAAGCAATTAGTTATGCATTGATTCCAGTGTAGATGTTGTTTTCTAATTTTATTTGATTGTTTGCATTAGGTGCATTGATTTTAGTGCAGACGTTAATTTATAATTTGATGTAATTGGATGTACATTGATGGTAAAATAATTTTAAAGTGATTGGTGATGCATTGATTTTAGTGTAGACGTTAATTTCTAATTTGATGTAATTTGATGTACATTGATGGTAAATTAACTTTAAAGTTATTGGTTTAACATTGCGCATTGATTTCACTATAAGCACACAAAATTATCCACAACACACAAAATTATTGACAATGTACTTTAATATTTGTGTTATAGTAAATCAACCAATTAATATTGAAGAGAAAGAGATACGATGTATGATGTTTAGTACAATAGGTCAAGCTAAATATTTAAATGATTTATGATGTCAGCTATCGTTTTCATATAATCGATAGGAAAAGATGACAAAACTAACAAGGATGAAAATGAGAATAGTAAAAGAAAATAATATAAGATTGATCACAATGAAAGGCTATTTATATTTTGCATTCTTATTATTTTTCATTTTCTATCATTCAACAATATTACATTGTTACTTTGCATTCAAAATTTTTATTTAATCATAAAATTTAATTGACAGTACTTATCATCTCAAAAAGCTGAGATAACTAAGAAAATTTTAAAATTAAAATGATTAGATAAATATGGGGCATATTTATATAAAAAATGATTATATTTATATTATCTATATTTACATATTATTGATAAAATTAACCATATGTTCGATAGATTTTCAAGATAGTTTCACGATTGAAACTATTCTAGATCCATCTTTGCCCTCTGGATCTATCAAGCATAAAAGGATAAAATCTCTCGGTGCAAACCTTTCCTCAAGTTTACACTCAAAAAAGAGGTTTGCACCTCAAGAGATTTGATGATCTAGGCTGGTATAAATTGCAAAAGCTTCTCATTTATATTTATTATAAAATAAAAACTTATATATATATATATATATATAACAATGCCAAATTTATATGAATTTAGTTTTAAGTACCATAATTATAAATATCTAGATAATAAGATCCAATGGAGTCATCCTAATCATCGTAAACACCAGTAACTCTTTAATTATGCTTTTCAATTAGAACTATTATTACAAAATTATATTTAATTTTATTTTTAAATGTTTAAAAGATTACCAAATTTATAAATATAAATTTAGTTTACCAATGTGGTATATATTGATATTATTTAGTCCATAGTTTAATATAACAGAAGAAAAATATAAAAACAAGTAAGAAACTGAATATATAAATATAAACACGGGATATAGATGTGACAAGAAATGGGTAAAACAAAATTTACTAACATAAAATTTACTTTTACATAATTCTTTCATTATTGTTATTTTTAATTATACATGTGTTATTAAAATATATGGTAAAATATTTTTTCTAATGAAAATAATAAAAGTACATCAAAAAATTTTGGTATAAAATTTATGAATAAAATGAATTTTAACCTAAAAAATTTAGATAAAAATACTCAATGTATTTTGAATCCCATACAATTAAGTATAATATCAAGGAATGAAAATATTAACTATAAGGTCCAACCAGCAATGTAGCTATCAAATTTATGAAAGTAGAAACATGTGAACCAGCAATATAAATATCAAATTTAAAAAAATAAAAAATGTTTGAACTATTTAAATTTTAATATTTTATTTTAACCATTTAATCACTCTTTTATATCTTAGATGTTTTTCTTAAATTTAATAAAAAATTTAAAACATTTTCTCACTCGCCTCTATATATATTGGAATTTGAAATGTAGTAACTCTACTAATAAAAAATCATGATTAAGAATTGTAGTATCTCTACTAATAAAAGCCTTATAGATAAAAATAAAAGTAATTTTTGATATTACCAAATTTTGTTTTACCGATTTGTCACTATATCCCATGTGAGATTCTTACTTATTTGTGTATTTTTCTTTTGTTAAATTAAATTATGAACTAAATAATACCAATATATATCATATTGGAAAACTAAATTTATATTTATAAATTTGGTAATATTTTAAATATTTTTAAATAAATTTAAATATAATTTTTGCGTCGAGAGGCGCTCTACAGCCCAGTATATAGGGATGTGTAAATGTAATGTGTGTAATTTAAACTTTTGATATGTAGGAGTGTATATAGATGTGTAGATGTCATGTGAGTAATGTAAAAATTTTGATATGTCCGAGTGTATATAGATGTAGATGTGTAGATATCATGTGAGTAATGTAAACTTTTGATATGTCTGAGTGTATAGAGATGTGTAGATGTCATGTGAGTAATGTAAACTTTTGATATGTTGGAGTGTATAGAAATGTATCACTTTAATACCATGGGCCAAATACCAAATTTATAAAATAAATATGGTAAATAAATAAAATATAAATAAACGATAGATATAGTAAATAAATAAAACGTCTTTTTATATTTACTCCATAATCCTATTTATATTTAGGAACACTCAAAAAGTGGTTTTATTTAGGTGAATCCCGAGCTAAATACCATGGGCCAAATTATTATTAATACCATGCCAAAAAAACATTATTAACCCTAATATTAATATTAATATTATTATTAATTATAATATTCACATTATTATATTATAATACTAATATTATTAAATTTAATTAATGTAAACTTTTGATATGTCAGAGTGTATAGAAATTTACCACTTTAATACCATGGGCTGAATACCATGGGCCAAACAGAGAGAGGATTGGATGGAAAAGAGAGAGAGAGAGGAAAAGATAGAGAAAAGTAGGAGAGAAAGAGAGAAAGAGAAAGGACAAGAGAGAGGACATGAGAAAGAGAGGAAGAGAGTGATGGGGGAAGAGAGAAAATTGGAGGACAAAGAAAAAGAGAGAGAGAGAGAGAGGAGGAGAGAGGGATGGAGATAGAAGGAGATATGGAAGGATGGAGAGATGGAGTTGGAGGGGGAGAGAGGGAGGGAATGAGGAATACATAGAGAGTGAGAAGTGGAGAGAGAGATGAAGTGACAAGGGAGATATGGAGAGAAGGGAGGATAGAAGGAGAGCGGGAGGGATATAGTAACATAGTTGGAGTGTGAAGAGAGAGAGAGAGAGAGAGAGAGAGAGATAGATGTGGGAAAGGAATGGAGAGAGAGGAAGGAAGAGCGAGGATGTGAGAGAGTGGAGAGATGGAGGTAAAGAGGGATGTAGTTTAAGGTGGGAGATAGGGAAGAATATTTATTTCACTAGATGAATTGATTTCAGTGTAAATGGTGATTTATAATGCATTTTAATTGTTTTCACTAAATGCATTGACTTTAGTGTAGATGTTGATTGCTAATTATATTTAATTGTTTGCACTAGATGCATTGATTTAAATTCAGAGGATTTCTATTCCTATATGATTGCTTGCACTAATGCATTGATTTCAATGTAGATGGTGATTTCATATACTATTTGATTGCTTGCACTGCATGCATTAATTTCAATGCATATGTTTATTTCTAATTATATTTGACTTCTTGCACTAGATGCATTGATTTCAATGTCGATGATTCCTAATCCTAGTTGATTGCTTGCAGTAGATGCATTGATTTCAATGTAGATGATTCCTAATCCTATTTGATATCTTATACTAAATGCGTTGGTTTCAGTGTAAATGGTGATTTCTAATCCTATTTGATTTCTAGCACTAGATTCACTAATATCAATGTAGATGTTGGTTTCTAATCTTATTTTCTTACTTGCACTAGATGCATTGATTTCAGTGTAGATGTTGATTTCTAATCCTATTTGATTACCTACATTAGATGCATTGATTTCAATGTAGATGTTGTTTTCTAATTTTATTTGATTTTTTGCATTAGGTGCATTGATTTCAGTGTACGTTAATTTCTAATTTGATGTAATTGGATGTACATTGATGGTAAATTAATTTTAAAGGGATTGGTGATGCATTGATTTTAGTGTAGATGTTGTTTTCTTATTTTATTTGATTGTTTGCATTATTTTTTTTAAATATTTAAAACACTGCCAAATTTATATGAAATTAGTTTTAAGTACCATAATTATAAATATCTAAATAATAAGATCCAATGGAGTCATCCTAATCATCGTAAACTCTCTAATTATGTTTTTCAATTATAACTATTATTACAAAATTATATTTAAATTTATTTTTAAATGTTTACAAGATTACCAAATTTATAAATATAAATTTAGTTTACCAATGTGATATATATTGGTATTATTTAGTCCATAGTTTAATATAACAGAGGAAAAATATACAAACAAGTAAGAAACTGAATATATAAATATAAACAAGGGATATAGATGTGACGAGAAATGGGTAAAACAAAATTTACTAACATAAAATTTACTTTTACATAATTCTTTCATTATTTCCATTTCTAATTATACATGTGCTATTAAAATATTTGGTAAAATATTTTTAAAGATTAAAATAATAAAATACATCAAAACAATTTGGTATAAAATTTATGAATAAAATGAATTTTAACCTAAAAAATTTAGATAAAAGTACTCAATGTATTTTGAATCCCATACAATTAAGTATAATATCAAGGAATGAAAATATTAATTATAAGGTCCAACCATCAATGTAGCTATCAAATTTATGAAAGTAGAAACATGTAAACTAGCAATACAAATATCAAATTCATAAAAATAAAAAAAATATTGAACTATTTAAATTTTAGTATTTTATTTTAACCATTTAATCACTCTTTTATATCTTAAATGTTTTTCTTAGATTTAATAAAAAAATTAGAACATTTTCTCACTCATCTCTATGTATATTGTAATTTGAAATGTAGCATCTCTACTAATAAAAAATCACGATTAAAACTTGTAGTATCTCCACTAATAAAATCCTTAATTGCATAATTAATTTTAAATCATTTCAATTCTTTGATGCTTGAAATCTTTTATATCACGAATTCTAATTGAAATGTAATAACTAATTCTAATTGAAATGTAATATCTATTAATTTATTTTTGAGAGCCACTGTATCTAGAAATGTATTCCAACACTACTAAAACAATTCTTAGGAGCATTTGAAATCTTTTATATCAACAATTCTAATTGAAATTGAATAATTCTTAGATTTAATAAAAAATGTAAAGCATTTTCTCACTCTTTGTACTAATTTATACCAGTCTAGATCCATCTTAACTCTGGATCTATCAAGCGCCGAGAGGGATCAAATATCTAGAAGTGCAAACCTCTTTTTTTTTAGTACAAAACTTAGAGATCTAGGTTGGTTTAATAATAGCTATAAATGAGAAGCTGAATTAGAGGGTTACTAGTGTTTATGATGATTAGGATGTTGCTAAGTTAGATCTTCTTGTCTAGATACTTATAATTATGGTACTTAAAAGTAAGTTTATATAAATTTGGTAATGTTTTAAATATTTAAAGATAATTTTTTATTTTTATTTTTATAATAAATATAAATGAGAAGCTTTTGTATTTTATATAAAGTTTGAGATATAAATATAAATGAGAATCTTTGTCAATTTATATAAAGTTTGAGAGAGAAATAAAATGTGAATTAATGAAAAATATTCATAAAATATTATTTTAAAAAATAATGAAAAATTGAAAATTATTAATAATATATAATATTATTTAAATTTTACTTTTCTATTATTTTTAAAAACTATATAAAACTAAGGAGTTGTCTTCTAAGAAAATTAGTAAAACTAATATTAATAAATAAAATAAAAGGTTTGAAAATTGAATTCAATTTCGATGTTTAAAAGGAATAATTTTTATTTATTTTTATTTAGTTTTTAATTTTGTAGATGACATGTTGATGTTGTTGGTATTATGAAATTTCTTCTCATGTTATTAATGTATTGATATTATGTTATTAATCCTTTGAGTTACAAAATTTTCCTCAAATTTTTCATTTTAAAGGAAAATTACACTTAAAGAATTTGATTTTTCTCAATACTTGATAGACTCAAATTTAGATGGATCTATGTTGGTGTATTGATTCAATGAGCGCATTTGCTTGTGCATCACACTTATTTTTTTAACAGAAAATAACCACTCCACACTTTCTCGTGCCAAAAGACTAAGATTAAAAGCCTCTAACCAATCCCATTAATATAAAAACTAGTACATCTGAAATTGAAATAAGTATAAACAACATCTTGCCTCCCATTATTTTTTTATCAGTCTAAAAATGTATATTATATTAGCATGAAAACATTGATTCCAAAATGTATCTCTATAGCTCCCCCAACTTCACTTTGACCATATTTGTTAGTTGGGAGATCTGGAGTTCGGAGAATATTTTTCCATTGAACCATTATTATCGATAGGCTTAGTAGCCTTACATGCCAAAAGGGAACCAAAAATAAAAATCAAGCTATAAGAATATTTTCAAGGAGGAGGTTGCGAAGAGTGCAAAGGAGGCACAACTATCAGACCCGAGTGCTCATGTGTATGGAAGTCTATGTGTACAAATCTGGACTCCAACTCATGTAGGCACTTGTTCGCCCAACGCTAGCTCCGAAAAATGTTGCCCAGTCGCTCCAAGATCTCATTTGATAGAATTGAGTATCATTCACGTAGGGCACAAATCTGTTATGATCCTCATATCCATATTTGTGTTCACGAAGGATATCTAGGTTGGCGTGCATTCCTTACAGTTTCTCTGCAGTGGTGTCCAATGTGACATACATAACCACACGGCCTCGGGACCAAAATTGATCCTGAGCAACCTTCGTGGCATGACCTGAACTCTCTAAACCTGTCGACGATGATTTATTGTCTTTCTAACCATATTTTTTAGCTGGGAGAGCCGAAGTTCACATAATATTTTTCTGTTGAACCATTGTTTTCGATGTGCTTAGTAACCTTACATGAAAAAAGGGAACAAAAAATAACAAGAAAGCTATAAGCATATTGTGAAGGAGGAGGTTGAGGATGGTGCAAAGCAGGCACAACTATCAAACCTGGTCACTCATGTGTATGGAAATCACAGATATTGCAAGGGGAAGGGGTAGGAAGATACATAATCTTCGGTGATAAATTTATGGCAGAGATAATCATGGATTCAGTCTCATCATATTTCTAGTCCTCATCCCCCCACTTTTTTACCAAAATACTTTCCCAAAGATTCTCTTTGACCATCTTCCAAATAGAATGACTTGAAGGAATTTGATTATTATATATCACCCTACTTCTTTGTTTCTCGATGTTCCATAGGAGACATCCTAGTACAAGGATCCATGCTCTATTAACAATTGTATTTTTGAATCAAAACTACCTCTAGTTATCAATTCTTGAGATCAGACCAGCTTGAACCCGATTGATCAGTCTAAAGAGGGTCGCAACATCTCCCCATAGTTCTTCTGTTATCTTGTATTCACTCAATAATTGGTTCATTGTTTCTTCTTTCTGCGTGCACATTGGGCATTGAGACAACCCAATCTATCCTTTCTTAATTCGTTGATCCCATGTAAGAATTCGCTTGTGTCCAACTAACCAGAGAAAGTGGGATACCTTTGACCATAGCTTCCATCTCCAAACATTGTCCCATAAGATTTCTCGTGGTCAGCTGCTAACACTAAACTTGAGGAGGTAGGCTTCCATGATTGAAAAAAAACCTACTACCTTATATCCTTGTCTGAATTTATCTAGAGCTTGGGAAATACAGATGTGGTGCTCTTGCAATGGTTGATTTGGGGTGGGCCAAGCTTATTGGGTCTTGTCCAAATTTCAGTCTCATTCTGTTTTCCACACCCTCCATTATGTTTGACGAGGGTCAGACTATGCAATTTCATACCTGTGTGAGAAAATCTATGTGAACTTCCTCAGACCTGTGTGAGCCAAACCAAAGAAGAGAATAGAAGAATGCTTCATGATAATATCTAAATGAGGTTGAGGTCACTTGTATTTATATACTTCCAAGAGTGTCCAATTTTATTTAGGGCCGACTTGATCAAATATTCACATGTAGGCTTTAATTCAAAAATACAGTTTCCCTTATCTAAATTGAGTGCTTCAATAGTCAAAATTGGTCCTCTTGAAAAGAGGAATCTTGTCCCATGGTTGGAAATTTTACTGAGCTACCAACTTAATACTCCCTATCAGCTAAGGAGAAATTCCAATTTCATCATGTAATCATCGTAAGAATCTTGTCATCAAATCATATCAAATATCAAGTATCTCTTTATCAAATTTCATCACTGCTCATATTTTCTTATCTCTTGATTGTCTCTTATCACATGTTGAACATTCTTGATATATAAAAGAAGGATAATTTGGCGCGTACGATACCATGTTGGAAATATCTCTTTGATTACTACATGATTTTTCGCAGGCCCTTGCCTACTGCAGACCTGAAAAAAACATTGTTTAGGGGTCAAAAATGATCTGGAAGTTCACGACGCGAAAAGCTGCTAAAAATAGTAAATATTTTTATAAACAAGGAAACTGATGAAACCGTCTAGGTGGAATAGATAGGAGGCCACAAATATCCACCTTCATTAATAGTATTGTTACCCAAATGACCACATGATGACAAAACTCCAAGAGAAATTAAGGCTCAGTGAGATTCTATTATAGGGTGTTGAACCTAGTCCTACTAGGAGGGGTGGAGGTGTTTCCCACCATTTATCCTCCAAAAATTGGAGTCATGGGAGGAATATGCATGTCACACTCCCCTGAACATGTGATGAGGAATTCCAAATGCCTACTGGGAAATTAGGTTGATGTAGCCAATTCTTTCACCCTTGGGGTTTTATGTATGGTTAGGTCAGTATAGTTGACGCCATGGAATATTAAAATAGAGGATATATAGGATGGGAGTAGAAGATATTAGGAAGGATAGGATGATTCTATAATAGCTTTGGAACTCTATTCAGTTTGGGAATGACTACTAATGTTGTAAACCAATAAATGTTTAAAACCCAAATTTTATCCTCATATTATAAATGAGAATTCAATCTAAGAACACAATCCTTACATGACTATAATAATCAATAAAATAATTACTGATATACTATAAACTCTAACTTCAAGATGAAGTTTTCTAAAGGAGGGATGAATGTAATCATGCATCTCGAATTACGGTTGAAGGTGATTACTAGCATGCACACGAGGAATGCATATGATAGCTATATATATGAAAATGGGGGCTTCACTCAATGAACATAAGACATATCAAATGCATTCATGGAATATTAAAGAATACCTTTATTTTGACTACATATTGGAAAATACCTCTAAAAATAATATTATTTAACCCCCTACCAATACAAACCCAATACACCTTCCCAATTAAAAAAACCCTACTTTCAGTAACTTTGAGCTCTATTTTTTATACCTACCAATATAAAATCCCTTTACCCCCTATATATCCTCCAATATATTATGTTATTTTTCCCTCAATATATATCCCTTAATATGAATGCACGTGGTATGGTATCACTCCCCAAGTGAATCCCTTGTGTATATACATGCATTACGTGCATTGCACTAAATAGATATATTTGTACACACTAAGTGGCTATGACGATTATATAATATAGATAAATGAATTAGTAGAATTACTAATTAGATAAACCTATTAGATAAACACATTTAAATCTTTAATTAAATAAACATATTAAATACACATATTTAATTCATTAATTAAATAACCCTATCAAATAAACCCTTTTAATAAAACAATTTATTTTTAATAGTTTGTGAACCAACTCAACCAAATTCGATTTGGTCATCAATATTTTCATATAAATATTAAAGCTCAGGCCACCTCTCAAATTCATTAAAACCATTTATGATGGTAGGTGACCGACAAAGCAAGGGAATCATATTATGATAAAAATTTATGACATTGAGAAAGTGGATGGAATTAGGCATATAAGGATAATGAATAGGGCGAACTGAGGATGGGGTAGGGGGAGTATTTTTGTCCTTCCGGTGAAGAAAATATAGAAGAGAAAATACAGAGAGAGTCACGATGAAGAAAATATCGCTAGAGCTAATCTATGGAATGAACCTTGGGCTTGAGACTAACGAAGAGACTTGGAAATTTGAGCAGTTGTTCATGGAGTTTTGGGCACGAGGGCCAAAAAACTTCAATTCTGAAGTCTTCTAGATTTGGGATACGAATAGGTTGATCCCAGATTGGTAAGGAGGAACCAGTCAGTTTGGAAATGGGATTAGGCTTGGAGCAACGCCAGATCAAATTCAAACGAGATATCCACGTATGTATCTGCAATTAAATTGGAAAATATATGTTGAATTTGATTGTCTTGTTGTTCTATAAAACAATGGGTTACATTGTGCTTGTATAGGCATATGTCCTTCCACAAGAGGAAGTCAAGTTCTAATCGTGAATCCCTCCAAAACATAATATGACAATGTTTAAGAAGTTTATTTCTTAAAATTGTTTCATCATCGGTGGTCTCCTTAGATATGCTAGAGATTATTTTATTTTTCATTCTACTAATTTGTTTCCCATTTCTAGCCTCTTTATTTCCATTAGAATTTTTTTAGCTCTCCCTCATATTTTTAGTGCAGCCTTATATCCTTCAACTCGAGAAGGTCAAGTTCTAGCTATGGATCGTTTCTCTTATAAGCACTTGGCAAATACTTCCAAAATTTTATTGTCATGCTACATATAGGCCCTGGGTACATGTATTTCAAAAGAGAGAGCCACCCAAAATTATGTCCATAACTTAGGGTTTGGGGAAGTGCATCACTGCTTCAAGTGGGAAACTTGTCTAGAAGTAAAATGTTGGAAATACTAAAGGGGGTTTGAATCAATATTTATTTTACAATTTTTATTTTACCAGTTTTAGATCACTTCTAAACTGAACACAAAAGTTAGCAATACAAAATAAAAAATTCTATTAATCAAATATATCGAGAATGCCAATTCTCTTTCTACAATAATCTGAGTACAATAATTTTAAGGGCTCCAAATTTAGATGAAGAACGCAGTCTCCAATCCACCAGGCTCCAACCTGTATTTTTCCAGGCACCGTCTTGGAATTCACGAGGCGCCAACCTCCAAGGCTCCAACCCTATCTTCCAAAAGGCTCCAACCTTGTCTCTATGAGGCACCAACCTCTAGGGTTCCTACCCTCATCACTGGCACATACTCAAACCTAATATTCTTAAGGAATCTTATCCTCTATGGCTCCAACCCTATGCTTCAATAAGTTCAATATAAGGTTAATGGTTATTCAAGGCTTCCAATGTCTTCTGCAATAAGCCCTGGCAATATCTTCAAGTTATTCAACAATTCCATCACTTATCTTTCAGTAGCCCTTTAAACAAAGTTACTGATCAAAAGAGAACTATTACCTCAAAACGAGAACTCTAAAGAAAAAACATAAAAAAAAACATGAAAAAAAAACTGAAAACAAAAAGTGTTATTCTAGAATAACCTTTTTTTTCGAGGTAAATTTTAAACATTTTTTAAAAATGGAAGGAAAAGCCAAATGTTTTTGTGTGCAAAAAACACCTTGAAAATGAAAAGTCTTGATGTAGGAATAACATCGTCAATTTTTTTGTGTGAAAAAAAAACCCTGAAAATGAAAAGTTTTGATCTTTGAATAATGTTGCTAACTTTGTGTGTGCAAAAAACACTGTGAAAACAGTGAGTGTTGATGGTCGAATAATGTCGTCAATTTTTTGTGTGCAAAAAACACCCTAAAAACGAAAAGTGTTCATGTTGAAATAACGTCTTTTTATTTTGGGGTGGGGGGGGGCGCTAAATTCTGAACATATTTTAATAATGATGTTAAAGATAAAATATCACGACTCTTAAAAACCTTAAAATTTCAATGATAGACATGAAATTGAAGATAAAATATCAAAAGTATTAAAATTCCAACGATTTTTAGGCAAGGTATTAAAGAAAAAATATTATGTCTCTAAAAAGCCTTAAAATTCCAAGGATGACATTAAAGATAAAATATCCAAACTATCAACACTGCATAAGGCTAATCTTGAAATCATTGTTAACAATTATTCCATAGGTTTATGCTCCTCTACTATAGGTGAAGGCTTCTAGAAATATTTCCCACATGTTCGAACTTCACATAAGCTACAATATGAGTTTTAGATTAAAGGCTCCTTTTGTCTACAAATTTAATATATACCAAAGATCAATGCTTTCAAGCCTAGCAGCACCTTAGGCTAGATTTACATCACAGATCAGTTTCCTTGGAAGGTTGAAATAAATAAGATTTTTGCACTAAACGGTCTAGAAGTTTGCATATGTTAAGCTGCTCCAAAATCTGATTATTTGATTGTTTCAAAATACTTCAAAAGCCTGTCTTCAAGACAATTCAAGGAGATTTGCAATATTTCTTCTATTATTTTTCTAAAAAATGTGTCCCTGTCTTTAGTCTGGTTCATAGAAGCTCCAAGATCTGTTGTAAGTGTGCTTCAAAAATGTTCAAAGATACCATCCATTGTCCATTAAATGATTCCAAAAGAACTGCTTCAAAAGATAATCAATTGTCACAGGTCCAATTTTCTTACAGACGCATGTCTGATTTGTCTCTTCACACAAATATGATCTTGTCACAATTTTAGAACTGAGCTCCTAACCATATATCATCGTCTGAGTTGTACCATAGAGCCAAATTGTTTTCCACAAGTCCAAGAACTTGTCATAGGTCCATAGATCTTACCATGGGTATGGGCTAAGAGATATCTAAGCTATAGATAGGTCCAAAAATTGTGGTTCCATAGGGGGCTAGGTTTGTGGCAGACTCTGGCTCCACAGGGCCAAGGTCCGTGGGAGACTATGGCTCCATAAGGTTGGAATTAAATAGAATTGAAACATGAGCGAAATTATAATGAATTACCACATGACCAAAATATTTACCTCAAGAGCTTGCAAAAAATCCAAGAGCTTGATATCCAACATAAATATTTACTTATCCTCGTCCTCCTTAGCCTCCTTATACACTTCAGATATGAATATATTAATGTTTTACTTGACCGAATTATTTTTTGAAAACCCTGGGTTTATATTTATATTTTTTTGAGCTTATGAACCATCATGTCTCTTTAGGAGGGTCGACATGACCATGAGGAAGTCGGCTTGTGTAATTTTAAAATTTATTTAAATTATTTTGAGTTCACTATAAGTGTGAGTTATGTTCTTAATATTTCCAAGGATTTGACTTGTAGTTGTAGGTTCTGTTAAATTTATTTTCGATATTCTAAGCCCTCAACTACTTTTGATTGTGCATGATCTGATCAATGTCTCCCATGCATATGTACATTGTCTTTTCTTTTGACTAATATATTAATATGGTATTGACAACTTTCTTGGTCATCCCCTTGTAACAAGATCATGCTAGGCTTCATCTTGGACTAGTTGATTTCTTTTATGGTTAGACATTTTTTATCCACAACAAACATCACAACTTATGAATCAACCTATATTCTCAATAATTAATGAGTATTCCAAGACACCCATGCACTAGTGCCTTTGTGTTGGACAATAAACTTGTCATTTCTGTCAAACTGTCCAATTTCTTTAACAGAACAATGCGTCCATGGATTTCCATGCATCTAGGAATTTATCACTATTAGCATACATTCATGCTTAGGTAATCTTAGGGTCCATGCATATACTTAGGGCATAATTCTTTATCTAGAACATAGTAGGGCTAGCTTCAACTACAGCTTTATCAAGGCATTTGGCACATTATAGCTTTTGTCATTAAATTCACTTTAGTGCTAGGGCTTTCAATTAAGTCTTAGGGTTAGGGTCTAGTAAAGTAGTTAGGGTTTAGGGCATCTTCAACAATGCCTTATTCACATCAATGAAAACATTGACCAAGATAAAGTGGTATGTTGGACAACATTTCCCAGTAAACATTTTCTCTGGAAAAAAATTAAAATAATATTATTAATAAGCTATATCCATGCATTTGGATTGTTTTCATGAGTCATTTTCATTGTTTTTAAACCCATGTTGTTGTTTCTAGGTTTTTTCTTTAAATATTTAGTTATATTTATATTATATATAGATAAGTATAAAATATAGAGTGGAAATGTGACTTAAATCTCTTAAAAAGAGAGAAGTAAGAACCTCAATCTTAGCTAGAAGTGTTTGCGGAATGTCAAAAAAGACGAATAGCTTTTTAAAAATGAATTATGCAAAGATAAGTGCATTGTTTAGAAGGTTTGATATCTTTTCTCCATGAGGTATTCAAAAGGGTTTAGGTTTTATTTTTATTCATAAATATATGCTAGTATTTCTTTATATTAATGAGAGGGAAGATGACGTTTATACTTATTTCAATTTTAGATCTACTAGTTTTTATATTAATGGGAAAGGTTAGAGGCTTTAATCTTAGTCTTTGGGTAGGAGAAAGTGTGTAGAGGTTATTTTCTATTAAAACAATAAGTGTGATGCACAAACAATGGATATATTACTTTCATAAGTCTTTCTTTGCTAGTTAGAGATAGAATGAGGCACCTTGCTTTTGGAAAAGTTGTTCATGCATGTTCATAAAAGTGCAATCATTAAATTAATGCACCAACATAGATCCATCTAAATTTGAGTCTATCAGTATTGAGAGGAATCAAATGATTTAAGTGTAATTTTCCTTTAAAATGAAAAAATTGAGAAAAGATTTGTACCTCAAAAGATTAGTAACATAATACCAATACATTAATAACATGAGAAGAAATTTCATAATATTAACAAAATCAACATGTCATCTACAAAATTAAAAAACTAAATAAAAAAAATAACAATTATTCCTTTTAAACACAATTTTCAAACTTTTTATTTAATCTATTAATATTAGTTTTATATAGTTTTTAAAATTAATATAAAGTAAAATTTTAATAATATTATATATTATTAATAATTTTCAACTTTTAATTATTTAAAAAAAAAAAAATTATGAATATTTTCATTAATTGGCGCCCTATAGCCCAGTATATAGGGATGTGTAGATGTAATGTGTGTAATGCAAACTTTTGATATGTCGGAGTGTATATAGATGTGTATATGTCATGTGATTAATGTAAACTTTTGATATGTCAGAGTGTATATAGATGTTTAGATGTCATGTGAGTAATGTAAATTTTTGATATGTCAGAGTGTATATAGATGTGTAGATGTCATGTGAGTAATGTAAACTTTTGATATGTCGGAGTGTATAGATATGTGTAAATGTCATGTGAGTAATGTAAACTTTTGATATGCCGGAGTGTATATAAATGTCCCACTTTAATACCATGGGCTGAATACCATGGGCCAAATACCATATTTATAAAATAAATATGGTAAATAAATAAAATATAAATAAAACATAGATATGGTAAATAAATAAAACGTCTTTTTATATTTACTCCATAATCCTATTTATATTTAGGGACACTCAAAAAGTGGTTTTATTTAGGTGAATCCTCAGCTAAATACCATGGGCCAAATTATTAATAATACTATGCCAAAAAAGAACATTATTAACCCTAATATTAATACTAATATTATTATTAATTCTAATATTCACATTATTATATTATAATATTAATATTATTAAATTTAATTAATGTAAACTTTTTATATGTCAGAGTATATATAAATGTACCACTTTAATACCATGGGTTGAATACCATGGGCCGAATAGAGAGAGGATTGGATGGCAAAGAGAAAGAGAGAGGAAAAGATAGAGGAATGTAGAAGAGAAACCGAGAGAGAAAGAAAGGACAAGAGAGAGGACATGAGAGAGAGAGGAAGAGAGTGATGGGGGAAGAGAAAAAATTGGAGGACAAAGAAATAGAGAGGGAGAGAGAGAGAGAGAGAGGGAGAGGGAGAGGGAGAGAGATAGAAGGAGATATGGAAGGATAGAGAGATGGAATTGGAGGGGGAGAGAGGGAGGGAAGAAGGAATACATAGAGAGTGAGAAGTTGAGAGAGAGATGAAGTGACAAGGGAAATATGGAGAGAGTTTGTGTATGATTTGGGGTGAGATAAAGAGATAAATAAGGAGATATGGAGAGAAGGGAGGATAGAAGGAGAGAGGGAGGGATATAGTAACATAGTTGGATGGTGAAGAGAGAGAGAGAGATAGGTGTGGGAAAGAAATGGAGAGAGAGGAAGGAAGAGGGAGGATGTGAGAGAGTGGAGAGATGGAGGTAAAGAGGGATGTAGTTCGAGGGGGGAGATAGGGAAGAAGATTTATTGTACTAGATGAACTTATTTCAGTGTAAATGGTGATTTATAATCCATTTTAATTGTTTTCACTAAATGCATTGATTTTAGTGTAGATGTTGATTTCTAATTATATTTAATTGTTTGCACTAGATGCATTGATTTAAATGAAGATGATTTATATTCCTATATGATTGCTTGTGTTGAATATTGCAACAAGAAATAGTGAAGGAGGCATCCTGAAACATCTTTCCTGATCTTAGTTGGAAAGTGATCACCTAAACTAGGTGGGGGCCACACAAGTAATTATTGTCGCAAAGTCTATTTTTAGACATATGGATCATGGTCTATGAGTTGCAGGATGCTGTTTATGGATGATTGGTCAAGTTGGTAAAAATATATGGACATCTATTTTTAGACATTGGGCGAAGTCTATTTTTAGACTGCCAGTCTAAAAATAGATCAATCAAATATTATTAGCCCTTAATAATATTTAGACTATAAACATTATCTTATCCTCTTGGAGCACTTCAGTTTGATGCTTGGATGTGGAAAATGCAGCTGACAGAAGGAAATATGTTTTTCCTAAGGGTTATTTGAGCTATTGCATGGTTGAATTCAGTTAGAACTCATGTGGCAGAGTTTGGTGGAGTTGATGAGACAGTTGGTGGAGTTGTGTTCGGTTTAACTTAGTTGAATTAGTTGTATTTAGTCTAACTGACAAATACACTAGTGATGAGTGGTGTGAATTAATTATTAATTAATTTTCTAATTATTAACTCATAAATCAACTAAAGAACACATCAGTTAACTGCAATGCATGGACAGTTCAGTGGAGACCAGTGTTAGAGGTGGGTGAAAGGGTGAGTATACTATCAGTTGTGACTATGGCTGTGCATGAGATTTGCACACACATTGATTGAGATTTCCAATGAGGATTGCGCAGTACAAGCCAGTGGGATTCGAACTTGGATCTCATCATTATTCATCTTGGATTGCGCAGTAGAGGCAGGCAGACTTGTGGAGGAGATTTGAACTTGTGACTTGTTCTATATCTGAGCTAGTTTGTGTGTAGCATGTGAGATAGTGTTGAGAGATGTGAGGAGCTTTGTGCTATGTATTGTTACATGTTCTCTATCATTATAATATACAGATAGTTGGGGGTTTTCAGCTATTAGCTTTCCCCATTACATACTGTGTTATATGTGTGCTTGATTATGTTTTAATGTGCGCATGCGACTGCTTCTATTTCCACAAATTGATGATCAATTGTAGAAGAGGTTATGTATTATGCATGAAGCTTAAATAGTGTGTAATCAGGATAATATCGGTGAATAATTCAGCTATTATTCAAATTTCTATAGCTTGCACTAAATGCATTTATTTCAATGTAGACGGTGATTTCATATACTATTTGATTGCTTGCACTGCATGCATTTATTTCAATGTATACGTTGATTTCTAATTATATTTGACTGCTTGCACTAGATGCTTTGATTTCAATGTAGATGATTCCTAATCCTATTTGATTTCTTGTACTAGATGCATTGATTTCAATGTACATGATTCCTAATGCTATTCGATTGCTCGCACTAAATGCGTTGGTTTCAGTGTAAATGGTGATTTCTAATCCTATTTGATTTCTAGCACTAGATGCATTGATATCAATGTAGATGTTTGTTTCTAATATTATTTGCTTACTTGCACTAGACGCATTGATTTCTAATCCTATTTGATTACCTGCATTACCTGCATTGGTTTTAGTGTAGGTGTTGTTTTCTAATTTTATTTGATTGTTTGCATTAGGTGCATTGATTTCAGTGTAGACGTTAATTTCTAATTTGATGTAATTGGATGTACATTGATGGTAAATTAATTTTAAAGTGATTGGTTTAACATTGCGCATTGATTTCAATGTAAGCACACAAAATTATTGACAACACACAAAATTATTGGCAATGTACTTTAATATTTGTGTTATAGTGAATCAACAAATTAATATTGAATAGCAAGAGAGACAATGTATGATGTTTAGTGCAATAGTTCAAGCTAAATATTTAAATGATTTATGATTTCAACTGTCATTTTCATATAATCTATAAGAAAATATGACAAAACTAACAAGGGTGACAATAAGAATAGTAAAAGAAAATAATTTAAGATTGATCACAGTGAAGACTATTTGTAATTGACTACATTCTTATTGTTTTCATTTTCTATCATTCAACAATATTACATAGTTACTTTGCATTCAAAATTTTTATTTAATCATAAAATTTATTAACAATATTTATCATCCCAAAAGCTGAGGTAACTAATAAAATTTTATAATTAAAATGATCAGATAAATATCAGACATATTTAACATATAAAAAATTATTATATTTATATTATCTGTATTTACATATTATTGATAAAATTAATCATATGTTCGATAGATTTTCCTTGGCCGCACATGACTGAAACCAGCCTAGATCCATCTTAAATTTGGATCTATTAAGCGCCAATAGGGATCAAATCTCTCGAGGTGCAAACCTTTCCTCAATTTTTGCACTCAAACAAGAGGTCTGCACCTCAAGAGATTTGATCCTTCTCAGCGCTTGATAGAAACCTTTCCTCAAGTTTTGCACTCAAAAAAGAGGTTTTCACCTCGAGAGATTTAATCCATCTCAGTGCTTGATAGATCCAGAGTTAAGATGGATCTAGATTGGTATAAATTGCAAAAGCTTCTCATTTATATTTATATCTCAAACTTTATATAAACTACAAAAGCTTCTCATTTATATTTATTATAAAATTTTATATATATATATATATATAGAGATAACAATGCCAAATTTATATGAACTTAGTTTTAAGTACCATAATTATAAGTATCTAGATAATAAGATCCAATGAAGTCATCCTAATTATCGTAAACACTAGTAACTCAATTATAACTATTATTTCAAAATTATATTTAAATTTGTTTTTAAATATTTAAAAGATTACCAAATTTATAAACATAAATTTAGTTTACCAGTGTGATATATATTGGTATTATTTAGTCCATAGTTTAATATAACCAAAAAAAAATATACAAACAAGTAAGAAACTGAATATATAAATATAAACATGGGATATAGATGTGACAAGAAATGGGTAAAACAAAATTTACTAACATAAAATTTACTTTTACATAATTATTTCATTATTTCCATTTTTAATTATACATGTGTTATTAAAATATTTGGTAAAATATTTTAAAGATGAAAATAATAAAAGTACATCAAAAAATTTTGGTATAAAATTTATGAATAAAATGAATTTTAACCTAAAAAATTTAGATAAAAATACTCAATGTATTTTGAATCCCATACAATTAAGTATAATATAAAGGAATGAAAATATTAATTATAAAGTCTAGCCAGTGATGTAGCTATCAAATTTATGAAAGTAGAAACATGTGAACTAGCAATATAAATATCAAATTTATAAAAATAAAATTTTTTGAACTATTTAAATTTTAATATTTTATTTTAACAATTTAATCACTCTTTTATATCTTAGATGTTTTTCTTAGATTTAATAAAAAATTTAAAAGATTTTCTTACTACTTACCTCTATATATATTTGAATTTGAAATGTAGTATCTCTACTAATAAAAAATCATGATTAAGATTTGTAGTACCTCTACTAATAAAAGCCTTATAGATGAAAATAATTAAATAATTAATTTTAAATCGTTTCAATTATTGGATGCTTGAAATATTTATATCACCAATTCTAATTGAAATGTAATAACTAATTCTAATTGAAATGTAATATCTATTAATTTATTTTTGAGAGCCACTGTATCTAGAAATGTATTCCAACACTACTAAAACAATTCTTACGAGCATTTGAAATATTTTATATCACCGTCAATTCTAATTAATGAACAATTTCAGATTTAATAAAAAGTTTAAAACATTTTCTACCTCTTTATACCACTTATACTGAAGCTTAGATCCATCTTAACTCGTATCTATCAAGCGCCGAGGAGGGATCAAATTCATAGAAGTGCAAACCTCTTTTTTTGAGTGCAAAATTTGAGGAAATGTTTGCACCTCGAGAGATTTGATCCTCTCGCCGAGAGATCTAGAGTTAAGATGGAATTGGGGCTAGTTTCTGTCATGTGCGTTTAAGGAAAATCTATTGAAAATATAATAATTTTGATTTAATAATGTGCAAATAAAACATTAAAAATACAATAATTTTATCTGATCGTTTTAATTCTTAAAATTTTCAGTTACCTCAGTTTTTTGAGATGATAAATATTGTTAATAAATTTAATGACGAAATAATTTTTTTGAATGCAAAGTGACAATGTAATAGTGTTGAATGATAGAAAATAAAAATAATAAGAATGTAGTCAATTACAAATAGTCTTCATTGTGATCAATCTCAAATTATTATTTTTTACTATTCTTATTGTCACCCTCATATTTGGTCATTTTTCATATCAATCAAAGGAAAAGGAAATTAAAATAATAAAACCATTTAAATATTTAGCTTGAAAAATTGTACTAAACACTTTAGATTTGATTTGCGGGATATCGCCTTCCTTCCTATATGCCTTTTGAGATCATGGTACAAACCTTTGATGTGGAAATACCTAGCACAATTATAGATGAAGGCATGTCTGATAGTGTTCTATTTTCAACTACTTGGCAAGCTTTTGGTTCTCCACTGCTTGTCTCTGTTACGTAGAATCTATTGGCATTTATCAGACGAAAAAATCGACCGTTAGGGATCCTTCTGAAGTTGTCGATCACTTTGAGAGGGAAAACCTTCTATATAGACGTGATTGTTGTTCTAGGCCCCTTAGATTTCAATTTACTCTTGGGGCGCGACTATGCTTATGCCATGGGTGCACTTGTCTCCTCCCTGTTTCGTGTGATCTATTTTCCACACAAAGGTCAGATCGTGACCATTGATCAGCTTTCATTCTTTGGTCTGGAGGTGGTAGTTGGTTTGCCATCATCTCTGCCAGATTTTTACTTGCTAGTTGTATCTTCCCCGCCACAGGTTAATTATGTGGCCGCTTGTTCATTGCCTTCATCCAATGATTGTGTCGTCAAGTACCATTTACTTGGGGCATTCGATCTCGATTTCCAAGATGTTGTTCTCCCATCATATGCGAACCTCTTGGAACCCATGACCTCTTATTCTTTATGGTAAAGGTCATTGTGAGCAGATTTCTTTTTATTGTGTCAAGCTCGTTAAAAAATGAAACAAGGTGTTATGAGGATGGTTCATATTCTATGTCAACCTCGTTAAAAAATGAATTAGGTCATGAGGATAGTTCTTTTAATGTGTCAACCTTGTTAAAACAATGAAACACATTCCCGTTCAATTCGATTCTTTGATTAGATCTCGTAAAATCCCAGTCGAGTCTTTCTCTAATCTCGTAATTTGAACCTTCACTCCATCTAATTTTAGTTCATTACATCTGGAATGAAGGTTGGGGGGCATGTACCTCAAATTGAGTCACCATAATATAAATAGAAACATACTCTAATAGAATTGAGTAGATAAAATACTCAATATTTAATTGAATCCCATAAAATTAAGTAAAATATAAAGGAATGAAAATATTAATTATAAGGTCCAACCAGTGATGTAGCTATCTAATTTATGAAAGTAGAAACATGTGAACTAGCAATATAAATATCAAATTTATAAAATTAAAAAATTTTGAACTATTTAAATTTTAATATTTTATTTTAACAATTTAATCACTCTTTTATATCTTAGATGTTTTTCTTAGATTTAATAAAAAATTTAAAAGATTTTCTTACTACTTACCTCTATATATATTTGAATTTGAAATGTAGTATCTCTACTAATAAAAAATCATGATTAAGATTTGCAGTATCTCTACTAATAAAAGCCTTATAGATGAAAATAATTAAATAATTAATTTTAAATCGTTTCAATTATTGGATGCTTGAAATATTTTATATCACCAATTCTAATTGAAATGTAATAACTAATTCTAATTGAAATGTAATATCTATTAATTTATTTTTGAGAGCCACTGTATCTAGAAATGTATTCCAACACTACTAAAACAATTCTTACGAGCATTTGAAATATTTTATATCACCAATTCTAATTTCAATGGAATAATTCTTAGATTTAATAAAAAGTTTAAAACATTTTCTCACTCTTTATACCAATTTATACCAGCCTAGATCCATCTTAACTCTAGATCTATCAAGCCCCGAGAGGGATCAAATCTCTAGAAGTGCAAACCTCTTTTTTGAGTGCAAAATTTGAGGAAATGTTTGCACCTCGAGAGATTTGATCCCTCTCGGCCCTTGACAGATCTAGAGTTAAGATGGAGCTAGGCTAGTTTCAATCATGTGCGGCCAAGGAAAATCTATCGAAAATATGATTAATTTAATCAATAATATGCAAATACAAATAATATAAATACAATAATTTTATATATGCTAAATATGTCTGATATTTATCTGATCGTTTTAATTTTAAAATTTTCTTAGTTACCTTATTTTTTGGAGATGATAAATATTGTTAATAACTTTAATGACGAAATAATTTTTTTGAATGCAAAGAGACAATGTAATAGTGTTATGATAGAAAATGAAAATAATAAGAATGTAGTCAATTACAAATAGTCTTCATTGTGACCAATCTCAAATTATTTTCGTTTACTATTCTTATTTTCACCCTTGTTAGTTTGGTCATCTTTTCATATCGATTGTATGAAAAGGAAAATTGAAATAATAAACCATTTAAATATTTATCTTGAACAATTGTACTAAACATCATACATTGTCTCTCTTGCTGTTCAATATTGATAGCTTGATTTCCTATAACACAAATATTAATGTACATTGTTAATAAATTTCTGTGCTTACACTGAAATCAATGCACAATCTTAATCCAATCGCTTTAAAATTAATGTACCATCAATGTACATCCAATTACATCAAATCAGAAATCAACGTCTACACTGAAATCAATGCACCTAATGCAAACAATCAAATAAGATTACAAAATAACATCTACACTGAGATCAATGCATCTAATGTAGGTAATCAAATAAGATTAGAAATCAACATCTATATTGAAATCAATGGATCTAGTGCAAGTAATAAAATAATATTAGAAACCAACATCTACACAGATATCAATGCATCTAGTGCAAGAAATTAAATAGGATTATAAATCACCATATACTTCCCTATCTCCCCCCTCGAACTACATCTCTCTTTCCCTCCATCTCTCCACTCTCTCACATACTCCATCTTCCTTCCTCTCTCTCCATTTCTTTCCCACATATATATCTCACTCTCTCTTCACCCTCCAACTATGTTACTATATCCCTCCCTCTCTCCTTCTCTCCTCCCTTCTCTCCATATCTCCTTATTTATCTCTTTATCTCACCCCAAAACATATACACACTCTCTCCATATCTCCCTTGTAACTTCATATCTCTCTCCACTTATCACTCTCTATGTATTCCTTCTTCCCTCCCTCTCTCCCCCTCCATCTCCATCTCTCCATCCTTCCATCTCTCCTTCTATCTCCCTCCCTCTCTCCTCCTCTCTCTCATCCTTCATCTCTCTCTCTCTCTCTTTCTTTGCCCTCCAATTTTCACTCTTCCTCCATAACTCACTTCCTCTCTCTTGTCCTTCCTCTCCTACCTTCCTCTATATACCAAGAAATTGTTGTGGACCCAACACTGAAAATTCCACCTGATGTACTCTTTCAGTCAGATGGACTCCATGACCAATCTCTATCTGTGAAGCCACATAAATTTAATCCCTCTGTCCATCTGTACCATAATCCATATTGGGTAATGCCTTTGAGGTACCGTAAAACATGCTTAGCTTCCTTCCAATGCAATTTGGTCAGCCTAACCATAGCTTGGCTCAACTAGTTGACTACATATCACATACATGGTTGTGTGTTCACAAGATACATCAATGAACTCATTAGCTTCCAATAAATTGTAGCATCAACCTATTCACTTGAAATTTCATTCTTATTCCTCCAGTTAGTTGCTAGAGGTGTCTCCATGGGCTTAAAACTCTCCATGCGAAATATTTGCAGTATCTCGATGGCATACTTGCCTTGAGACATAAACAATTCCCCATCACCTTGTCATACTTCTAGCCAGAGGAAGTAGTGCACGAGACCCATGTCTTTCATCTCAAATTCCCTTGCAAGGTCCTCCTTACAAGAGTTGATCAACTGCTCATCACCTATCAATATTAAATCATAAACATATAAAACAATGATAAGAAATTTACCTTCTATGAAAATATGATATACGTTCGCATCTTCTTCACTTGTGGAGAATCTAAATTCAGTCAGATAACTATCAATTTGAGTGTACCAAGCTCGAGGTGCCTATTTGAGACCGTACAATGCTTGCATGAGTCTCCACACAGGAGACTCTCGTTCAAATGTCTCAAAACCTTCTATTTTCTCTATGTACACTTCCTCCTCAATAACACCATTGATAAATGTTGTTTTACCATATATCTGGTGGATCTTGCACCCCATCAGCGTAACCAATGCAAGAATTGATCTAATGGATGAATACCTTTCTACAGGAGCAAAGGTTTCCTCATAGTCAATTACCTCAACTTTAGAGAATCATTTGGCCACAAATATATCTTTACAATTATGTATGCTTCTGTTGGATGCATGCTTAACCTTGAAGATCCATCTTGAACCCACAAATGATTTATCTGTCGGTCTTGAGACCACTTCCCAAACACTGTACTTCATGATGGATTTGTATTCTTCCACCATTGAATCAAACCAAATTGGTTCATTAACTGGTTCCTCAAAAGAGGATGCTCAGTATTTATAAGCTCAGTCATTAGAGTCATGTAGCTAGTGTATCTCTCAGGTGACCTCCTTTGCCTGCAAATTTGAAGGAGCTCCAACATTCTCCCTCACATCCTGCACCAATATATAAGATTCTGTGGTTTTTTTTTCTACCTTATTTAGATGATTCTTCTTGAGTGGATGTCTCCACTCTGCCTCCTCTCTGATCCTCCATGTGTGGCTTCTCCACAACTTCCCGAGGGTCCTCATTTGGAGCTAAAAGCTCCTCTTGTTGTTGGATCTGAATCTCCATGTCAAGATAACATCTCCTTTCTTTCTCCTCATCAAAATTTACATCCCTTCGCACAACTGTAATTCTGAGGGATGGTAAGTACACCTCTCATCCTTCATCTCTCTCTCTCTCTCTCTTTCTTTTCCCTCCAATTTTCACTCTTTATAAACTCACTTCCTCTATCTTGTCCTTCCTCTCCTACCTTCCTCTATATACCAGGAAATTGTTGTGGACCCAACACTGAAAATTCCACCTGATGTACTCTTTTAGTCAGATGGACTCCATGCCCAATCTCTATCTGTGAAGCCACATAAATTCAATCCCTCTGTCCATCTATACCATAATCCATATTGGGTAATGCCTTTGAGGTACCGTAAAACATGCTTAGCTTCCTTCCAATGCAATTTGGTCAGCCTAACCATAGCTTGGCCCAACTAGTTGACTACATAGCACATACATGGTTGTGTGTTCACAAGATACATCAATGAAATCATTAGCTTCCAATAAATTGTAGCATCAACCTATTCACTTGAAATTTCATTCTTATTCCTCTAGTTAGTCGCTAGAGGTGTCTCCATGGGCTTAAAACTCTCCATGCGAAATATTTAAAGTATCTCGATGGCATACTTGCCTTGAGACATAAACAATTCCCCATCACCTTGTCATACTTCTAGCCAGAGGAAGTAGTGCATGAGACCCATGGCTTTCATCTCAAATTCCCTTGCAAGGTCCTCCTTACAAGAGTTGATCAACTGCTCATCACCTGTCAATATTAAATCATAAACATATAAAACAATGATAAGAAATTTACCTTCTATGAAAATATGATATACGTTCGCATCTGCTTCACTTGTGGAGAATCTAAATTCAGTCAGATAACTATCAATTTGAGTGTACCAAGCTCGAGGTGCCTATTTGAGACCGTACAATGCTTGCATGAGTCTCCACACATGAGACTCTCGTTCAAATGTCTCAAAACCTTCTATTTTCTCTATGTACACTTCCTCCTCAATAACACCATTGATAAATGTTGTTTTACCATCTATCTGGTGGATCTTCCACCCCATCAGCGTAACCAATGCAAGAATTGATCTAATGGATGAATACCTTTCTACAGGAGCAAAGGTTTCCTCATAGTCAATTACCTCAACTTCAGAGAATAATTTGGCCACAAATATATCTTTACAATTCTCTATGCTTCTGTTAGATGCATGCTTAACCTTGAAGATCCATCTTGAACCCACAAATGATTTATCTGTCGGTCTTGAGACCACTTCCAATACACTGTACTTCATGATGGATTTGTATTCTTCCACCATTGAATCAAACCAAATTGGTTCATTAACTGGTTCCTCAAAAGAGGATGCTCAGTATTTATAAGCTCAGTCATTAGAGTCATGTAGCTAGTGTATCTCTCAGGTGACCTCCTTTTCCTGCAAATTTGAAGGAGCTCCAACATTCTCCCTCACATCCTGCACCAATATATAAAATTCTGTGGTTTTATTTTCTACCTTCTTTAGATGATTCTTCTTGAGTGGATGTCTCCACTTTGCCTCCTCTCTGATCCTCCATGTGTGGCTTCTCCAAAAATTCCCGAGGGTCCTCCTTTGGAGCTAAAAGCTCCTCTTGTGGTTGGATCTGAATCTCCATCTCAAGATAACATCTCCTTTCTTTCTCCTCATCAAAATTTACATCCCTTCGCACAACCGTAATTCTGAGGGATGGTAAGTACACCCGGTAGTTGTGTGGAGTTTTAGTGTAAGCCCCCAAAACTCCCAAATATGTTGTTAACTCAAGTTTTTTCCTCTAATATTTGGAGACATGGCAATAAAAAAAGGTTGCAAAAATTATGAAATGAGACACATCCAACTTTCTCCTCAAGAAATCCTCCTCTAGTTTAATCATACCAATAATACAACGAGGACTCTGATTATGAAAGTAGAATTTTGTGTTATTTCCTCTGTCCACAAATGCACTGATAAGCCTTGTCTATGTAGCATAGCTCTCACAACTCCCACAATGCTCTAGTTCTTCCTCTCAATTATGCCATTCTGATGTGGTTGTGGGGTGTTGTGAGCTCTCTTTGAATGCCTTCTTTTGCACAAAAATACTTGAATTAATTTGAAATATACTCACCTCCATTATCGCTCCCGAGAGCCTTGACCTTCTTGTTGATCTCCTTCTCAACTAGTGCCTTGAATTCTACAATTTTTGAGAATGTCTCATCCTTATTTCGCATGAATAAGATACAACACTTCCTTGATAAATCATCAATAAAAATAACACTTATGTCTGGTAGCGGAGGCTACTAAGAAGGGTCCACAAACATCTGAGTGCACTCTCTCCAAGACTACATATGCTTTGATGTTTTGATCATGGAATGTAGATTTCACATACTTCCCCAAGGTACAACCCTTGCAGACATCTTGCTACTTAAGGGGTCCTTTAGGGATTCCAATTGTTATTTTCTGCATAGTTTTAAGAGTGCCATGGTGAAAATGGCCTAATCTCCTATGTTAGAGCTCATCGAAACCATGACTTTGCACTTTTGCGGCCTTACTTCTTAATGCAAAAAAATATTCCACATTAATTTTATACAGGTTCTTCACACGAACCCAATATGCTTCATCTTTCCAATATCTATGTACCTCACAAATGAACTACCTTTACTGAAGATTACATAATAGCTGTAGTCTGCCAAAACTACTACATAGATGAGGTTTTTCTTTAGGCATGAAACAAACATGACATATTTGACTGGTAATGGAGGATGCTGAGAAGGGTCCACAAACATCTGAGTGGAATCTCTCCAAGACTACATATGCTTTGATGTCTTGATCATGGAATGTAGATTTCACATATTTCCCCGAGGTACAACCCTTGCAGACATCCTGTTGCTTAAGGGGTCCTTTAGGGAGGCCAATTGTTATTTTTGGCATATTTTTAAGGGTGCCATGGTTAAAATGGCCTAAGAAATGATAATTATAAGCAATTTACTTTCTACAAAAATATGATATACGTTCACATATGCTTCACTTTTGGTGAATCTAAATCCATTCAGATAACTATCAATCTGAGTTTACCAAGCTCGAGGTGCCTATTTGAGACCGTACAATGCTTGCATGAGTCTCCACACATGAGACTCCCATTCAAATGTCTCAAAACCTTCTAGTTTCTCTATGTGCACTTCCTCCTCAATAATACCATTGATAGATGTTGTTTTACATCCATCTGTTGGATCTTCCACCCCATCTACATAACCAATTCAAGAATTGATCTAATGGATGAATATCTTTCTATGGGAGCAATGGTTTCCTCATAGTCAATTACCTCAAATTGAGAGAATCTGTTGGCCACAAATATACCTTTATACTTCTCTATACTTTTGTTGGCTTCATGATTAACCTTGAAGTTCCATCTTGAACCCACAATTGATTGATTGTTGGTCTTCAGACCACTCCCCAAACATTGTACTTCATGATGAATTTTTATTCTTCTACCATTGAATCAACCCATATTGGTTGCTTAACTGCTTCCTCAAAAGAGGATGGCTCAATATTTATAAGCTCAGTCATTAGAGCCATGTAGCTTAGTGTACCTGTTAAGTGACCTCCTTTTCTTGAAAATTTGAAGGAGCTCCAACATTCTCCCTCACATCCTGCACCAATATATCAAATTCCATGGTTTTTTTCTACCTTCTCTAGATGATTCTACTTGAGTGGATGTCTCCACTCTACCTCCTCTCTGATCCTCCATGTGTGGCTTCTCCACAACTTCCCGAGGGTCCTCCTTTGGAGCTAAAATCTCCTCTTCTAGTTGGATCTAAATCTCCCTCTCAAGAGAGCATCTCATTGCTTTCTCCTCATCAAAATTTACATCCCTTCGCACAACTGTAATCTGAGGGATGGTAAGTACACCCATTACTTGTGTGGAGTTTTAGTGTAACCCCAAAAAACTCCCAAATATGTTGTTAACTCAAGTTTTTTCCTCTAATATTTGTAGACATGTCAATAAACAAAGGCTCCAAAAATTATGAAATGAGACACATCCAACTTTCTCCTCAAAAATCCTCCTCTAGTTTAATCATACCAATAATATGACGAGGACTCTGATTATGCAAGTAGAATGTTGTGTTATTTCCTCTGTCAACAAATGCACTCGCAGGCCTTGTTCATGTAGCATAGCTCTCGCAACTACCACAATGCTTCGGTTCATCCTCTCAAGTACCCCATTCTGATGTGGGTTGTGGGGTGTTGTGAGCTCTCTTTGAATGCCTTCTTTCACACAAAAATACTTGAATTCATTTGAAATATACTAACCTCCATTGTCACTCCCGAGAGCCTTCACCTTCTTGTTGGTCTCTTTCTCAAATAGTGCCTTGAATTCTACAAATTTTGAGAATGTCTCATCCTTCTTTCGCAGGAATAAGATACAACACTTCCTTGAAAAATCATCAATAAAAATGACACTTATGTTTAGTAGTGGAGGCTGCTAAGAAGGGTCCACAAACATCCGAGTGCACTCTCTCCAAGACTGCATATGCTTTGATGTCTTGATCATGGAATGTAGATTTCACATACTTCCCCAAGGTACAATCCTTGCAGACATCTTGCTGCTTAAGGGGTCCTTTAGTAATGCCAATTGTTATCTGTTGCATAGTTTTAAGGGTGCCATGGTGAAAACGGCCTAATCTCCTCTACTACAGGTCACCAAAATCACGACTTTGCACTTTTGCGACATTACTTATTAATGCAATACAATATTCCACATTAATTTTATACATGTTCTTCACACGAACCAAATATGCTTCATCTTTCCAATATCTATGTACCTCATAAATGAATAACCTTTACTGAAGATTACATAATAGTACAAGTCTCCCAAAACTGCTACATAGATGAGGTTCTTCTTTAGGCTTGAAACAAACATGACATATTTGAGGTGAAGAGGGGATCATGAATCCATCTTAAAGGTTACTGTACCAATCCCAGTAGCATTGTACGTTCCATCATCCCCAAACTCAATATGCATCTAGAGATCCTTCTCCTCTAGGTCACTGAAAAAATATCTACACCTCATCATTTGGAACAAGGCACCTGAGTATAAGTACCACACACTACCCATCACAGTGTTGGCCATTCATGTGATGAGGATAAAGCCTAGCTGAAACTGTGATGCCAATTCTTCACTTACTGCTCCTCCTGAGTTCTTCTTGTGAAAATTTTTGTGTGGACACTTTGTAGCACAGTGCTTGAATTCATGAAAATTGAAGAATTTTAGTTTGGACAAGTATTTATTCTTGTCCCCTTGGCTGGAATCTAGTTTGATTTGAGATATCTTCCCTTTCCCCTTCTTTCCCTTTCCAACCAATGCAAACTTTTCTTCATCCTCTCCCTTGGATGAAGTTCCTTCTTTCCCTTTCCAACCAATTGGACCATAAGCATTCCAAATTCGGTAATTTCTCCCTCCCATTCACCAAGTCT
The DNA here is from genome assembly GCA_034641835.2 of Pinus albicaulis. Taxonomy (NCBI): domain Eukaryota; kingdom Viridiplantae; phylum Streptophyta; class Pinopsida; order Pinales; family Pinaceae; genus Pinus; species Pinus albicaulis. Next base: position 74,177 of record JAXQQM020062564.1, read on the forward strand.
GTTATGTACATTTTATTAGTTATTAATTAGATTTAGTTATCTTAGGTTATTAATGTGGAAGGGCATGATCAAAGATCATGCCTCTTCGCCAAGGGACACCTTGAGGCTGTATTTAAAGCCTAGGCGATCCCTCATTGTAATCATCTTTCATCTTCATCATTAATAATATATATTTATCAAGTTTACCAGAGTTTTTACACTCCATTGGTATCGGAGCCATCGCTCTTTGGATCTGTGGATCATCAAGTTAAAAAAATTTCGAAGGAAATTTCAGAATTTTTTTTAAAAACAAGTGCAGAATTACTTTCTGAACTGTTCATCAGCCATTTCAGAATTTTAAATTCTACAATTGAAGACGCCAATAGTCTGAAAAAGTATGAGATTGTGTGACACAAATCTGAGAAAGCGTTTTGGACCTTTGACTGAGGGTTGTGGACCCCAAAAGAAATCATCATCTAATCACTGCTTTTCGTGGCATACCTGTCACTTGCGTAGTGGATGTTCACAACATAATCTGCTCACACACTGTCCCCACAGTTCTGCCTAACGACTGCAACCCACTAGCAACGCCACCAAAATCAGCTGAATTCTTCCATATGGAGACACCCCCTCACACAGTCGTTGTCCGTGCAACCCTGATAACTGTCGCAACCACCAAAACTGTTACCACCGCCCCCTTTTTCGTTCTACCACCATAAGCCACTATACAGGCCAACGATGCAGAGACATAATCAAAATGAGGGTTGTCATTTTCGTTGACACTGCCGCTGACACCATCCGTCTGCCATCTCCCTTCCATATTTACGCCCGATTTCCGGCCCCGCTGAAGCTACCTCTATCAAGTTGTATCGATATTTTAGGTTTCAATAACATCTACGGAATATAAGGCTCGCGGTATAATCAGCATCCATTAAAACGGTGGACGATTTGAAACGGGTATTTTTTTTAAAAGCGAACGAGTGTTGTGCCGGGCTGATCGATAGTTATATAATATATATTATATAGTTCACAATTAACAAACAGGTGTGTTGTATAAATATAGTTCACAAACAGGTGTGTTGTATAAATAGTTCACAAACTGTCACACCTCCAATTTTTTTTATTTTTTTTCTCTTTGATCTCTATTAGTGATAATACTCCTTACAATCTCTACTTAGTAACCTTTCAATTCTATTTAAATTCAATTATATACCTATATATATATATATATATATATATATATATATATATATATATAGGTGTTGTCCTACTCACTCCAACCATTTATGTATAAATATTATTCCACTTAATTAAAATCCACATCTTCTAAGGTTATTTCATTTCCATTTACATCCACATAACATAAGGTGGATATATTGCCCTTTTCACTTCCCATAATATAAAATCATTCAACTACTATTTAACTACACCTAATATAAGGATTGTTATACGGCCATTTATATTCACATCGAATATGATTATTGTATCACCATTTAACTCCTCATAGTATAAGAGGGACGTTATATAAAATGGTCATATACAGCCTACAACGTATATTACGGGGTATATGGATACGCTATCCCACCGTATATAATCAACGTTAAATAAACCCCCCCTCGGTTTAAAATTTCACAATCTCTATTTTATGAACCACTACGATAATATGAACTCTATCTGCAATAGGTCTCATCTCTGATTTCTTAACCGCCATTATTAACAATTCTCCCTTTTTCGTGCGTCAGGTACTAACACTTTTTCGTTTTGTTGGAGTGTTCGAATGGGTGAACCCACCAAGGCAGTGTTCCGCATTCAGCTGTGCGAGTACTCACCACAGCCCATCAACCAGTCTCAGGAGGTAGGAAGATATACATGTTTCACTCTAATGCGCTGAGATTTTTTGAGGTACAGGTTCGGGTTGGATTTCTCTTATTTCGAGAATATGGGGATTCCAACCACGATACTTTGGCTCGATGAAATCGGGAGGTGTCAACACAAGTTAGGAGGCCCATTGAAATGGTTCAGCTCGGCAGGGATAGATCGCAGAGCTTGGGCCGAGTTATCACCTGTGCGGTACTTAGAATTTAGGGTTGAATAAAATCAACCACGCTGAACTGGTACCGCTCGTTCTATACGCTATGATTTTTTCAAATCCCCCTCGGGATTTTGTGCAACACCCGGCCATTGCAGTTTAGGGTTAACGTCTTTGCCCTATACACTCAACCAGCAACCGCGACAGCGTGTACAGTTGTGGGTTAGTGGTATTTGGATGGCGGTTCCCATTTTTAAACCCCCATCTGCCCATTGTTAATCTATTTCCCAGACTTCGTTTCATTTGCATTTCTCGTTCATTTTCTTTTGACTTCCGATATAAATCGCTTGGTGGGTATGACGGGCGAGCGTGTTATCTCCCGGCATTTTGGTAAATTTGAGTTTTCCTTCTTCTTTTTTCACGGGGTCGTATTGGTTATATCACGTTGTCGGTCCGGGACTAAAGGTTTATTTAGGTTCTTCGTGTTGTGTTTTTTTTTTCATCCTGCAATTCCTCCCTACGCTAACCTTGCCCCTAGTTGTTTTTGTCCGGAGTATTAATGTTCCTAAAATTGGCAACTAAGGGTTTAGGTTTTAACCAGGGAAGGTGTTTTCAGTCCGCGAGACGGGTGGTTGTCTCGCATTGCGCCTTCACTTCTGGTGAGAAAGCCATTCTCGTTCCAGCTCTTCTGTCCTGGTTGCAATAGCAACAGAACCTATTTAAAATTTGTGTGTGTAACGTATTTATGGTGCATTTGGGTTTTGTTTATAGGTATTATGCCACTGCTCCCCCGTCCATGGTTTTTCCTCCGGATAACTCCCGTTTTCGAATGAATCGATGCCAAGGTTCCTACCGTCCGGACTCATCCTACCGAGTGCCGGAGACGTTGCAACGATTTCTAGGACTTTTTGGTTTACTCTCTGTTCCCATCAGGGTCATTGGGCGAATGCAACCTCGTCTGCATGAAGAAGTAAAAGTCGTGGGGCAATTTAAATGCCTCGCCTTTCCCTACCCAGCTCAGTTCTGTTGATTGATGTCTTGTGAAATTTTAATTTTCTTTCGTTCTCATTCATTATTAAACCCTCGTTTCACAGAGGTGATTACGTTTAACATCCAGGTTATAGTGCAAAATGTATTGATTGAGTTCGCTCCTACGTCAGAATTGTTTCAGGGACAGAGAGCAGGGTAAGTGACCTTACGCACGAACTCTCGGTAATTGCCCAATCTTGCCATGAGTGCACTCCATATTGTCCTCACATTGATTTCGTTTCCTTTAGGTTTAAGTGGTGTTCAAGTTTATATTTCATCAGTAAACGCTATTATTACTTTCACATAGTATTAGCATTGTTAGGCCACGTGGTTATATTTTCCTGAAATGATCATACTTCCCAGTTCATGAAAAGAATGAGAAGTAGGTTATGTCTGTGGATAACCCATTTTAGATTTCGACTGTAAGACAAAAAGCAAACCATTCTAAATCTTACGCAGCTCACGGTTCAGGCTTTTATTAAAATTACAGGTACTCTCTATTTGTTTTTAATGATACATATTCTGGTCGGTCGGCAACTATTAACCTAACATAGTTTAGTTTTATCATGCTGCGTTACTAAGTAACTACAGGCGGCCATGGTCTTAACTAATTTATTATTTACTCTGAATTGAAAATTTCGTGACTACCTTCTCGTTTCTAAATGCATGCACCCGAATGTTGTTTTGCCGCACGAAATGAGAAATTAGTTTCTTTCTCACCTTAAATCTAGCGATCCCACGGCATTTATCTGGTACGAGAAATTTTAAAGTTGCGCAGACGTGGCTACGCTATTTTACTCATAGCCGATACTTATATGCATCTTATGCGCATGAGATTTTCATGTTAGATTAAATTATTCTAATCCTGTTAGTGGAGACTTAAGGTTTACGTCTTGTTTATTTTCCCACTTTCATCATGGCGTTTTCCATTCGTTTAATGTTGAGCCGAAATATCGTTGCAGTGATTATTAAGGTTGGTTTGACCGAGGCACTTCCTGGGAATAGACTTTATACCAGACAGATTTGATAACTCCAGTAATTAAGTGTAGATACGTTGCACGTTAAATGAAATATCTATAAGGCGCGGTCACACCTGTGCCGATCAATACTTTACTAACACTGTTATAATGATTGACTTATTTGTGCTCTCGTACATTTCATGCTATATATACATGCTTACCTATACCTACTCTCGGTATATTCTAGATTTACACATATATATGCTCTCGGTATAATTCAGGCTTACATATACATGTTTTCATTTCATGGTATAGGTTTACAATGGAGTCTATTTCTATAATGTTAATTGTAAAGTTTCTAGAAGTAGATTTGTGTTAGAAATCTAAACTATTAATGCTATAAAATTTGCATAGAGTAGAATTTATTTTTAGATAGAGTTTATTCAAAGTATGTGCTAAAGCTTTTTCTCCTCTTTTGTAGTTTACATTATGCTATGCAGATTTTAGAGTTCTACTACTAAAATTTTCTAGTATACTCATAAGCACAAAATCTCACTTATATAGATATATATATATATATATATATATATATATATATATATATATATATATATATATATATATATATATATATATATATATATCAGAAACGAGTTAGAAAGTAATCATCTATGGAGAACTAAGTGCTTTCAGCATGAAACCGACCTTGGTTTAAAGTCTCTGTGGGTTTTCCCCTCCATAAATTATGGTCTAGAACTATACAGAATCTTGAAGGTGAATGCCTCAAGAAAGATTTTGTGAAATGTAGTACTACACTCAATCAGACAATTCACATTTGTTTTTATATGTAGCCAATTCATACCATAAGAAATAAAAACAACAAGAATTTCAGAAACATACCACTATTGCAAATGACCAACCTCCCAACCTTAGAGTTCTCTTTGTCTCCAAGAACTCACCCCCGAGCTGAGGTCACGACCATCACAGATCAACCTCTGATCTGCTTAGGAGCAGCTTATTTAAGCTCATATTTCCCCAAAGCATGTTTCTAATTCTGCGTCCAGAATAGAAGGATGCTTTCTTTCCTGTTTAGCCTAGGCTTCCCATTTTGGGACTCTTTAAAGCTATTTTATGCTTTTCCTCAGCTTTTCCAGCTTTTATTACCTCTTCCCAACTACTTTCCTCATCATTGGGGAAATTTAGATTCCTCCTCAAAATCTAAATTAATTTCTTTCAAGGATTTTTTGAAAGATGGTGGGGATTTATTGCCTTATCCATCCTCATGGATTTTCGCAAGTGATCTCAAATTCTCATCTTGGTCAATGTGCACAATCATTTTATTTATTTCATCAATTTAAATATTAAATTACATTCACACCATACTTATCCTTTGGGGTACACTCCCCTTAGGATTAAAGTTCAAATGTCTAACTTTTTCAAATTCAACACAGAAATTGGGGGTGTTACATATTCCCCCTCTGAAAATAAACACCGTCCTCGGTGTTGTTATTCAACTACTAGAGTTCATTTAAACAAAAATGGATATTTTTCCATCATTTCGGCTTCCCTTTCCCAGGTAGCTTCTTCAGCAGTAAAGTGCTTCCACTGCACCTTCACTCTGGCCACTGTTCTGTTTCTCAATTCAATTTCTTCTCGCTCCAATATTTGAAGCGGTTCTGGAAGAAACTCCCCTTCTGGTTCCACCTGTACAACATTCCAATCAACTATGTGAGAAGCATCATGCACATATCTTTTTAATAATGAAATATGAAACACATCATGCACTCTAACATGGGGTGGTAAAGCCAGCTTGTAAGCCACTGGTCCCACCCTTTCTAAAACCTCAAAAGGCCCACAATATCTAGGAGCAAGTTTTGCACAACTTCTAGCATAAAGTGTGCTCTTTTTGGGTTTGATGCGCAAATACACATGATCCCCTACTTTGAATTCTTGGTTCACTCTTTTCTTATCAGCATAGCGTTTCTGGCCATCTTGTGCTATTTTGATATTTCCTTGTATCTGTTTAACAATCCTCTCCATCTCTTGTAAGGCATCAGGTCCCAACATTAGTTTATCTTCTGGTTGGCTCCAGCTCAAAGGAGTACGACACTTTCTTCCATAGAGTGCCTCAAACAGACTCATTTTAATAGAAGACTGGTAACTGTTATTATAGGCAAATTCAGCTAAATGCAAATACTCTTCCCACTTTGATGGTCTATCCATCACATACATTCTCAACATATCCTCCAAAATCTGATTCGTCCTTTCTGTTTGCCCGTTAGTTTGAGGGTGATAGGCAGTACTGAAATTTAGCTTAGTACCCATCCCTCCAAACAATCCTTTCCAAAACGCTGTTGTAAACTTAGCATCTCGATCTGAAACAATTACTTTGGGAACTCCATGAAGCCTTACTATCTCCTTCAGGAAAACATTTGCTACTTGCACTGTTCCGAAAGTAGATTTCACTGGTATAAAGTGGGCAGCTTTGGTTAAAGTGTCTACTACCACCATTACAGAATCATGTTGGTATTTGGTTTTGGGTAGTCCTGTTATAAAATCCATGGAAACTGTGTCCCATTTCCATTCTGCAATTGGCAAGGGATTTAGAAGACCCGCTGGATGTTGATGCTCAACTTTGACTAGTTGACATTCCATCCACCTACTTAAATATTATGCCACATATCTCTTCATTCCTGGCCAGAACAACTTCTTTTTCAAGGCTGTTAACATCTTCTGGTATCCTGGATGCCCTGCATAAGGCTGTTTGTGATACTCATCCAACATTTATATTTTCAATGACTCTACATTAGGAATATACAACCTGTTTTTGTAATATAGTAACCCTTTTTGGTTTTGAGTGAAATCAGTTTTATCCCTTTTCTGTAGTTTCACCAAGAGTGTTTCATAGTTTGGATCTTGGCTTGTTGCTTTTCTCACCAACTCTTCTACCTCAATCTGGCCACTACTCTCAATGCTACTTAAATTTTGACAAGCATTTCTACTTAATGCATCAGCAACTTTATTTTCTTTTCCCTTGATATGTTTTATGTCCATATCAAATTCACTTAAGAAGGACAACCATCTAGCTTGTCTTGCATTCAGATCAGTTTGTGAAAAAAAATATTTAAGACTAATGGGATCAGTCATCAATGTGAATTTTTTCCCAAGAAGATAGTGCCGCCACATTTTCAAAGCATGTATAACAGCTGCAAATTCTAAATCATAAGCACTATAATTCTGTTCATGTATTTTCAGTTTCCTAGATTCATATGCAATAACTGAATTTTCCTGCAATAGTACTCCTCCTAGCCCCTCTCTGCAAGAAGATGTACATACAACAAACTCTTTATCAGGATCAGCAATTTTTAGTATAGGGGCTGAAATAAGTTTTTGTTTTAATTGTTCGAAACTGATTTGACATTTCTCAGTCCACACGAACTTGACACCCTTTCTTTGCAATGAACTGATGGGATGTGCTATGGCAGAAAATCTCTCCACAAATCTATGATAGTAGCCTGCCATCCCCATGAATGACCTTACTGCTAAAACATCAGTTGGAACTGGCCATTCCTTAATTGATTTTATCTTTTCAGGGTCAACTTCAAGTCCTTTTTCAGAAATAATATGACCCAAATATTGAATCTTATCCTTGTAAAATTCACCTTTATCTAGCAATTCTTGTAATTGCATTTTCAGTTCCATAAGTTCAGGCGGACTCATCCGATAGGGAGCTCGGGAAACTGGTGTAGCTCCTGGAACCAGATCTATGGAAAAGTCAATTTCTCTTTTGGGAGGGAGATGAGGAATCTGATCTGGGAAAACTTATTTAAATTCCCTTACCACCGGTAATTCATTCAGCAGATTTTCTTTAGTTCTCGGTTCTACTTCTTCCACATGTACTGCATAAACTTGGTATCCTTTTCTAGCTGTTCTCTTCAATTGTAAGGCTGATATTTGTCTTACTGTAATGGATTTTGGTTTCCCTTTTAGTGTAAAAGGTTTCCCTTCTTCATCCACACAATGCAGGGTTTTATCCCAGCAGTTCATCAGAGCTTTCTTCTTTTCCATCCAATCCATTCCTATCAGCAAGTCATAGGATCCTAATGGCAATATGTTCAAATTTACTTCTGTTGGAAAGCCATTTAATTGTATTGCTGTTTTGGGCAATTTATGTGTGACTTTTCTCTTGGTTCCAGTGGCCAGCTGTACCAACCATGACTGCTGAAATTTTTCAGGTTTAATTTTACATTTTTCTACAATTCTAGGACTAATGTAACTCAAAGAAGCACCTGGATCAATCAAAACAGTAACAGGTAGGTCAGAAATCTTACCCTCCATTTCCACCATGGTTGCTTGATGTTCTGCTTGCCGATTTTCCAATGCTGCACTGATAGGTGGTATATTTCTGGCTATGTCATTTACTGTTTTTGCCTCTCGTTCTCTGCTGATCATATGAATATTTTGATGGGGGCAGTCCCTCATCATATGGGGTTCTCCACAGCCCCAACATTTCAAAGGTTCCTTCATTCTGACTGTCCCTTCTTTTTTATTGTTCCCTTCTACTTGTTTTGAAGCCACTTGGGACTGGGCAGTTTGGCTTTATTTTGGTTTATTGAATTTTTTCCGCTGATGATCTCTGCCAAAATTCCTTAGATATGCTGGTTTTTGTCTTTTTCCCTTGAACTCACCCTTGTTCAACCAGCTCTTCCCTTATTCATCCTTTCCTTTAAATTGCTGATAGCATAATCTTGCTTTTCTAACCGCTTCATCCATTGTCTTTGGGTTTTCAAACTCAATTTTCTCCTTGTACACAGTAGGTAAGCAATTCAAAAACCTTTGGACCTTTTCCTTTTCTTCCCTAATGTAAGGGACATATCTCAGTAAATTGGTAAACTTAGTGACAAACTCATCAATAGTGAGCTGTCCCAGTCTAAGTTCATGGAATTCTTTAGCTTTATCATCATAATAACGTTCGTTCAAATAACGAATTTTGAATTTAGCCTGAAAATATTCCCAACTGTCTTTTCATCAATGGCATGCACCATTTTTGTCTCTTCCCACCATAGTGTAGCTTTTCCTTGTAGCTGGTACACAGCTAATCTGGCCTTCAGATTGCTTTCATATTCATAAACTTGGTAATACTTAATCATGTTTAGCAACCACGCTACAGCATCTTCTTCCTTCTCCCCATCATAGGAGGGAGGTTTGATCTTTCGGAATTCCCCCTGCAATTCTCTTTTCTGTTTATATTTATGTCTACCAGCATCATCATCATCAGACTCATCCATCTTTCTCTTTCCGGAACCTTCGCCTTCCTGGCTGTTCTGGGAAGTTAGTTCTCTGATGAGCTTTTTCTGCTCCTTACTGGCTGATGACAACATGTCATTCTGGCTTCTTAGTTCAGCCAGTTCTCGTTGCAACCGGTGCAACATAGCCATTACCGGGGCATTGGGATCTGGTGTAGCAAACTCATCACGCAGATCCACATAAATTCCTCCATCTTCAGCGATTTTAGCACCGCTTTACACACTCATACTTTTGATTAGTAAAACAAAAAAAACAATCTCTACAATGTTCAATAACATTTAGAATTTAGTGAGCACAATAACAACAGCCCAATTTTTGCACTTGGGCTCCGATACCATTTGTCACACCAATTTTTTATTTTTATTTTTTCTCTTTGATCTCTATTATTGAGTATCCTCTTTGATCTTTATTAGTGATAATACCCCTTACAATCTCTACTTGGTAACCTTTCAATTCTATTTAAATTCAATTATATACCTATATATATATATATATATATATATATATACATATAGGTGTTGTCCTACTCACTCCAACCATTTATGTATAAATATTATTCCACTTAATTAAAATCCACATCTTCTAAGGTTATTTCATTTCCATTTACATCCACATAACATAAGGTGGATATATTGCCCTTTTCACTTCCCATAATATAAAATCATTCAGCTACTATTTAACTACACCTAATATAAGGATTGTTATACGGCCATTTATATTCACATCGAATATGATTATTGTATCACCATTTAACTCCTCATAGTATAAGAGGGACGTTATATAAAATGGTCATATACAACCTACAACGTATATTACGGGGTATATGGATACGCTATCCCACCGTATATAATCAACGTTAAATAAACCCCCCCTCGGTTTAAAATTTCACAATCTATATTTTATGAACCGCTACGATAATATGAACTCTATTTGCAATAGGTCTCATCTCTGATTTCTTAACCGCCATTATTAACAATTCTCCCTTGTTCGTTCGTCAGGTACTAACACGTTTTCATTTTGTTGGAGTGTTCGAATGGGTGAACCCGCCAAGGCAGTGTTCCGCATTCAGTTGTGCGAGTACTCACCACAGCCCATCAACTAGTCTCGGAAGGTAGGAAGATATACGTGTTTCACTCTAATGCGCTGAGATTTTTCCAGGTACAGGTTGGGGTTGGATTTCTCTTATTTCGAGAATATGGGGATTCCAACCTTGCTACTTTGGCTCGATGAAATCGGCAGGTGTCAACACAAGTTAGGAGGCCCATTGATATGGTTCACCTCGGCAGGGACAGATCGCAGAGCTTGGGCCGAATTATCACCTGTGCGGTACTTAGAATTTAGGGTTGAATAAAATCAACCATGCTAAACTGGTACCGCTCGTTCTATACACTATGATTTTTCAAATCCCCCTCAGGATTTTGTGCAACACCTGGCCATTGCAGTTTAGGGTTAAGATCTTTACCCTATACACTCAACCAGCAACCGCTACAGCGTGTGCAGCTGTGGGTTAGTGGTATTTGGATGGCGGTTCCCCTTTTTAAACCCCCGTCTGCCCATCGTTACTCTATTTCCCAGACTTCGTTTCATTTGCATTTCTCATTCATTTTTTTTTCGAAGCTTCCAGATCTGAATCGCTTGGCGGGTATGCCAGAGGCGAGCGTGTTATCTCCAGCATTTTGGTAGCCGAGTTTTCCTTTTTTTTTTCCACAGGGTTGTATTGGTTATATCCTATTATCGGTCCAGGACTGAAGGTTTATTTAGGTTCTTCGTGTTGTGTTTTTTTTTTCATCCTGTAATTCCTCACTACGCTAACCTTATCAGGTTTGTTTTTTTCCAGGGTATTAATGTTCCCGCAAATTGGCGACTAAGGGTTTTGTAACCAAGGGGGAAGGCGTTTTCAGTCCCGCAGAGCGAGGACTGGTTGTCTCGCATTGCGCCTTCACTTCTGGTGAGAAAGCCATTCTCGTTCCATCTCTTCTGTCCTGGTTGCAATAGCAACAGAACATATTTAAAATTTGTGTGTGTAACGTATTTATGGCGCGTTTGGGTTTTGTTTATAGGTATTACGCTACTGCTCCCCCGTCCATGGCTTTTCCTCCGGCTAACTCCCGTTTTCGAATGAATCGATGCCAAGGTTCCTACCCTTTGGACTTATCCTACCGAGTGCCGGAGACGTAGCAACGATTGCCAGGACTTTCTGGTTTACTCTCTCTTCCCATCAGGCTCGTTCGGCGAATGCAACCTCGTCTGCATGAAGAAGTAAAAGTCGTGGGGCAATTTAAATGCCTCGCCTTTCCCTACCCAGCTCAGTTCTGCTGATTGATGTCTTGTGAAATTTTAATTTTCTTTCGTTCTCATTCATTATTAAACCCTCGTTTCACAGAGTTGATTACTTTTAACATCCAGGTTATAGTGCGAAATGTATTGATTGAGTTCGCTCCTACGTCGGAATTGTTTTAGGGACAGAGTGCAGGGTAAGTGACCTTACGCATGAACTCTCGGTAATTGCCCAATCTTGCCATGAGCGCACTCCATACTGTCCTCACATTGATTTCGTTTCCTTTAGGTTTAAGTGGTGTTCAAGTTTATATTTCATCAGTAAACGCTATTATTACTTTCACATAGTGTTAGCATTGTTAGGCCACGCGGTTATATTTTCCTGAAATGATCATACTTCCCAGTTCATGAGAAGAATGAGAAGTAGGTTATGTCTGTGGATAACCCATTTTAGATTTCAACTGTAAGACAAAAAGAAAACCATTCTAAATCTTACGCAGCTCACGGTTCAGGCTTTTATTAAAATTACAGGTACTCTCTATTTGTTTTTAATGATACATATTCTGGTCGGTCGGCAACTATTAACCTAACATAGTTTAGTTTTATCATGCCGTATTACTAAGTAACTACAGGCGGCCATGGTCTTAACTCAATTTATTATTTACTCTGGAATTGAAAATTTCGTGACTACCTTCTCGTTTCTAAATGCATGCACCCGAATTTTGTTTGCTGCACGAAATGGAAGTGGATTTCTTTTTCTCTGCCAAATCTAGCTGATCCCACGGTGTTTATCCGGTACGAGAAATTTTAATGTTGCGCAGACATAGCTACGCTCTTTTACTCATAGTTGGTACCTATATGCATCTTATGCGCATGGAAATTTTCATATTATATTAAATTATACTAATCCTGTTAGCGGAGATTTAAGGGTTACGTATTGTTTGTTTTCCCACTTTGATCATGGCATTTTCCATTTCGTCTAATGTTACACCGAAACGTAAATGCAGAGATTATTAAGGTTGGTTTGACCGAGGCGATTTCTTGGAGTAGAATTTATACCTGACATATTTGATAACACCAGTAAATGAGTGTAGCTACGCTGTAAATTAAACGAAATACCTATATGGCGGGGGTATACATGTTCCAATCCCTCCTTTACCATCAATGTTATAATGGTCTATCTATTTGTGCTCTCGTACATTTCATGCTACATATACATGCTTACAAATACATGCTCTCGGTACATTCTAGGCTTACATATATATGCTCTCGGTACATTTCATGCTTACATATACATGCTTACATTTTATGGTATATGTTTACATTTGAGTCTATTTCTATGACATTTATTTTAAAGTTTTTAGAAGCAGATTTAAGTTATAAATCTGAACTATTAATGCCATAGGATTTGTATAGAGTAGAATTTCTTTTTAGTATGGAAAATACTCAAATTATGTGCTAAAGTCTTTTCTCCTCTTTTGTGATTTACATTATGCTATGCAGGTTTCAGTTATGCTACTAAAATTTTCTAGCATACTCATGAGCACATAATCTCACTTATATATATATATATATATATATATATATATCAGAAACGAGTTAGAAAGTAATCATCTATGGAGAACTAAGTGCTTTCAGAATGAACCTGACCTTGGTTTAAAGTCATCTGTGGGTTTCCCCTCCATAAATTATGGGTCTACAACTATACAGAATCTTGAAGGTGAATGCCTCAAGAAAGATTTTGTGAAATGTAGTACTAAACTCAATCAGACAATTCACATTTTTTTTTTATATGTAGCCAATTCATACCATAAGAAATAAAAACAACAAGAATTTCATAAACATACCACTATTGCAAATGACCAACCTCCCAACCTTAGAGTTCTCTTTGTCTCCCAGAACTCACCCCCGAGCTGAGATCACCTCCATCACAGATCAAACTCTGATCTGCTTAGGAGCAGCTTATTTAAGCTCATATTTCCCCAAAGCATGTTTCTAATTCTGCGTCCAGAATAGCAGGATGCTTTCTTTCCTGTTTTGCCTAGGCTTCCCATTTTTGGGACTCTTTAAAGATGTTTTATGCTTTTCCTCAGCTTTTCCAGCTTTTATTACCTCTTCCCAACTACTTTCCTCTTCATTGGAGAAATTTAGATTCCTCCTCAAATCTAAATTAATTTCTTTCAAGGATTTTTTTGAAAGATGACGGGGATTTATTGCCTTATCCATCCTCATGGATTTTGGCAAGTGATCTCTAATTCTCATCTTGGTCAATATGCATAATCATTTTATTTATTTCATCAATTAAAATATTAAATTACATTCACACCATACTTATCCCTTGGGGTCCACTCCCCTTAGGATTAAAGTTCAAATGTCTAACTTTTTCAAATTCAACACATAAATTGGGGGTGTTACACAAACAGGTGTGTCGTATAAATTCTGAGCATCGTTATATAAAAAAAAAAATCGCATTGACTGCCGCTATCGTTTCATTCTGCTGCGATTCCATCTGCATCCGTTAAAAACTGTGGACGACTGCGTAGTTACACACCACTCCATTGAACGACTCCATCGTAAATACAGTGAATGCTGGACGGCTGCCGGACAGGTTTTCTTTTGAAAAGTTGATCGATAGTTATATAATATATATATTATATAATTTATAATTAATATATATATATATATATATATTATTTAAAAATTTATTATTAATTAATTAATTAATTAAATATTAATTAATTAATTTTAAAGAAAAAAAGAGAGGAGAAACTGGCAGAAAAATACTCTCCACCTCATACACGTTCAATGTCTTCTTCGATGTCGATGGCTGAATTCCAGAAGAAATTGGTAGATCTCGAGAAACAGATCACTAATAATTCCGAAGAATTCGGAAAAAGATTAGTCGATCTTGAAAGCACAGTTGCAGGGCATTCCAACGACATCAAAAAGGTTCATGATACAACAAATCGAATAGAAAGACAAATGTGGCTAAATCATCACGAGGCTGCAGAGAAGCAGAACGAACTCTTCAATAAGCTAAATGATAAGCTAGATAAGTTAAGTCAAACACAATCCCCAACATCTCCTAGCAGGGAACAAAATCCACAAAACAATTCCGCAGATTCAGGGAACTCAGAAGAGCATCAGGAAAAAACCAATTCCCCACATCATCAAGAAGATAGTAATGCAGATTTTCAAAATAAGCAGCCCTGGAATGCATGTGCAAATCAATATCCACTTCTTGTTCCACCATTAGTATATCAGCGCAAAGCCAAGATCGACCTACCCAAATTTGATGGTAATGAAAAAAATAGCGTTGCATGGCTTAATAAAGCAGAAGAATATTTTGAGATTTATGACATTACTAGTGATGACGAAAAAATTAAGCATGCTTCCATGAAAATGAAAGGAGAAGCATATAATTGGTATATGTGGTGGAAAAAGATGACGCTCGCTATCAGTTGGAGGAAATTTAAAGATGCGTTCTTCAAAACGTTTCAAGGCATAAAAGAAGAAAAGTTTTTTTCAACCTTTATCAAATTACGCCAAAAAGGAGATGTGGATGAGTACACTCGAGAATGGGAGACCTTGGCAACACGAGTACCAGGATTGTCGGAATCTCGTCTAATCCAGTCTTACATCTCAGGACTTAAAATCCACATACAAGAAGAGCTCGAACTACATGAAATTACGTTCGTAGAAGTAGCAAGGCAAAAAGCAAAAGCTGCTGAAAAGAAATTTGAAAGGATATCGAAACCAGAAAAAGTATATTCAAGGCGATGGTTTCCTCAATCTACAAAAGAAGATAACATGAAATATGTTCCACCACGCCTTCGCGAAGGAGACAAATCTAACTTGGAAACACAAAGAATGAGGGAAGGTAAATGCAAACGTTGTGGCAAAAAATGGGACCCTAAGCACAGATGTGCTAATGGGAAAGAAAAAAATCTGTATAACTGTGAAGCAACTAATGATTCTAACAATGATGATTCAGACATAGAAGGGATAGAAGATACCCTAGAATTCTCCCCAGAAGTAGATGGTGACAGCACCCCGCAAGTGTCATTATCAGCCATGACAGGTATATCACAACTGCAGACACTAAAATTAAGGGGACATATAAAGAAAAACAACGTAATGGTTCTCATAGACACAGGCAGCACGCACAATTTTCTAGATTCAACCATGGCCAAAAGACTCAACCTCTTTACCTTTCCCATGCCTAATATGAAGGTAATGGTATCCGATGGTAAGAAGATTGAATAGGTAGGAAAATGCCATAAAGTCAAATTGCATATTAAAGACTTTAGTTTAGAATCTCCATTCTATGTCATACCACTCGGTGGAGTAGATGTGGTCTTAGGAATTCAGTGGTTACAAACCTTGGGTACTTATTCGGCCAACCATCAGAAGCAGTTTATAAGCTCTAAATGGGAAGGGCGGAAGCACAAGTTATTTGGATTCCAAGCCCCAGAAAATCAAATCGTATCATCATCCCAGATGATGAAGATGATCTGAAAGGGAGCACCAGCCTATGTAGTCGAATGTCATCATTTAGAGATGTTATCTACAAAAGTCAACCACGAAGAATCACAGGAGGTACAAGCACTAGTTCAGAAACATGAAAAGGTATTTCAAGATCTACCAATGAAAATTCCTCCTCATAGGGAAATCGAACATGCAATAGAAGTCAAGGCAGGATCAGACCCTGTTAACATCAAGCCTTATCGCTACCCACATCACCATAAAACGGAAATTGAGAAGATAATCCAAGACCTTTTAAAATGTGGGGTCATTTCAAAAAGTAAGAGTCCATATGCTGCCCCAGTTATTTTGGTAAGAAAAAAAGATGGATCATTTCGGCTATGCATTGACTATAGAGGATTAAATAAGATAACAATTAAAAATAAGTTTCCAATTCCCTTTATCGATGAAATGTTGGATGAACTCCATGGCGCAAAATATTTCTCTAAATTAGATTTAAGGTCAAGTTATTACCAGATTTGAATTAGATTGGAAGATATACAAAAAACTACATTTCAAACACATGAAGGTCAATATGAATTTAAAGTAATGCCCTTTGGGTTAACAAATGCACCAGCTACGTTCCAAGCCACTATGAATGAGTTATTTCGTCCATATCTTAGGAAATTTGTACTAGTATTTTTTGATGATATTTTGATTTATAGTAAAACCTGGAGGGAGCATTTGCAACACTTAGATAAAATTCTCACGTTATTAGAAGACCATCAATTCTATGCAAAAAAATCCAAATGCACCTTTGGAAAAGAAGAAGTTGAATATTTGGGACACCTAATATCCCATGAAGGTGTAAAAGTGGATCCTTCTAAGATTAAGGCTATAAGGGAATGGAATAAACCAGTGAACATATCCAAGCTCAGAGGATTTTTAGGATTGACGGGATATTACCGACGATTTATTAAAGATTATGTGCATCGAACTGCACCTCTTACAAATATTTTAAAGAAGAATTCATTTCAATGGAATGAGGAAGCAGGGAAATGTTTTGAAGATTTGAAGGAAATCATGGCTAATGCACTAGTATTGGCAACTCCTGATTTTTCTAAACCATTTATCATTGAATGTGATGCCTCTGGATTCGGTATTGGTGCAGTATTAATGCAAGAAGGGCACCCTATTGCTTTTGAAAGCAGAAAACTAAATAAACGTGAGCGTCTCAAGTCCACATACAGTAAGGAAATGCTTGCAATTATGCATGCATTGGCCAAATGGAGACAATATCTGTTAGGGAGTAAATTTTCCATTCGAACCGATCATAACAGTCTTCAGTATCTCCTTCAGCAAAAACCACTCTCTGAAGAACAACAAAAATGGATCGAGAAGATTGCCGCTTTTGACATGGAGATATTACACAAGAAAGGGAAAGACAATGTAGTAGCAGATGCCCTGTCTAGAAAAGATGAGGAATCAGCATTACTTGCAGTTTCGATGGTTGTGCCTGAATGGCTTAATGAGATTAGAAGTGAGTATGCCAAGGATCCAAAAATGTTGGCTATCATCAATAATCTCCCAGGGAATTCAAAATTTGAATGGAAGAACGATATCTTATGGTACAAAGGGAGAATTTATCTAAACTCCAAATCCAAGTTTATATCAAAAATACTCAAGGAATCACATGATTCCATGTCATCTGGGCATGTAGGATATTTCAAAACCTACTACAATGCATGTCAGTCATTTTTCTGGAAGGGTATGAGTCACGATATTCAAAAATATGTTGCAGAATGTGACACGTGTCAAAGAAATAAAAGTGAAAACATTATGACACCTGGCTTACTTCATCCCTTAAATATTCCGACTCAGAAATGGGAAGAAATATCGATGGATTTTATTGAAGGATTACCTGTATCGGATGGAAGGGATAAGATCTTCGTCGTAGTAGATAGACTCACTAAATATGCTCACTTTATCGCTATTAAAAAAACAGACTCTGCAAAGCAAATTGCGGAGATATTCTGCAAACATATTTATAAACTACACGGTTTTCCGAAAGTTATTGTCAGTGACAGGGATGCCAAATTTAAAGGGAACTTTTGGAAGGAATTGTTCAACCATGTTGGAACCTACCTCAACATGAGCTCAGCTTATCACCCTCAAATAGATGGGCAAACAGAGGTTGTTAATAAATGTTTGGAAGCTTACCTACGATGTTATGCTACGGAGAAACAACATAAGTGGGTCCAATGGTTGCATCTTGCCGAATGGTGGTATAATTCTACTTACCATACATCGACAAAAATGACTCCGTTCCAGGCTCTATATGG
This sequence comes from Pinus albicaulis, assembly GCA_034641835.2. Taxonomy (NCBI): domain Eukaryota; kingdom Viridiplantae; phylum Streptophyta; class Pinopsida; order Pinales; family Pinaceae; genus Pinus; species Pinus albicaulis. Next base: position 92,563 of record JAXQQM020062564.1, read on the forward strand.
ATATGAGCCTCCGAAGTGGAAAGATTTTGCTTCAGTTCAAACTAATTTGCCAGCAGTAAAAAATCAACTAGAAGAACACCAAAAGGTCGCCCAAATTCTAAAAGAAAATTTGAGTGTTGCACAGAATTGTATGAAGCAACAAGCTGACCGTAATCGCACTGAGAGATCATTTGAAGTTGGAGACTGGGTGTTTGTCAAGCTTCAACCATACAAACAGTTGTCCCTTAAACAAAAAGGAAAAAATAAATTAGCTCCAAAGTTTTATGGTCCGTATCAAATTATTAAAAAGATCAGTCAAGTCGCTTATGGGTTGAGCCTTCCCGATACCAGTGGTGTTCACAATGTTTTCCATGTGTCCTGCTTAAAAAAGGCATTGGGTAACCATCAGTTGCCCCAAACAACACTTCCCATTTTGGATGATGAAGGCAAGCTCATTCTAGAGCCCGAGGGTATCCTATCTACTCGTGATAAGAAGCTGCGCTCTCGTGTTATTACCGAATATTTAATCAAGTGGAAGGACTTGCCCATTGAAGAAGCATCTTGGGAGTCTGAAGCGTTTCGCCAGCAACACCCATCATTACGTATGCTTTGAGGACAAAGCATCTTAAGCGAGGGGCAATGTTATGTACATTTTATTAGTTATTAATTAGATTTAGTTATCTTAGGTTATTAATGTGGAAGGGCATGATCAAAGATCATGCCTCTTCGCCAAGGGACACCTTGAGGCTGTATTTAAAGCCTAGGCAATCCCTCATTGTAATAATATTTCATCTTCATCATTAATAATATATATTTATCCAGTTTACCAGAGTTTTTACACTCCAAAGTCCTTGTATCTAGAACAAAGTTTGGGAAGGCCTAGAAAAGCTAGGCTCACAAGGTCATTTTCTGCAACATTCACGCTAACCCCTCCAAGCTCATCCTGAAATTGAGTAAACTTGGTGAGATATTGTGGAATAGTATCATTCTTTTGCATCTTTATGTTTCAAAGTTTGTCTTTGAGGGCCAGTTTTCTATGGCACTGTTATTTTCAAATATCTATGTTGGTGCCTTCCACATTGCGAAAGGAGTTTATTTTACATGGATATTTGAGACAATGTGGTCTCACACTCCCTCCAAGATTGTTCACCTCACCTTTGCTACATATTTATTCCATTGGGCTAAGTTTTGGACATTAGTTGATCCTGGTTCTTGACATATTCCATAAATCCATTTTCATCAAGCAATGCCTCCTTGTGATCCTTCTAGACAATGAAATTCAAGAGGCCTTCCAAGGCATACTCTTATCTTAGTTCGTTGAAGGTCACTCTGCCAAATCTGAAGAAATCTTGCTACACTGAAGCTACAAATTCAAACCTCCAGAGGAAAAACTTTGAACTTATTTTTCGAATGTGAATCTTTCTTTGATACTATGTATAAATATGGTGATAAAATTTCAACTGCTCAAGAAATTTAATCTAAATCAAGAGACACAATTCTACTCTAATGCTCTACAAAAATTAATTCACAATTTAGAATAAGATTCACAAACACACATCAATCTCATACACAAGAAGAAAAATTTATGTAGGGGAAAACAACAGGTCAAAACCCCTTAATACCTCTTTCATTAATCAGATGAATGGAGAGTGCACTACAATTTCTTGTTCGCTCTGAGCTCAACCTGCAAGTGAATAACATTTCTCTCTTCTCAATGAGAAGCTTTGACCCAAAATTAGTCATTTTCTGCCTCTTCTTGAGCCCCTATATACTTGCACATATCTTAAGGAATTAGGCCCCTATTTTTTAGGAATTTTCCTCCAATTGATTTTGCAATTCCCAAGGTTGGATCTCTCACTGCATGTAACACCTCTACGCTCAAGACTAGTCTACAATTGATGTTACACTTCCTTGGAATCTCTACCACAATTGGGGAACTCGAGTTCTCTGCATGTAGTAGCTATTTTTGGTTCATTTATTAATTAACTTGATGATCACTAAGTTATACTTTTGTCCCATTGCACAAATTATTTCCAACAAACTCTATCAAAAGTTAGAGGTCAATTAACTGAGTACAATTGAAAATAATTGAACTAGATTGCTAAAATATAGCAATCAACACATGCATGCCTGACCCCCAAGTTGAATTACACAAATTCACTAAGATAACTGAGTGAAAAGAGCCATGTCACCTCAACTAACTACCTCCAAGTTGTCTGTTGATGTTGTTCTCAATTTGACCAAGGCAAAGTCAAATTGAGACTTTCTTGCTACACTTTTAAACATTTTTTTTGTTATGAAGTATTATGTAAATCATGAGATTCAAGGTTCAAATCCCCTGTGAGTCAATTCAATGAAAATAATAATAATTTAAAATAAAAATATAATTTAATTACATTTTATGATTTTTTTAAACTCTGAAAAGTTAGATGTTTCATCAGGTTAGTGCTTTGATTCCTATTTTCTTTTACTAGCCATTTAATTTGTGTAGGTGTGTGTGTGTGTGTGTGTGTGTATAATGATCTATATTTATGCAGGAACGAAACGTAATAAACATATAATCATAAATATAAAGATGTGGTGGAAATAACACTTCATTTCATTAATATCAAAGAACTAAATTTTTTTTACAAACAAAATGGAAATAAACTAGCTAGGGCGCTCGTAACTGATCTATAAGAAGAGATGTGGTGGCTACAGGCCTCTGAGATGTGATACAATGAGGCTCAAGGACCTATTTATTATTGAGAAATAATGGAAAACCCTAAACATCCAAAAATCTAACCGTAGGAGATGAAGCGCAAAAACTATGGGCCCCTTGAGAGTGATGATATAGCAAAGAGATGTTCATCTGGTAGCTAGTCATCCGCCATTCCTTCTTCACCTACAGATAAAGCTAACCTAGATAAAAAATTTGCAACAACATTCTCCATTCTAGGTTTATCTATAATGGTTATGTCAAACTATTGTAAAAGTAACAACCATCTAATTATCCTAGCAATAACATCTGGTTTGTTCATTAAATATTTGATGGTTGCATGGTCAGTGTGAACAAAGGTCTAATACCTAGTTACATAATTTCTAATTTTTTTAAAGCATGGACAATGGCTAACATCTCCTTCTCTGTGACAATATAATTGAGCTCAACCTTAGACAAGTTCTTACTATTAGATAAGGTAATTAGTCTTCTAACTACCCTAATGCTTCCCCCACAACTTTTTCGGATGCATCGGTGTGGATGTGGAAATGCAAAGTCCAATTTGGATCTCAGAGAATGGGGGCAGTAGTCAACTATCCCTTAATGAGATCAAAAGCCTCTTGACAAGGTCTGGACCAAGTAAACTCAAAATCTTTGGCCAATAAACCAAATAGTGGTGAAACCATCTTACTAAAATATTTGATGAATCTTCTATAATAACTAGCTAACCGTAAGCAGCTTCTGACATTTGTCTTCTTTTGAGGAGCATGTACCTTTTTGATAATAGTGATTTTTCTTCGGTCGACTAGTATTCCTGCTTGGGAGATGGGGTGTCCTAATACAACTCCTACTCTTTTCAGGAATTCATAATTTTCTGGGCTCAGTGAGAGATGCATCTCAATGCACCTTCTCAACACTTTTTCCAAATTGGAGAGAGCTTGCTACAAGTCATCGCCATAGGGTGTGAAATCATCCATGTAGATTTCAACAGAGTCATGGACTAGCTTAGAGAAAATGATCAAGACAACTCTTTGGAAGGTAGCTGGGGCATTGCACAACCCAAAGGGTAGGAATTTGTAAGCGAAGGTACCCCAAGGAAAGGTTAAAGTAGTCTTATCCTGGTCTTCAGGGCTGAATTGGATCTAGTTATACCCACTGAACACATTTAAGAAGGAAAATAACTTTTTTCCTGCAAGGCCATTCAGGACTTGGTCTATAAAAGGCAAAGGCAAATGGTCCTTCTTGGTGGCTTTATTAAGTTCTCGATAATCAACACAAATTCACCATTTTCCATTCTTCTTCAGGACTAGGACAAGAGGAGATACCCACACACTATATGATATAGGATAAATGAAACCTGCATCCAACGGTTTCTACAACTCTTCCTTGACTATGTCCTTTAGAGCTGGGTTCATCCTTCTTTGGGGTTGTCGCAAAGGCTTGCATCCTTCTTTGATGTAAATATTATTTCTGGATACTGAAGGATGCACCCCTTGTAATCCCAAGCAAATGCATCTAGGTTTTTTTTTAAAAGCTAGCAAAACTACTTTTCTTCTTCATCGGAGAGGATTGAGTTAATTTTCATATATTTGGATGGGCCAAAATCAACAGCCTTGGTGGTCTCATAGATTGAATGGACTGAGTGAAATTTCATCGAAGGTCGGCTTTCAGACTCTTTGACTATGTTTTCAAGTGGATTGTTAGTGGGAGACTGGTTTTTCATGGCATGGGCGATGAGTTCATCTTCTTCAGGTTCCTCCCCTCTAAGAACAACATCTATGGTACAAATGGGGGCTGTTTTATATACCTTATATTCTTCATCCTCCAACCATATAGGTAGATCATGATCAATGGAAGGTTGGCCTGGAGGATATAATACTAGTTGTTTAGACAAGGGCCCATTTTTAATAGTCATGTTTCCGACCCGACAACTGATATAATAATCTACAGTGGCTAACCAAGGTCTCCATAAGATGAGAGGATATCCATTGAACTTGGTTTTTGCAGGGTGTAGAACCAAGAAATATGTTAGATACTCCCAAGAGTCAATTGAAACCATAACATCCTCAAAAATTCCTTCGAGAGTTACTGTGGACAGATCTGCAAGTTGCATAATTGTTGTGGTTTTCCTCAAAGTCCCTTGGAGAATGAGTTTCAACATAGTTTCCTTGGTCATGACATTTATGGAAACCCCTAGATTTAGTTTCAACATAGTTTCCATGGTCATGACATTTATGGCCTTACATGAAAAAAGGGAACCAAATATAACAAGCAAGCTATAAGCATATTGTCAAGTAGGAGGTTGAGGAGGGTGCAAAAGAGGCACAACTATCAAACTTGGTCACTCATGTGTATGGAAATCTCGGATATTGCAAGGGGAAGGCGTAGGAAGATACATAATCTTCGGTGATAAATTTATGGCAGAGATAATCATGGATTTAGCCTGATCACATTTCCAGTCATCATCCCCCCACTTTTTTACCAAAATAGTTTCCCAGAGATTGGATTTGACCATATTGCAAATATAATGGCTTGAAGGAATTTGATTATTATATATCACCCTATTTCGTTCTTACTTGATGTTTCATAGGAGCAATCCTAGGATAAGGATCCATGTTCTATTAACAATTAGATTTTTGAATCAGGATTGCCTCTAGTTATCAATTCTTGAGATTAGATCAGCTTGAACCCAATTGACTAGTCTAAAGAGGGTTGCAACGTCTCTCCATACTTCTTCTGCTATCTTTCATTCATGCAATAAGTGGTTCATTGTTTCTTCATTCTGCGTGCACATTGGGCATTGAGAGAACCCATTGTATCCTTTCATAATCCGTTGATCCCATGTAAGAATTGTGTCCAACTAACCAAATAAATTGGGATACATTCGACCATAGCTTCCATCTCCAAACTTTGTCCCACAAGATTTTTCGTGGTCAATCATTAGCATTAAGCTTGAGGAGGTAGGCTTCCATGATTGAAAATGAACCTACTAGCTTATATCACCGTCCGAGTTTATCTAGAGCGTGGGAAATACAGATGTGGTGCTCTTGCAATAGTTGATTCAGGGTGGACCAACCTTCTTGGGTCCCCTCTAGATTCCAGTCTCGTTCTGTTTTCCACACCTTCCATTATGTTTGATCAGGGTCAGACCGTGCAATTTCAGACCTGTGTGAGAAAATATCTGTGAACTTTCTCAGACCAGTGTGAGCTAGAACCAAATAAGAGAATAGAATAATGCTTCATGATCATCTCTAAATGAGGTTGAGGTCACTTGTATTTATATACTTCCAAGAGTGTCCAATTTTCTTTAGGGCTGACCTGATCAAATGTGCACATGTAGGCTTTAATTCAAAAACACAGTTTCCCTTATCTAAATTGAGTGCTTCAATAGTCAAAATTGGTCCTCTTGAAAAAAGTAATCTCGTCCCATGGTTGGAATTTGTCACTGTGCTACAAAATTGACACTCCCTCTCAGCTAAGGAGAAATTCCAACTGCATCATGTAACCATTGCAATAATATTGTCATCAAATCATATCCAATCTCAAGTATCTCTTCATCAAATGTCATCACTGCTCATATTTTCTTATCTCTTGATTGTCTCTTCTCATATGTTGAACATTATTGATATCTAAAAGAAGGAGAATTTGGTGCGTATGATACCTTTTTGGAAATATCTCCTTGATTACTACAGGATTTTCTGCAGGCCCCTGCCTATTGCGGACCTAAAAAAACATTGTTTAGGGCGTCAAAAATGATCCTAAAGTTCACGAAATCGTCTAGGTGGAACAGGTAGGTGGCCACCAATATACACCTTCATTAATAGTATTTTTACCCAACTGACCACATGGTAAAAAACTCCAAGAACTATTGAGGCTCAGTGAGATTCTATGATAGGGTGTTGAACCTAGTCCTACTAGGAGGGGTCGAGGTGTTTCCTACCGTTTATCCTCCAAAACTTAGATTCATGGGAGGAATACTCATGTCATACTCCCGTAAACGTGTGATGAGGACTTCCAAATGCCTACTAGGAAGTTAGGTTGATGTAGTCAATTCTTTCACCCTTGGGGTTTTATGTATGGTTAGGTCAGTATAGTTGATGCCATGGAATATTACAATAGAGGACATATAGGATAGGAGTAGAAGATATTAGGAAGGATAAGATGATTCTATAATATCTTGGGAACTCTATTCAGTTTGGGAATGACTACTAATCTTGTAAACCAATAAATGCTTAAAACCCAAATTTTATCCTCATAATATAAACGAGAATTCAACCTTAGAATGCAATCATTACATGACTATAATAATCAATAAAATAATTAATGATATACTATAATCCCTAACTTCAGGACAAAGTTTTCTAAAGGAGGGATGAATGTAATGACCCATCTCAAATTAGGGTAGAAGGTGATTACTACCATGCACACGTGGAATGCATATGATAGCTATAAATACACATGGGGGCTTCACTTAATGAACCTCAGACATATCATGTGCATTCATGGCATATTAAATAATACCTTTATTTTGACTGCATATTGGAAAATACCTCTAAAAATAATATTATTTAACCCCCTATCAATACAAACCCAAGACACCTTCGCAATTCAAAAAACCCTACTTTCAATAACTTTGAGCTCCGTTTTTTATACCTACCAATATAAAAACCCTTTACCCCCTATGGTATCGCTCCCCAAGTGAATCCATTGTGCATATACATGCATCACATGCATTGCACTAAATATATATATTTATACACACTAAGTGGCTATGACGATTATATAATATAGATAAATCAATTAGTAGAATTACTAATTAAATAAACCTATTAGATAAACACATTTAAATATTTCATTAAATAAACATATTTAATTCATTAATTAAATAACCCTATCAAATAAAACCCTTTAATAAAACCATTTCGTTTTAATAGTTGGTGAACCAACCCAACCAAATTTGATTTGGTCATCTATATTATCATATAAATATTAAAGGTCAAGACAACTCTCAAATTCATTAAAACCATTTATGATGGTAGGTGACCGACAAAGCAAGAAAATCATATTATGATAAAAATCTATGATGTTGAGACACTGGATGGCTTTATGGATATAAGGATAATGAATAGGGAGAAGTGAGGATGGGGTGGGGGGAGTTGTTTTGTCTTTCCGATGAAGCAAAAATAAAAGAGAAAAAGAGAGAGAGTCACACTGGCAGTGATCAGTTTAGATAATGATGGTGGAATGACCCTTGCCTCAGACTAACGAAGTAGACATGGAAATTTGAGCAGCTAGAGCCTTGGAGCCAAAGTGAGGCCAAAAACTTCAATTCTGAAGTCTTCTTGATTTGGGAAATGAATAGGTGACCGACAAAGAAAGGAAATCATATTATGATAAAAAATTATGCTGTTGAGACAATGAATCGCTTTAGGGATATATGGAGAATGAATAAGGCGAAGTGAGGATGGGGTGGGGGGATTTGTTTTGTCTTTCTAGTGAAGAAAATATAGAAGAGAAAATATAGAGAGAGTCACGATGAAGAAAATATCACTAGAGTGAATCTATGGAATGAGCCTTGGGCTCGAGACTAACGAAGAGACATGGAAATTTGAGCAGTTGTTCTTGGAGTTTTAGGCATGGGGGCCAAAAAAATTCAATTCTAATGTCTTATGGATTTGGGAAACGAATAGGTTGATCCCAGATCGTTAAGGAGGAACCAGTCAGTTTGGTAATGGTAGTAGGCTTGGAGCAACGTCAGATCGAACTCAAACGAGATATCCATGTATGTATCTACAATTCAATTGGAAAATATATGTTGAATTCGATGGTCCTGTTGTTATGTCAAAATAGGGGTTACATTGTGCTTTTACATGCAGATATCATTCCACAAGAGGAATTCAAGTTCTAATCAGGAATCCCTCCAAAACATAATATGACAATGTTTAAGAAGGTTCTTTCTTAAAATTGTTTCATCATCGGTGGTCTCGTTAGATATGCTAGAGATTATTCTCTTTTTTATTCTACCAATTTGTTTCCCATTTCTAGCCTCTTCATTTCGATTAGAATTTTTTTAGCTCTCCCTCATTTTTCTAGTGCAGTCTTATATCCTACAACTCGAGAAGGTCAAGTTCTAGCTATGGATTGTTTCTCCTATAAGCACCTGGCAAATACTTCCAAAATTTTCTTGTCGTGCTACATACAGGCCATGGGTACATGTATTTCAAAAGAGAGAGCCACCCAAAATAATGTCCATAACTTAGGGTTTGGGGGAGTGCGTCACTACTTCAAGTGGGCAGCTTGTCTGTAAGTAAAATGTTGGAAATACTGAGGGGGCGTTGAATCAGTATTTCTTTTACAATTTTTATTTTACCAGTTTTAGCTCACTTCTAAACTGAACAAAAAAATTAACAATACAAAATAAATAATTCTATTAATCAAATATATCGAGGAATCGAATTATGTTTTTACAATAAATTGAGTACAATAATTTTTAGGGCTCCAAGGCTAGATGAAGACCACGATCTCCAATCCACCAGGCTCCAACCTGTACTTTTCCAGGCACCAACTTGGACTTCACGAGGCTCAAACCTTGGGGCACCAAACTATAGGTTTCCTACCCTCTCCACTGGCACATGCTCCAACCTAATATTCTTAAGGACTCCTATCCTCTAAGGCTCCAACCGTATGCTTCAATAAGTTCAATATCAGGTCAATGGTTCTTCATGGCTTCCAATGTCTTCTGCAACAAGCCTTAACAATATCTACAAGTTATTCAACAATGCCCTCACTTATGTTAAAGTAACCCTTTAAACAAAGTTACCGATCAAACAAGAACTATTACCTCAAAACGAGAACTCTGAAAAAAAACATACAAAAAACATGAAAAAAAAACCCGAAAACGAAAAGTGTTATTTGGGAATAACCTTTTTTTTTCGAGGTAAATTTTAAACATTTTATAAAAATGGAAGTTAAAGCCAATTTTTTGTGTGCAAAAAAAACCTTGAAACGAAAAGTGTTGATGTTGGAATAACGTCGTCAATTTTGTGTTAAGAAAAAACCCTGAAAACAAAAATTTTTGATGCTCGAATAATGTTGCCAATTTGTGTGTGCAAAAAACACCGTGAAAACGAAAATTGTCTATTGTGGAATAACGTCGTCAATTTTTTGTGTGCAAAAACACTGTGAAAACGAAAAATGTTGATGCTGGAATAACGTCTTTTTTTGGGGGGGGGCTAAATTGCCAACATCTTTTAATAATGACGTTAAAGACAAAATATCACGACTTTGGAAAACTTTAGAATTTCAACGATATACACGACATTAAAGATAAAAGATCATGTCTTTGAAAAGCCTTAAAATTCAAAGGATGACATTAAATATAAAATATCTAAACTAAGGATGACATATGTTAAGCTGCTCCAAAAGATGATTATATGATTATTTCAAAATACTTCAAAAACATGTCTTCAATACAATTCAAGGATATTTACAATAATGCTTCAATTATTTTTCTAAAAAAAGTGTCCCCACCTTAAGTCTTCTTCACAGAACCTCCAAGATCTGTTCTAAGGGTGCTTCAAAAAATCTTCAAAGATACCATCCACTGTCCATCAAATGATGCCCAAAGAACAGCTTCAAAAGATAATTAATTGTCACAGGTCAAATTTTCTTATAGACACATGTATGATTTGTATCTTCACACAAATCTGAGCTTGTCACAATTTCAGAACTGAGCTCCCAACCATATACCATCATGTGAGTTGTACCACAGAGCCAAAATATTTTCCACAAGTCTAAGAATTTGTCACAGGTCAATAGATCTTGCCATGGGTATTGGCTAAGAGAGATTCGATCTATAGACAAGTCCAAACATTATGGTTCCATAGGGGGCTAGGTTTGTGGGAGACTCTGGCTCCACAGGGCCAAGGTCCGTGGGAGACTATGGCTCCATAAGGCTGAAATTATATAGAATTGAAACACGAGAAAAATTATAAAGAATTACCACAGGACCGAAATATTTACCTTAGGAGTTTGCAACAGATCCAAGAGCTTGGTTAAATATTTAATTTTATGAAAGTAGAAACATGTGAACCAGCAACATAAATATCAAATTTATAAAAATAAAAACATTTTGAACTATTTAAATTTTAATATTTTATTTTAACCATTTTATCACTCTTTTATATCTTACATATTTTTCTTAATAAAAAATTTAAAACATTTTCTCACTCTTACCTCTATATATATTGGAATTTGAAATGTAGTATCTCTTCAAATAAAAAGTCATAATTAAGACTTGTAGTATCTCTTCAAATAAAAAGTCATGATTAAAGTCTTATAAATGAAAATAATTAAATAATTAATTTAAAACCATTTCAACTCTTTGATTCTTGAAATCTTTTATATCACCAATTCTATTTGAAATGTAATAACTATTAATTTATTTTTGAGAGCCACAATATCAAGAAATGTATTCCAACGTTACTAAAACAATTCTTACCAGCATTTGAAATATTTTATATCGCCAATTCTAATTGAAATATAATAGCTATTAATTTATTTTTGAGAGCCACTCTATCTAGAAATATATTCCAACACTACTAAAACACAATTCTTATCACCATTAACAACTCATTGCATTCACTAATCTCCACACAATTAACGGTGCCAAGAATATGGCATGGATTCTGCTGAATGGGGCACTCTCTCATAGTAACAAACCCAAGGTGGCACACTTATATGCAGAACTTCCAAATTGAAAAAGGTCTCCAATAAAACATTGCAATTCTTTAAAGGTCTCCAATAAAGCATTGCAATTTTTTAAACTATGTGGATTGCATAAAATAATTTATTTAGGACAATTTATGTTGATGTGCGATTTGGGGAGCCAATTCTTTAAACTATGCGGATTGTATAAAATATTTTTTTTCAAAGAGTGTTGATTCAGCACATTCAGAGTTGAATTCTGTTATTTAAATTAGCTTTTTTACTGTAAATTTAGATTCAGCACTCTAAAAAATTTCTAGGAAACTTGGATTGTGCAAGTTATTTATCAAATTTCAGTTTTTAATAATTTCTTGTTTTTTTTAAATAAATTAGAAAATTCATTAGAAAAAACTTCACAAAGTAAAGACGACTAATTTTTCCGATCTAATTTCTTTAAAATCCGGCAAGAAATTATTGAAAATAGAAATTTGATGGATAACTTGCACAATCCAAGTGTCCTAGAAGTTTTTTAGGGTGCTGAATTTATATTTACAGTAAAAAATTAGTTTAAATAACAGAAATCAAGATTTTACCTCAATTTGTTTTACCGGAACCGGAAACTCCAAAAAGTCGCACTAAAGACAACTCCATTCTTTAAAGGAGTAGTCTTTAGTGCTACTTTTCGGAGTTCCGGTGCCAAAATCTAGTGAAACAAATTGAGGTAAAATCTTGATTTCTGTTTTTTAAACTAGTTTTTTTAACTGTAAATATAGATTCAGCACCCTAAAAACTCCTAGGATACTTGAATTGTCCAAGTTATCCATCAAATTTCTGTTTTCAATAATTTCTTGTCGGATTTTAAAGAAATTAAATCGAAAAAATCCACCAAAAACACCTTCAGAAAATTACACTAAAAACAACTCCATTCTATAAATTCTGTGGATTGCGTAAATAATTTTTTCAGAGATAGTTATGTACGATTTGAGATTTTGGATTAAAAAAAATTCAAAAACAGTTGATGTGCGATTTGGGGAGCTGATTGTTTAAACTGTGAATTGCATAAATTATTTTTTCATGTGCGATTTGGGGAGCCAATTCTTCACATTGTTACACCATTGTAGATTTAAATTTTCCAGCATTGTAATATTTCATAATGATCCGTGGTTAACAACATAGTTTTGGTACCAATTAAATGTAGATGTAGTTCTAGTCTACTTAAATATCCAAAAAAAAACCCAATTAAATATAGATGTTCCAATTAAACCAATTAAGAATTTGGAAAAATCTGCAATTAGAAGCACCTCTAAAATAGATCTAAAATAGATGTGCTGGAGGTTTGTTATCTTTTAGAAAAAATGACGCAGTGACATCAATTTTGAAAATATTTTTAACACTAACAGATGACCAAAGTATTGTTGCAAAAATTGGACTGTAGGTGTGAACTCAGCAGTATTAGAATGACAAAAATTCGACTGTAGAATAATTTTAGATTCTAACTATACGTCATTTTAATTTTGAGATTTTGATAAGGATATTATTCTTACCAGACTTGCTGTCAGATATAATAGAAAGCGTTGTAGCTGCTCTATTCTCGGATATCAAATTGGATTTAAATATCTTTTCAGGTCTTCATGCTTTATACTAATTAGCTGCTCCACCTCCATATCTTAGAATGGCATTGAAGCACACTTCTAGTTGGTGTTCCTTTCCTGCTACGTCCTTTGGACCTCATACTCTTTGAGTTGCCAGGAAGCGAAGTGGGTGGTAGCCGGCGCTGTGGGGGTGAAGCCATAACCTCATAAGCTCTCAATGCGGATCGCCTGCGCTTGAGGCCCCACCAAATGGTTCTGAGGAGATGGAGATTGGGCAAATTGAAGCTGCAGAAACACTTCTCCACTTTTGGAGACTCTATGGTCTGCGGCGGGGCCTCAAGCGCAGGCGATCCGCATTGAGAGCTTATGAGGTTATGGCTTCACCCCCACAGCGCCGGCTACCACCCACTTCACCCCCACAGCGCCGGCTACCACCCACTTCGCTTCCTGGCAACTCAAAGAGTATGAGGTCCAAAGGACTTCGCATGAAAGGGACACCAACTAGAAGTGTGCTTCAATGACATTCTAAGATATGGAGGTGGAGCAGCTAATTAGTATAAAGCATGAAGACCTGAAAAGATCTGAAATCGAACTGTGAAAACCGCATTAGATGGATTTAAATAGTTATGGCACATAATGAAACTTATTTTTTCTCCAATGGCTACACCTCACACACTCCCACTGTAGCGATAGTGGGAGCTGCAAGAAACCTGCTCTAAAGATCAAATTCGCTAAAAAGTTTGACGGCTTTAGTTTTATAAATTATAGAGAAGCGCAAAATCAAAACACTCATCTACCATCTCGTTAATAATAAAATAAAAAATGATAAAAATTTATTTTCAAAAGATTAAACATAAAAATTACCACAATGTACACCATATACTTAACACTGTGAAAAATGAATCATTACGGAAAGAAACCTAGATCTTATTCATTAGAAGAAACGACTCTAGCGTGTCGCCTTTAACTGAAATTATCACCCACCAATCCTTTATTATTTCTCATACGAAAATATGCATTAATATTAATTAGCTTAGTTAAATAATTGGTATTTACACAATATCTAATTCTTATTCTATAAATAAGAATTCTTACTTTATAAATTAGATTGGTTAGAAATATTATTCGCTAATACCATGGGCCAATACCATGTACTTTCAATACCATGGGCTAATACCACATGCCAATAACATGGATTCTTAATATCATGAGCCATGGGCTAATACCATGGGTCAATACCATGGGCTAATAGTATGGGCCAATACCATGGGTTAATACCATGAGCCATGGTTATAGATTCTCATATCTTAGTGCAACTCATTTGACTCATTCTATAATATTCAAAGAAACATTAAAAAGTCAAATTATTATTACTTCATGTTTATTTTGAAATAGGATTACAAAATTTTAATTTAATTATCAATAATTCTTAGATGGATAGCAATGATTTAACCTCAATATTTTAGAATATTCTTAATAATCACATATCAAAGGCGAGAATTTATCTCAAAAGTATATATACACTTTCTAACCTTTTAATTAAATTGATTAATTAAAAAAAACATCATATGAACATGACTTATGGTCTTTTGACCCTTAGTTGGTGTTGACATATCATATTGTAGAAAAGCATATTTATAGGTTAAAAATCTCAATAATAAAGTTTGGGTGAATATCCATGGTTAAGACTATTTTTACATGATTTTTTAAATGTATATATGTTTAAATAATAAATTAATTATTTTATAACTAGTAATAATAATAATTTAACTTATACCCATAAGGGTAGTTCAATTGGTGATTTTTGTAGAAATATGGTGATAGAATTTCAACTTCTCAAGAAATTTAATCTAAATTAAGATACACAATTCTACTCTACTCTACTGAAATTAATTCACAATTTAAAACAACATTCACAAACCTACATCGATCACATACAAAAGTACATAAATTTATCTAGGGGAAACCAACTGGTAAAAACCCCTTAAACCTGCTTGCATTAATGAGATGAATAAAGAATGTATTACAATTGCTTCCTCACTCTTAGCTCAACCTGTAAGTGAATAACCTTTCTCTTTGCTCAATGAGAAGATTTGACCCAGACTTAGTCCATTATTGCCCCAGACTTAGTCCATTATTGCCTCTACTGGGCGTCCATTTCCTTGCAAAAATAATGAGAAATTAGGCCCCTATTTTTTAGGAATTTTCCTCTAATTGATTGCACAAATCCAAAGATTGGATATTTGATTCCATGCAACACATGTATACTCAAGACTAGTCTACAACTAATGTGACACTGCCTTGGAATATCCACCACTACCGGGGAACTCAAATTCTATGCATGCAGTAGCTATTTTTGGTTGATTGATCAATGAGTTAGGTCGATGTCGCACTGCACAATTGACCTCCAACTAACTCTGTCAATAGTTAGAGGTTAGTTAACTGAGTACAATTGAAATAACAGAACTAGATTGTTAAATTTATCAATCAACACACATTACTAAACTCCAAGCTTACTAACTCTAATTTACTTAGCTAACTGAGTGACAAGAGCCATGTCACCTTAGTTAACTACCTCCAAGTCGTTTGCTGATGTGAAAATTCAAATTTTCTCAATTTGACCAAGGTAAAGTCAAATTGAGACTTTTTTGTTGCACTTCTCAACACTCCCTATTAGCAAGAAAGGGATTTTCAACCACCCCTATCCTGCACCTGTGGTATTCGAACTTACCTCTTGACAAAACATTTGTTAAGATGTCAACATCTTGTTCATTTGTCAAAATGTATTGTGGCAACATTATCCTCCTCTGCACATCATCTCGTAAATGATGATACCAAATATCTATATGCTTGGATCTATTGTGAAATACTTGATTCCAAGAGATCTTAATGCAATTATGATTATAAAAATAGATCATAGTTGGATCCATCTCTTGACAAAACAATCCCACAAGTATATTTCTCATCCAGATAGTCTCACATGTAACTTGACTTGCAACCATGTATTCAGCTTTTTCCGAGTTGAGCGCCATAGACATCTGCTTCCTGTTGTACTAGGAAATTGTTGCGGACCCAAGTCTAAAATTCCACCTGATGTACTCTTTCATTCAGATGGAATCCCTTCCAAATCTACATCTGTGAAGCCACACAACTTCACTTCACTCCCTCTGTCCTTCTGTACCATAATCCATGCTAGTTAGTGCCTTTGAGGTACCGAAAAACATGCTTATCTTCCTTCCAATACAATTTGGTCAGCCTAACCATAACTTGGCTCAATTGGTTGACTACATAGCACATATATGGTTTTGTGTTCACAAGATACATCAGTGAACCCATTAGATTCCGATAAATGGTAGCATCAACCTCTTCACTTGAAGTGGCATTCTCCTTCCTCCAATTAGTCGCTACAGGTGTCTCCATGGGCTTACAATTTTCCATGCAAAATATTTGCAATATCTCAATGGCATACTTGCCTTGAGACACAAAAAATTCCCCATCACTTTGTCATACTTCTAGCTCGAGGAAGTAGTACATGAGACCCATGTCTTTCATCTCAAATTCCCTTGCAAGGTCCTCCTTGAAAGAGTTGATCAATTGCTCATCACTTGTCTATATTAATCATAAACATATAAAACAATGATAAGAAATTTACCTTCTATGAAAATATGATATAAGTTTGCATTTGCTTCACTTTTGGTGAATCTAAATCCAGTCAGATAACGATCAATGTGAGTGTACCAAGCTCGAGGTGCCTATTTGAGACCATACAATGTTTGCATGAGTCTACACACATGAGACTCCCATTCAAATGTCTCAAAATCGTCTGGTTCCTCTATATACAGTTCCTCCTCAATAACACCATTGATAAATGTTGTTTTTACATCCATTCGGTGGATCTTCCACCCCATCTGCATAGCCAATGGAAGAATTGATCTAATGGATGAATACCTTTCTACAGGAGCAAAGGTTTCCTCATAGTTGTTACACACCATTTTGTCATTGTCCTTGCAATACTTGTCCCGCACATTGAAGGATCATTTCTGTGACTAAAACAAAGTGTCATGCCTTGCAAAGACCATCATTGCATCCCTTTCCATGAGGAAAACATTCCTTTTGTTGACAATTCCCTAAGACTATGAGAAACACAAATTTTTTCCTTGGCGCTAGTAGACTATTATGCCCTTGCGCCAATGAGGAAGATTAATGCTCGGCCCTGTGCCCATTGGCGCTCTGTCGTAGTGAGCTACCCACGCCAACCTGTTTATTGATTTTTCTTTTTAAATAGAGGCAAATTTTCCATCATAAAAACTCCGTGGATGAGTCATCTAGAGTGGTTTCACTAAATAACCATGGCCTTCCTCCTTTGGCCTCTTGTTTCCACCTTTTGGGGAAATGACCCAAAGGATAAGACCTCCCTTCCACCATTGTAGGGATCCCAACCTCCTCCTCTCCATCTATAAATACAGCCATCTTCCATTGACGAGATAGCTGAACATATTATAGTTGAAACACTGAAGAGAATTCATGAACTTTTCACTAGGAAGATGGAACAGAAGAGACCTTTGTCGAGAGAGCTTAGGCATGTGTCCTCATCCCATCTAAATTCCAAATGATCCTTTGAGATTCACTTTGAATGAATCTCGCTGAAGGAGGCTACGACGTCAAGGCTCCGATTGTAACTCTTTATTCTATTTATACATATACATGACTATTGTCTGGTTCCCATCTTGCGTTAATGTGTTTTATTTGATGCAATATGCTTAACCCTCCTTGACTAGTTAGTTGATTATGAATGAAATCATTGTTTTGTATGATGTTCTTGTTCTTTGATCTTCATGAAAGCATTCGAGCATTGTTGCAGAAGGATTGTGACCCGTCAAGACAAAGATCAAGAGGCCACCACCACTACAGCGGACTCCAGGTATGTCGATCTATCCTATCATTTTCATTCATTAATTAGGAACCTACACTTTAGCTTGTCCCTTTGTTGCTAGACCCACTCTAGGGCTAGAGGGATCGTCTCTGTCTGCAGAGAGGATTTACCTTCCCAAAAAATTGGCGATTCCACTCGGGATCAGTGTGAGTTTTTCGTTTTTTTTCCTTTTAGGAGTTTGTCTTGTCAAGTTGACTTCAGTTGTTTTCTTGCTTTCCTGTATTTTTTGGCTTGGTTAATTGTCTAGAATCATCTTGTACAACTCCAGAGTGTCAAGATTGACCTCTGCTCACTTATTCTTTCCTCCTCCCATAGTTATCCAGATTGGCGCGATTTTCTCTTCAACAGTCACGCCAATTGGCGTAGGTTGCTTTTGTCGCAGTAACACCAACCCCTGTTTGGTGCGGATTACCACCTCGCAGTCGCGCCGAATCCTGTAGGATTTGGTTTGACACTTTTGCTGAGTTTTTGGCCAGTTGTGCTTGACTCTCACTTGTTTCTTGATTTTCAATTGGTCTTTTTGGAGTTGTTTTTGTTATTTTAAGCTTGCTCTTCTCAGTTGTTTTTCTATTCTCTTATCGATGCAGTTCATAGCCCTAGAGTTCTAGGTGTATTTCGCTCACTAAGCCTTCTGGTTGAATTTAGAGCCTTTTTGTTTCCTGTCAGTTCGATTCCCTGATCGGTTGCTTGAGTCTTCCTTGATCCTTTGAGTTTTTGGTTTGTTGAATGATTAATTTTGTGTTTGTTTGACTCTGCATCTATTTTTTTTCGAGCATGGATCACATTGCTCGTTTGGGTCATTTTGAAGGCTTTCACTTTGCTTGAAAGAGTGCATCATTGGTTTGAGTACGTCTTTATGTTTGTATTGTGTTTAGATTGTTCGTTTTGAGATATCTACATTCATAGTGCTCTAAACTAGTGTTTGATTTGATTTTTGATGTAATTATTGCATTGTGTACTTCGTTCATTCAAAAAGAAAAAAAATTGCATCCTTTTGTTTGCATCGAGAATGAAAAGCTCTTTTACAGAACTAGCGCTTGCATCCAGGAAAGAGTTTTTTGTTTCTCGTTTTGATTGTATTAGATGCATTAGGGGACTTCTTCATATGATTTCATTGTTTGTTTCTTTCTGAAAGATTACTATCCTTCTCTTAGTTAGCATTCATCGAATGGAAAATGGTGTTCTATTGCATGTAGCTTGCATTTAGGAAATTTGAGATAAAATTCGGTAGTGCCTTGAAACTGAAACATTAATTCAAAATCAACTGTAAAATTTATTCAATTAACCTAAGGAAACATTGGAACCTAACGCAAACATTTTTAGAGGTCTAGGCTAGTGACATGTTCCGGCGTCGTTAAACCTAGTAGCTGTCGTTCACCATCTAGCCTTAGACAGCACTAGTACGGACTTGTGCTCCCTGTATCTTCATTTATATAAAGGGAGACCCTCATAGGTTCAAATCCTTTATCCATAGGAAGCTGACTCTGCTTCCCTATAACTATGATACACCAAACACAACATTCGGGGAGACTACCTACACGTACGTTAAGTCCTTGGTCATTTCTCTTTCATTTGATCACGAAGGTGTATATGATAGTTAACAGAAACTTGGTAGACCATCTTTCTTAGATTACCTGAGTAGTCATTTCGATCTTTTTTGTGACTCCTTAAAAGGAGAAGAGATCATCGAGCTCTTTTCCTTTCATGCTCATTTTAACCTGAAAGAGATAGAGTCACCTTTTGCCTATTTCTCGACTCTTAAAATATGAAACGGAAAAGTTTTGTTTCAATGTCTCAAAATTAATTGCCCACAAAATATTCTTGGTTAAAGTTATATTCCTTAGCATTTTGTTTTATGATTGTTTCCAATGGCAACATTTCTGGATTTTACCAACCAAGGAATCCCCACCGAAGGGAATACTGGTGCTTTTCCTACTTTTGGGAATGTTGGTGCTCCTTATATGGCAACATTGTCCTTGCCTAGGTTAATTGTTGGGTTGCCTGTTTGGTTGTTCTCCACCTCTATGATCTCGAGTTTTCCACCCACTGTACAACAATATCCTCCACTTGGACAACATCCTGGTGATTCGAAGGTGGACCTCTCCCCTTCTTCTCCTATTTCTTCATCCTCCCCTTCTACTTAGCCTAGTGAAATTCTGGATTCTAGTAACCAGGTGGCTAAGAAGAAGAAGAAGAAGATGAAGAAGAAGAATTTAGATAAGAGTGAGGCCAGCTCTCTGACTATTGCACCTTAGACACCGTCCATTGATCAACCATCCAACCTTCCACAAAAATTCAAATTCCCTTGCATATTGTGCAAATGTGGCCATCTTCTTTGAGACTGCCCTAGCATTCCCAAGGTACTTAAAGCATGGTCCAACGGTCTTTTGTCATTTCCTTTGGCTTCTGGAAGTCATATTGGTGGCATATCTTTGACTAGCCATGATAAGAATCATAAGAAATAGGGTAAGATCACCAATCCCTGTAAGTTGTGTGAAGGGCATCGTCCAGTTCACCTTTTTCTATACATGGATGAAGCCACGAGAGTCAACCCTACTATCTCTCCACCCTACCTTTTGGTTGGTTACAAGAAGCTTTCTTCGAGTCCTCCGCTAGTTGATTTAAATATCGGTCGAGAGTCATCCTTGGTCGATCCCGCTCCCTCAAAAATTTAAATTCAATAATCCATTCCCAACCAACCATTGGTCGTGGAATTGGTTCATTTGATCCCGGCTATGGTTCATCGGGTCTTTTTCGTCGAGAGTGGATCTCATCCCCCTCATCTTCTTCTTGTTTCTTTAGAATCATCGGACTTGGAGAAAGGTCCTCCCATCCCTGTGACTCAAGAAGCTTCTCTTCCTGCTCCCATGTATGATGTCTAGGAGGACGCTCCTCTTACTCTGGTAACACTAGGGGATGACCATCTCATTTCGATGGTACCCTCTCCAAGTAGTTTGGTTGCTTCTTCTGATTGGATTTGATTTGTTGGATATCGCCTTCCTTCTTATATGCCTTTTGAGATCACGGTACAAACCTTTGATGTGGAAATACCTAGCACAATTATAGATGAAGGCGCATCTGATAGTGTTCTATTTTCAACTACTTGGCAAGCTTTTGGTTCTCCACCGCTTGTCTCTATTACGTAGAATCTATTGGCATTTATCAGACGAAACAATCAACCGTTAGGGATCCTTCCGAATTTGTCGATCACTTTGAGAGCGAAAACCTTCTATATAGACGTGATGGTTGTTCCAGGCCCCTTAGATTTCAATTTACACTCAGAGCGCGACTATGGTTATGCCATGGGCGCACTTGTCTCCTCCCTGTTTCGTGTGATCTACTTTCCACAGAAAGGTCAGATCGTGACCATTGATCAGCTTTCATTCTTTGGTCTGGAGGTGGTAGTTGGTCTGCCATCATCTCTGCCAGATTTTTACTTGCTAGTTGTATCTTCCCTGCCACAGGTTAATTATGTGGCCGCTTGTTCATTTCCTTCATCCAATTATTGTGTCGTCGAGTACCATTTACTGGGGGCATTCGATCTCGATTTCCAAGATGTTGTTATCCCATCAGATGCGAACCTATTGGAACCCATGACCTCTTATTCTTTATGGTAAAGGTCATTGTGATCAGATTTCCTTTTATTGTGTCAAGCTCATTAAAAAATGAAACAAGGTGTTACGAGGATGGTTCATATTCTACGTCAACCTCATTAAAAAATGAATTAGGTCGTGAGGATAGTTCTTTTAATGTGTCAGCCTTGTTAAAACAATGAAACAAGTTCCCGTTCAATTTGAGTCTTTGATCAGATCTCGTAAAATCCCAGTCGAGTCTTTCTCTAATCTCGTAATTTGAACCTTCACTCCATCTACTTTTTGTTCATTACATCTAGAATGAAGCTTTGGGGGCATGTACCTCGAATTGAGTCACCATGTTGGGTGCATGCACATTTTTCAAGCATAGTTTACCTTTGTTTCAAGCTTGCGTATAAATGAAACCAATTTCGAGAATAGTTTACTTTTGTTTTCGAGCTTGCGTAAAAATGAAATATTTTGGCTTGGTGTGCTTTGTGAACATTTTCCTGCTTATTGGGTCGTTGCTTATTATGCAGACATCTATTACCCCTTATTTCGGTTTTGCAAATGGTGCTTCCCACAGTACCCAGAACTTGTCTTTGGTAGCCTGGGTGATTTATGATCCTCCGAGTGAGTTTATAGATCTACAAGGTATTTGTCTAGGACGAACTATAAAAAATTTTGCTGAGTATAGTGTTGTTATTGAACTATTAACTGAGGTGATTACCCTCGACATTCGTGCATTGGTTGTAAATCTGGACTCACAAATTGTTGTTCGTCAACTAAATGGACATTATTCAGTTAGAATGCCTCATATTTTAAGGTTGTATTTACGTGTTCGTTTGTTGGAAAGACATTTTTATTATATCACATATCAACATATTCCTAGGAAAATGAATGCATTAACTGATATAGTGGCTAACATTGTATTAGATAGAAATTTGCGTAATCTGTAAAATCATCATCACATGAAACATATCCATATAGGAAAATAGATGTATATATATATATATATATATTGAATGTTTGCATCAGTGTGCATCATAAGTTCAAAAAATATGTGTGTTTCTGTTACATCCTGAGACATCAAGTCTCTAAAAAATATGCAGAAATTAATCCTAGGTGTCTATTCGGCGTGATGCTCATGATAGCATGTCTTTGCCAGTACAAGCCACCTCAGCAAGCAGTGAACTTGATTTGACACCCTATAGTGTGTCTCTGGTATATGCGAGGAACATCATCGATTCGCACATAGTCCAGGACCCCACAAGAGATTCCGTCCAGGTTGCGCATGATTTCCTCCTCCTCGCCTCCCTCACCATGAGGGGAAATATCAAAGTCGTGAGGGACTCGCCTCGCTATTGGAGACATGCCTGCAGGTATTTGTGGTCCAACATCTGCATAACACATGGATTTAATGTCAGAACATACATAACAAAATCATAATAATCATGAAAATAAAAAATGAGTCTTGCCAAGTGCTTCATCCCAATCCTCTCCTTCTGGGAGTGGGAGGTGTGGATCACCAGTGAAATCTATGCTAGAGTAGGGCCAGTCCTCCATGACAATCAGCTGTTAGCATAGGTCCAAGCATTCTAAGTCCTCAACTGCTTTTGATTTTGCATGATCTGATCAATGTCTCCCATGTATATGTACATAGTCTTTTATTTTGAGTGATATATTAATATGGTATTGACAACTTTCTTGGTCATCACCTTGTAATAAGATCATGCTAGGCTTCATCTTGGACTAGTCGATTTCTTTTATGGTTAGAAATTTTCTATCCACAACAAACATCTCAACTTATGAATCAACATGTCTTCTCCATATTTTATTAGTATTCCAAGACATCCATGCACCAGTGCCTCTGTGTTGGGCAATAAACTTGTCATTTCTGTCAAACTTTCCAATTTCCTTAAGAGAACAATACCTCCGCAGATTTCCATGCATCTAGGAATTTGACACTATTAGCATACGTTCATGCTTAGGTAATCTTAAGGTCCATGCATATACATAGGGCATCATTCTTTATCTAGAACATAGTAGGGCTAGCTTCAACTGGGGCTCTATCAAGGCATTTGGAACATTATAGCTTTTGTCATTAAATGCACTTTAGGGCTAGGGCTTTCAATTAATGCTTAGAGTTAGGGTCTAGTCAAGTAGTTAGGGTTTAGGGCATCTTCAACAATGCCTTATTGACATCAATGAAAACATTGACCAACATAAAGTGGTATGTTGGACAACATTTCCCAGTAAACTTTTTCTGTGGAAAAAAATTAAAATAATATTATTAATAAGTCATATCCATGCATTTGGATTGTTTTCACCAGTCATTTTCATTGTTTTTAACCCCATGTTGTTTTTTTTGGGTTTTTTCTTTAAATAGTTAGTTATATTTATATTATATATAGATAAGAGTAAAATATAGAGCAGAAATGTGACTTAAATCTCTTAAAAAGAGAGAAGTGTGAACCTCGATCTTAGCTAGAAGTGTTTCCATAATGTCAAAAAAGACCACCAGGTTTTTAAAAATGAATTATGCAAAGATAAGTGAATTGTTTAATGTTTGATATCTTTTCTCCCCCCAGGTTTTTCTTTTTATTCATAAATATATGCTAGTCTTTCTTTATATTAATGAGAAGCAAGATGGTGTTTATACTTATTTCAATTTTAGATGTACTATTTTTTATATTAATATGATATGTTAGAGGCATTTAATCTTATTATTTGGTTAGGAGAAAGTGTCGAGTGGTTATTTTCTATTAAAACAATAAGTGTGTTGCACAAACAATGGATATATTACTTTCATATGTCTTCCTTTGCTAGCTAGAGATAGAATGAGGCACCTTGCTTTTGGAAAAGTTGTTCATGCATGTTCATAAGAATTCATTCATTAAATTAATGCACCAACATAGATCCATCTAAATTTGAGTCTATCAGTATTGAGAGGAATCAAATTATTTAAGTGTAATTTTCCTTTAAAAATGAAAAAAATGAGGACAAATTTGTACCTCAAAAACTAAATAAAAAAATGACAATTATTCCTTTTAAACACCCTATCTGAATTCAATTTTCAAAACTTTTATTGTATCTATTAATATTAGTTTTATATAGTTTTTAAAATTAATATAAAAATAAAATTTTAATAATATTATATATTATTAATAATTTTCAACTTTTAATTTTATGAATATTTTTCATTAATTCACATTTTTTTTACCTATCTCAAACTTTATATAAATTACAAAAACTTTTCATTTAAATTTATTATAAAAATAAAAATAAAAATAAATATTTTTAAATATTTAAAACAATGTCAAATTTATATGAACTTAGTTTTAAGTAACATAATTATAAGTATGCTTCTCAATTATAACTATTATTACAAAATTATATCTAAATTTATTTTTAAATATTTAAAATATTACCAAATTTATAAATATAAATTTAGTTTTCCAATGCGATAAATATTGGTATTATTTAGTCATATTGGTTATGCATGTCAGAAGAAATAGGTAAAAAAAAAATTAGTAACATAAAAATAATTCTTTCATTATTGTCATTTTTAATTATATATATGTTATTAAAAAAAATTAATAATAATTATTATTATAATTATATGTGTGTGCTTTTTTCATGCTTTCAATAATAATTTTGGTTGATGCTTTTAATAATAATTTTAGTAAAATATTTTTAAAAATGAAAATAAGAAAAGTACATTGAAAAAAAATGGTATAAAATTTATGGGTAAAATGAATTTTAACCTAAAAAATTTAGATAAAAGTAGTCAATGTATTTTGAATCCCATACAATTAAGTATAATATTACTGAATGAAAACATTAATTATAAGGTCCAACCGGAAATGTAACTATCAAATTTATGAAAGTAGAAACATGTAAACCAACAACGTAAATATCAAATTTAAAATAAAAATAAAAACATTTTGAACTATTTAAATTTTAATATTTTGTTTTAATTATTTAATCACTCTTTTATATCTTACATGTTTTTCTTAATGAAAAATTTAAAACATTTTCTAACTCTTACCTCTATATATATTGGAATTTGAAATGTAGTATCTCTTCAAATAAAAAGTCATGATTAAAGTCTTATAGACGAAAATAATTAAATATATAATTTTAAATCATTTCAATTCTTTGATTCTTGAAATATTTTATATCACCAATTCTAATTGAAATGTAATAACTATTAATTTATTTTTGAGAGCCACAGTATCTAGAAATGTATTCCAACACTACTAAAACAATTCTTACGAGTATTTGAAATCTTTTATATCACCTGGTTTTGGAGCACCTAAGCGCGAACCCTAGGAATGTGAAAACCTCGGCAATGAATGACATTATGGAGCTGATGAGGGGTCTTAAAAAGAAATTTAAAATATGGGAACGTAGGAAGAAGATACTCTTGAGAGAAAGGTTTAAAGCTTATGAAGCAGAGTCTTCTGGTCTTATGAAGTGTTTGGAAGAGGATATCCCAGATGCCGACACCTCGGAAAACATTAAGAGGGTGGAAAATGTGAAAAGGGATATCCCCCTTATTGAGGAAAAGTCCTGGAGACTGAAGAGCGTGGCGGTCTGGCTCAAGGAGGGGGACATGAACTCTAAGTTCTTTCACGTGGTTGTGAATGGGAGAAAATGTTCCAACGCAATTTGGCAGGTTGAGGATGCTGGAGCATCATATTATTCCACCACTAATATTCAAGAGGTGGCAGTCTGACATTTTGAAGCGCTTTATAAAGCTTGGGGGGAGGAGCATTATATCGATCAGTTGTGGGCGTTGGAGGAGATTCCATTAATGTTCGATGATAGCAATCTAGAGAATTTCTACAGGCCTATCACTGAAGATGAGATTATTTCGGTGTGGAAATCGTTTGCAGCTGACAACAGTCCGGGGTCAGATGGCTGGACCCCGGATTTTTTCTTGCATTTTGCTGACTCTCTTATCTCTATTATCGCAGATATGGCGAATGAAGTCAGGAGGCATGGTTTGGTCAGTGGGGCTTTAAATTATACATTTTTTGTTCTCATTCCCAAAAAAATTGGAGCTACATCTCTAAGCGATTATAGACTGATCTCTCTCTACAATACCCTTTATAAAATTATTTCGAAGACCATTGCGGAGAGAATTAAGGAGGTGTTGGCTTGCTACATTTCACCTGAGCAGTCAGGGTTTCTGAAAGGCTGATGAATTCATGATGTGGTGGCTTCAGCGCAGGAATTTATTCATTCCATCCATTCAAAGAAATTGAAAGATTTGGTCATGAAGATTGACCTGAGATTGGCTTATGACCAAATTGATTAGAGTTTCTTGAGAATGATTCTGTATAAAATTGGTCTTAATAGAGCCTCGATTAATTGGATAATGGGTTGCACCACCAACCCCTCTATGGCGGTTATAATTAATGGCACGAAATCATGATTTTTCAAACCTGGACCAGGCCTAAGACAAGGCAACGCTCTATCACCGCTTTTACTCAATTTTGTAATGGGTTCTCTAAGTAAGAGAATTAGAAAAGATGTCATTATGGGTCACTTTAGAGGCATCAAGCTGTCAAATGTTAGGGAGATCAGTGATAATCTATTTGTAGATGACGTATTTCTCTTTGGTATGATTGAAAGGTCAGTGTGGAATGCTTTCCATGGTTTATTCTCCAGATTTTGTGCGGCCATTGGTATGATGGAAAACTACAAAAAAATGTGCATTTACTTCGAGGATGAGGGAGATAAGTTGGTTTCGGAACATGTAAAGGAGACTACTGTAGTTTTCAAATTCCCCTGTGCGCCTTTGGGTGCGGGATTTAAATACTTGGGTTTCAACCTGAAACCAAACAACTAGTCCTCTGATCTAGGTGGATATTGGTGGCCACCAGCCTATTCCACTTGGGGCCCCACCATTGTCTCTTTCAGTTTTTCAGTTTCGGCACAACTTACTATTTTTAGCACTTTTTCGGGTCCTGAACTTCTGGAGCCATTTTGAGGCACTAAACGACATTTTTTGGGCATCGCACTCGGAGCAAATATCATTTCATTTTGAAATGGATATTTGTGGTAAAAGTTGTATTCCTTAGATAGATATTTCTAATGATGTATCATGTGCGTCAAACAGAGATAGTATGCGAAAGTTATGTCCCTGGGAAGTTGAAACACCAATTTACCCAAACGGGGCCCATATTTTTGGCGCTTCATCTCCTATGGTTAGGTTTTGGGATCTTTAGAGTTCTCCGTTGTTTCTCAATAATAAATAGGCCCTTGAGCCTCATTGTAACTCAGTTGAGAGGCCTATAGCCGCCACATCTCTTCTCATAGATAGCTACCAGCGCCCTAGCTAGTTTTATTTCCATTATGTCTGTAAGAAAATTTCAATTCTTTGATATTAATGAGATGAAGTGTTATTTTTGCTGCATCTCTGTATTTATGTCTATGTGTTTATTCTGTTGCGTTCTTGCATAAATCTGGATCATGCTCAAAGGACTGGAAATGGATGGTTGATAAGGAAAAGAAGAGGGTTAGGGGATGGTCCTTTAAATGGTTATCCAAAGGGGCCAGAATCATTCTCATCTAGGCTATCCTACAATAGCTAATTCTTTATTGGGTACATATTTTCGTTATTCCTAAGAAGAATCTGAATGGCATTAGGAGAGTTATAATGAATTTCTTATGGAATGGAAGTTTGTCTAAGGGAAGTTGGACCTCGATCATGAAGCCTAAGATGTATGTAGGATGGGGACTGAAAGATTTAGTATCCTTTGGAAGGGCTCTTTTGATGAAATCTCTTTGGAGGGGAATTATTACTAAAGGAATTTGGAGTGAGATCTTAAGGTATAAGTATCTAAAGGAGAAAGGAATGGAAGATCTCCTGAAGGTGGGATGGAACAACACTAAAGGAGCCTCTACCATCTGGAATGGTTTCAAACAAATATGGCCAAACTTTACATGCTTCCTAAAGTTTAAGTTTGGGGATGGGGGTAAGATCCTCATTGGCAGCCGAACCTGTGGGGTGGACCGGGACTTTTTACCTGCGATAGTTAGTTGATTGATTACCTTAATGGGAAGAACATATTTTACATCAGCCAAATTGTTAAAGAAAAGGTTGGAGGTATACTG
The DNA here is from genome assembly GCA_034641835.2 of Pinus albicaulis. Taxonomy (NCBI): domain Eukaryota; kingdom Viridiplantae; phylum Streptophyta; class Pinopsida; order Pinales; family Pinaceae; genus Pinus; species Pinus albicaulis. The sequence goes on from JAXQQM020062564.1 coordinate 121,171, forward strand.
TATTGGTTTTTGGGAGAGATATTATAGCTTCCGGGACACTTGGTAAATGATTGGAACAAATACACTATGGACATGAGAAGAAAAGGGTTGATGTGGAATCAAGGAGGGGATGGGGTGATATGGAGCAGACTGCTGAAGAACGGTATGCTCATTGATGAAGATATTTAAGGGAAACTTGTATCCAATTCTTCACAAGAGCATGAGTACAGAATTTTTAAGGGGATCTGGGAGAATAGTGCACAATTGAAAATGAAATTGTTTTTATGGTTAATGCTGATGAACAGGAACTTAACTTGGGACAACAAGATGAGAAAAGGGAGAATTAGGCCTGGTGTGTGCAGGCTTTGCATGAATGTAGGTGAAGACAACCAACATCTTTTTTATACTTGCTCTTATGCTAAAACTGTTTTACAGGTCATTTTCATTTTTTTCAGAATGGACATTCTGAATATGGAGAACACCCTGAATTCATTTTATGGGGCCTTAAGAGAAGTCAAAACCTGATAAGTGTTCTAGTTTTGTTCCACTGGTTCATCTGGATCAGCCAAAACCAATGGATTTTTGACGAGATCAGTAGCAGTCCAAAGGGTACTTCTCAACAAATCATACAGCATTGGGATTTGATTAAAATTTTCCAGAGGCCTCCGACAGACCTCTCTAAGAATAAGAGGCCTTTCGAAACTCAATATCCATCAGGCTTCTTTTATGGTGGGTCACAAAACAATAGATGCGAGTGTGGTGTTTGGTTGAGGATCTCACCCCTATGCCACTATAAGATTTACTGGTTTGGGGGAGATGGGACTAATACGAGGGCGGAAGCTCTTGCACTGTGGGACTTGCTATGGTTTGCATCATAGTTGTATGTCAAAAACCTCTGGGTGTATGGGGATTCGAAGGTTTTGATCGAACATCTTAATAAGGATACAAATTTTTATCCTGGACATTTGACTTCTTGGCTCGAGCACATCAATTTGTTGAAATTTTCTTTCGATGAACTAAAATTCCAGCACATCTAAAGGGAAAAAAAATGTACAGACGGACACGCTATCAAAGCAGGGACTAAGTGGTGTTTTTGGGGTTATGAATTATGAGCTGACGGACTATTATGGTCATGGCGCTATCAGCTCGATCAACTTTATCTAATCCATCTCTCGATTCCAGCTTCTCTGTTTTTTTTTCATCTTACTTTTTGTCTTGTGAATCCACAACTTACAGGATTGGTGTGTGTTTTTTGATGAACAACTGACTGTTCTCGAAATGTTTGTTTTCAAGATCATAGAAGTTAATATCACTGTCTTGAATTATATTGTTTCTGTTTATACAAACATCTGTGTTTCTTTATTAGGTTCGGTAGTTTTCATTTGAGATTGACATATATCTTCACCTTCAAATGCAAGGGTATAGCAGAGGAAAGATCGATATTTAATGTTTCTGGAACATGAGGGAAGTTTCCTGAAAGATTGTAGCCATTTTTGCATCTAAATTTGAATTGGCACATAATATATGCCAGAGTTTTTTCTAGCCACTATATCTAGCAATATATTCCAACACTACTAAAAAATTCTTATCAGCATTAACAACTCATTAAATTCACTAATCTCCACACAATTAACGGTGCCAAGGATATGGCATGGATTTGGCTGAATGGGGCACTTGTAACTCCTCCAAACTCTCAGAGTTAACAAACCCAAGGTGGCACACGTATATGGAGAACTTCAAAATTGCAAAGGTCTCCAATAAAACATTGCAATTCTTTAAAGGTCTCCAATAAAGCATTGCAATTCTTTAAACTATGTGGATTGCATAAATAATTTATTCAGGACAATTGATGTTGATGTGCAATTTGGGGAGCTAATTCTTTAAACTATGTGCATAAATATTTTTTTCAAAGATAGTTGATTCAGCATAGTAGTTGAATTTTTGTTATTTAAATTAGTTTTTTTTATAGTAAATATAGACTCACTACCCTAAAAAATCTCTACCCTAAAAAATCTCTAGGACACTTGGATTGTGCAAGTTATCCATCAAATTTATGTTTTCAATAATTTCTTGCTAGATTTTAAAGAAATTAGATAGAAAAATCCACTAAAAGAGCCTTCAAAAAATCCCACTAAAGACTTCTCCTTTAAAGAATGGAGTTGTCTTTAGTGTGACTTTTTGAAGGCTTTTCTAGTGGATTTTTCCACTCTAATTTCTTTAAAATCCGGCAAGAAATTATTGAAAACAGAAATTTGATGGATAACTTGCACAATCCAAGTGTCCTAGAGGTTTTTTAGGGTGCTGAACCTATATTTATAGTAAAAAAACGGAGTTGTCTTTAGTGCGACTTTTTGAAGGGTTTTTTGGTGGATTTTTCCAATCAAATTTCTTTAAAATCTAGCAAGAAATTATTGAAGACAGAAATTTGATGGATAACTTGCACAATCCAAGTGTCCTAGTTCTTGATAAAAGTAAAATTTGAACAATATTATATATTATTAATAATTTTCAACTTTTAGTGTTATGAATATTTTTCATTAATTCACTTTTTTACCTAGCTGAAACATTATATAAATTACAAAAGCTTTTCATTTATATTTATTATAAAAATAAAAAATAAATATTTTTAAATATTTAAAACAATGCCAAATCTATATGAACTTAATTTTAAGTAACATAATTATAAGTATCTAGATAATAAGATCCAACTTGGAAACATCCTAATCATCATAAGCACCAATAACTCTCTAACATGTAAAAAAACTAATACACCATTCCTTCGGAAAAATGATATACAATCCATTATACACCAAAAAGCACTTGTTTCTAACAGCAAGGAGCACATATACTAAACATCTAAGCCAACATAAACTGCAGCTCATCCTTATGTTTCTTTGAAATCCTTCTCAACGGTATACTCATGTTTACAACAGAGTTATTGCAGGTCCGGCTGTGGCTTCAGTGGGAGTCTGTTTAGGTGTAGCAATCGGGGACAAAATAAGCTTCATTATCCACCCTAATCATTTAAATTTGATTTTGATATCTAGGAATATAGTAGTCTCTATTATATTTCTTATTATTTGGTTAGAATAAAAAGAAAAAGAAAAAATATTATAGCTAACAAAAAAATCAAATTAAAATGAGAAAGATAGAATTAAAATAATATTAGATTCTAACCATACCTCATTTTAATTTTGAGTTTTTGATAAGGATATTATTCTAACCAGACTTGCTGAGAAATATAATAGAAAGCGTTGCAGCTGCTCTATTACCGGATATCAAATTGGATTTAAATAGTTATGGCACATAATGAAACTTATTTTTTCTCCAATAGCTACACCTCACAGAAGAAACCTGCTGTAAAGATCAAATTCGCTAAAAAGTTTGACGGCTTTAGGTTTATAAATTAAAGAGAAGCGCAAAATCAAAACACTCATCTACCATCTCGTTAATAATAAAATAAAAAATGATAAAAAATTATTTTCAAAAGATTAAACATAACAATTGCCACAATGTACACCATATACTTAACACTGTGAAAAATGAATCATTACGGAAAGAAACCTAATAATCTTATTCACTAGAAGAAACGATTCTAGCGTGTCGCCTTTAACTGAAATTATCACCCACCAATCCTTATTATTTCTCATACGAAAATATGCATTAATATTAATTAGCTTAGTTAAATAAAATCTTTACATATGGATTTTTAATTGGTATTTACACACTATCTAATTCTTATTCTATAAATAAGAATTCTTATTTTATAAATAAGATTGGTTAAAAATATTATGGGCTAATACCATGGGCTAATACCATGTATTTTCAAAACCATGGGTTAATACCACATGTCATTAACATGGATTCTCAATATCATGAGCCATGGGCTAATACCATGGGCCACTACCATAGATTCTCAATACCATGGGCTAATACTATGGGCGAGTACCATGGGTTAATACCATGAGTCATTGTTATAGATTCTCATACCTTAGTGTAACTCATTTGACTCATTCTATAATATTCAAAAAAACATTAAAAAGTCAAAAATTTATTGTTTATTTTGAAATAGGATTACAAAATTTTATTTTAATTATCAATAATTCTTAGATGGATAGCGAGGATTTAACTTCAATATTCTAGAATATTCTTAATAGTCACATATCAAAGGTGAGAATTTATCTCAAAAGTATGTATACACTTTCTAACCTTTTAATTAAATTGATTAATTAAAAAAAACATTATATGAATATGACTTATGGTTTTTTGGCCCTTAGTTGGTGTTGACATATCATATTGTAGAAAAACATATTTATAGGTTAAAAATCACAATAATAAATTTTGGGTGAATATCCATGGTTAAGACTATTTTTACATGATTTTTTAAATGTATATATGTTTAAGTACTATATTAATTATTTTTATAGCTAGTAATAATAATAATTTAAATTATACCCATAAGGGTAGTTCATTTGGTGATTTTCATAGAAATATGGTTATAGAATTTCAAGTGCTCAAGAAATTTAATCTAAATCAAGATACACAATTCTACTCTACTCTACCAAAATTAATTCAGAATTTAAAACAACATTCATAAACCTACATCAATCACATACACAAGTATATAAATTTATCTAGGGGAAACCAACTCGTAAAAACCCCTTAAATGTGCTTATGAATAGAGAATGCATTACAATTACTTCCTCATTGTGAGCTCAACCTGCAAGTGAATAACCTTTCTCTCTGTTCAATGAGAAACTTTGACCCAGACTTAGTACATTTTTTCCACAAATCTTGAGGAATTAGACCCGTATTTTTTACGAATTTTCCTCCAATTGATTGCACAAATCCAAAGGTTGGATATTTGATTGCATGCAATACATGTACACTCAAGACTAGTCTACAACTGATGTGACACTGCCTCTGAATATCCACCACAACCGGGTAACTCAAATTCTCTACATGCACTAGTTATTTTTGGTTGATTGATCAATGAGTTAGGCTGATGTCCCACTGCACAATTGACCTCCAATTGACTCTATCAATAGGTATAGGTCAATTAACTGAGTACAATTGAAAATAGCAGAACTAGATTGTTAAAATTTATCAATCAACACATGCATGACTGAACTCCAAGCTCATTAACTCTAATTTACTCAGCTAACTCAGTGACTAAATATGCATTGCACTAAATATATATATTTATACACACTAAGTGGCTATGACAATTATATAATATAGATAAATGAATTAATAGAATTACTATTTAAATAAACCTATTAGATAAACACATTTAAATCTTTAACTACATAAACATATTTAATTCATTAATTAAATAACCCTATCAAATAAAACCCTTTAATAAAAACATTTCGTTTTAATAGTTGGTGAACCAACTCAACCAAATTTGATTTGGTCATCAATATTGTCATATAAATATTAAAGGTCAGACCACCTCTCAAATTCATTAAAACTATTTATGATGGTAGGTGACTAACAAAGCAAGGAAATCATATTATGATAAAAATTTATGCTGTTGAGACAATGAATGGCTTTAGGGATATATGGAGAATGAATAAGGCGAAGTGAGGATGGGGTGGGGGGATTTGTTTTTTCTTTCCAGTGAAGAAAATATAGAGAGAGTCACGACGAAGAAAATATCACTAGAGTGAATCTATGGAATGAGCCTAGGGCTCGAGACTAACGAAGGGACATGGAAATTTGAGCAGTTGTTCTTGGAGTTTTGGGCAAGGGGGCCAAAAAATTTCAATTCTGAAGTCTTATGGATTTGGGAAATGAATAGGTTGATCCCAGATCGGTAAGGAGGAACCAGTCAGTTTGGTAATTGTAGTAGGCTTGGAGCAATGTCAGATCGAACTCAAACGAGATATCCACGTATGTATCTACAATTCAATTGGAAAATATGTTTTGAATTTGATTGTCCTGTTGTTATGTAAAAATATGGGTTACATTGTGCTTGTACATGCATATATCATTCCACAAGAGGAATTCAAGTTCTAATCATGCATCCCTCCACAACATAATATGACAATGTTTAAGAAGGTTCTTTCTTAAAATTGTTTCATCATCGGTGGTCTCCTTAGATATGCTAGAGATTATTCTCTTTTTTATTCTACCAATTTGTTTCCCATTTCTACCCTCTTGATTTCGATTAGAATTTTTTAGCTCTCCCTCATTTTTCTAGTGCAGTCTTATATCCTACAACTCGAGAATGTCAAGTTCTAGCTATGGATTGTTTCTCTTATAAGCACCTGGCAAATACTTCCAAAATTTTCTTCTCATGCTACATACAAGCCCTGGGTACATGTATTTCAAAAGAGAGAGCCACCAAAAATAATTTCCATAACTTAGGGTTTGGGGGAGTGCGTCACTACTTCAAGTGGGCAGCTTGTCTGCAAGTAAAATGTTGGAAATACTGAGGGGGGGTTGAATCAGTATTTCTTTTACAATTTTTATTTTACCAGTTTTAGATCACTTCTAAACTGAACACAAAAATTAGCAATACAAAATAAATAATTCTATTAATCAAATATATCGAGGAATCGAATTATGTTTTTACAATAAATTGAGTACAATAATTTTTAGGGCTCCAACGCTAGATGAAGACCACAATCTCCAATCCACCAGGCTCCAACCTGTACTTTTCCAGGCACCAACTTGGACTTCACGAGGCTCGAACCTTGAGGGCTCCAACCCTATCTTCCAAAAGGCTCAAACCTTGTCTCTATGGGGCACCAAACTCTAGGGTTCCTACCCTCTCCACTGGCACATGCTCCAACCTAATATTCTTAAGGACTCCTATCCTCTAAGGCTCCAACCGTATGCTTCAATAAGTTCAATATCACGTCAATGGTTCTTCATGGCTTCCAATGTCTTCTACAACAAGCCCTAACAATATCTACAAGTTATTCAACAATGCCCTCACTTATCTTAAAGTAACCCTTTAAACAAAGTTACCGATCAAACAAGAACTATTACCTCAAAACGAGAACTCTAAAAAAAAGAAACATACAAAAAGCATGAAAAAAAAAAACACGAAAACGAAAAGTGTTATTTGGGAATAACCTTTTTTTTTCGAGGTAAATTTTAAACATTTTATAAAAATGGAAGTAAAATCCAATTTTGTGTGTGTAAAGAACACCTTCAAACGAAAAGTGTTGATGTTGGAATAACGTCATCAATTTTGTGTGAAAAAAAAACCCTCAAAACAAAAATTTTTTATGCTCAAATAATGTTGCCAATTTTGTGTGTGCAAAAAACATCGTGAAAACGAAAATTGTCTATTGTGGAATAACGTCATCAATTTTTTGTGTGCAAAAACACTATGAAAACGAAAAATGTTGATGTTGGAATAACGTCTTCTTTGGGGGGGGGGGGCTAAATTGCCAACATCTTTTAATAATGACGTTAAAGACAAAATACCACGACTTTGAAAAACTTTAAAATTTCAACGATATATATGACATTAAAGATAAAATATCATGTCTTTGAAAAGCCTTAAAATTCAAAGGATTACATTAAATATAAAATATCTAAACTAAGGATGACATATGTTAAACTACTCCAAAATATGATTATATGATTATTTCAAAATACTTCAAAAACATGTCTTCAAGACAATTCAAGGAGATTTGCAATAATGCTTCAATTATTTTACTAAAAAAAGTGTCCCCACCTTAAGTTTGGTTCACAAAATCTCCAAGACCTGTTCTAAGGGTGCTTCCAAAAATCTTTAAAGATACCATCCACTGTCCATCAAATGATGCCCAAAGAACAACTTCAAAAGATAATTAATTGTCACGGGTCTAATTTGCTTATAGACACATGTATGATTTGTATCTTCACAACAATCTGAGCTTGTCACAATTTCAGAACTGAGCTCCTAACCATATACCATCATGTGAGTTTTACCACAGAGCCAAAATATTTGCCACAAGTCCAATAATTTGTCACAGGTCAACAGATCTTGCCACGGGTATTGGCTAAGAGAGATTCGATCTATAGACAGGTCTAAACATTATGGTTCCATAGGCGGGTAGGTTTGTGGGAGACACTGGCTCCACAGGGCCAAGGTCCGTGGGAGACTATGGCTCCATAAGGCTGAAATTATATAGAACTGAAACACAAGCGAAATTATAAATAATTACCACAGGACCGAAATATTTACCTCAGGAGTTTGCAACAGATCCAAGAGCTTGGTTAAATATTTACTTTTCCTCGTCCTCCTTAGCCTCCTTTTACACCTCAGATTGGAATTTATTATTTTTTTACTTGACCGAATTCTTGTTTGAAAATCCTGGGTTTATATTTATATTTTTTTGAGCCTATGAACAATCATGTCTCTTTAGGAGGGTCGACATGACCATGAGGAAGTCGTCTTGTGCAATTTTAACATTTATTTAAATTATTTTGAGTACACAATAAGAGTGATTTATGTTCTTAATATCACTAAGGATTTGACTTGTAGTTGTAGGTTTTGTTAAATTTATTTTCTATATTCTAAGCCCTCAGCTGCTTTTGATTGTGTGTGATTTGATCAATGTTTCCCATGTATATGTACATTGTATTTTCTTTTGACTGATATATTAATATGGTATTGACAACTTGCTTGGTCATCCCCTTGTAACAAGATCATGCTAGGCTTCATCTTGGACTAGTCGATTTCTTTTATGGTTAGACATTTTGTGTCCACAAAAAATGTCACAACTTATGAATCGACTTGTCTTCTCCATTGTTAATGAGTATTCCAAGACACCCATGCACTAGTGCCTTTGTGTTGAACAATAAACTTGTAATTTCTATCAAACTGTCGAATTTCTTTAACATAACAATGCCTCCACAGATTTCTATGCATCTAGGAATTTATCACTATTAGCATACATTCATGCTCAGGTAATCTTAGGGTCCATGCATATACTTAGGGCATCATTCTTTATCTAGAACATGGTAGGGCTAGCTTCAACTAGGGCTTTATCAAGGCATTTGGCACATTATAGCTTTTTTCATTAAATGCACTTTAGGGCCAGGGCTTTCAATTAGTGCTTAGAGTGAGGGTCTAGTCAAGTAGTTATGGTTTAGGGCATCTTCAACAATGCCTTATTGACATCAATGAAAAAATTTACCAACATAAACTTGTATGTTGGAAAACATTTGCCGGTAAACATTTTCTGTGGAAAAAAATAAAATAATATTATTAATAATTTATATCCATGCATTTGGATTGTCTTCATGAGTCATTTTCATTTTTTTTAACCCCATGTTTTTATTTTTGGGTTTTTTCTTTGAAGATTTAGTTATATTTGTATTATATATAGATAAGAGTAAAATATAGAGTGGAAATGTGACTTAAATCTCTTAAAAAGAGAGAAGTATGAAGCTCGATTGTAAAGTTTTGTAGATGTTCTATGCTAGAAGCAATTTCACTTTTATTTCAGCAATCATACAAGTAGGTAAGCAAAATGCAGATAGAACATATAAGTAGATCTTACAGAAGACAAATCAGAAACAGGAAAAATGTGTGTATTCGTTTTGGCAGTCAACAGGATGCTTCAACCAGCAAAGTCTCCTTTGGTTAGCCAGCCCAGCATGTGTCACAACAACCCTCCAACCAGTAGATGAGTCAACCCAAGTCAACTCTGCAAAAGTCAACGCTGTCCTGAAAAGTCAACGCAGGGGCAGCAAGCTAAAAGTCAACGCAGCAGCAAAACGGTCAACCCTTTGACCTCGATTTTGTGCCAGGTAGTACGGCCTTCATAAATCGAACCTTCCACCAATTTTCAGCTTGTTTGGACCAAGCGTTGACCAAAGTCAACGCTGGTCAAAGTTACTGCGAAACCCTAGCAGCAGCAAATCCGTACTTCAGCTTGACCGTACAGTTTGTCCTCTTCGTCCTTCACACGTGTGGATTAAATTCGTCCTTCTTGGTAGCTCGTACTTCTTGATGAGAGAGGAAGATGTGAGTTGTGATGATGATGAAAATCTCTCCAACTTTTCCTGTATATATATCCATCATGAGGGTGTGTGACACATCTGTTGGGCATCCAAGCCTACATTACAAAACTGGCCGACCTTGCACATATAATTCATTAAAAATAATAAATTCAAAATATAAGTTCTGCTCATCGGATTAAGACATATTTTATATGGATTTTACACCTCTCACAAAGAGGAATCCAACAAAAATATTAGCCTCTTAATCTGAGCATCAGAACAAGGAGTTTGGACCTAGTTGTCCAAATTTAACACTCCCTCTCAACTAGGGAGAACTCCATCTATTAGTGCAATCAACATCGTGCGTCATCCCGCCGAAACTTGCTTTGCTGGCTTCTTTATTTCAGAACAGAAGTGGGTCCGTCACAAAGACATCATCCCCCGACTGACATAATCAGTCCAGAGGTCCCAGACCTCACAAATCTTGATCCCAGATCAAGTGGTTGGACCGTGCCATCCTAGACAGAGAGTACGGCAATCTCTGATGCGTCCATCAGTCTTTGCTAATAGTCTCTAACTTTTCCACACCTCATTGGCCAAATGAGAGGTACTTCCCATGAGCCCTGAACTCAATGGGTAGGATGCATACGGGGCACAGAAAATGAGAGGTGAACCAACTCAAAATCACAACAGTGGGGTCCAAGCACACCACCAAGGTTTGCAAGCCTAGCCTTGTGGTTGCCCATAGCTCCAAGAAGCTCTCCCCAAAGCCCCCCAGAGCTCCCAGAGCTCATTGTCCAACAGGACCCACATCATAGGGTCTTTCCACGATTCCAAGATTCTCACGGAAGGTTAGGAACATGACCTTCCCCAAGGGCATTGTGAGAATATCCGCGACCTGCTCATCAGTTCCTATATGATCGAGCCTTACGGCGCCTCGCTGTACCATATCCCATATAAAGTGGTACCAGCCATCAACATGCTTGGATCAATCGTGGAACCCGGGATTCTATGACAAATGAATCCCCCTCTGGTTATCACAAAGGATAACGGTGGCATCTAGCACATGCTCGAACAGCTCTCAAGGAGCTTTCGCAACCAAGTGATTTCACAACAGGCCATACATGTTACAATGTATTTGGCCTCAGCGGTGCTCAAGACTGCCGACTTTAGATTCCTGCCCGAAGCAGATCTTCATGTGAAGTAGCATCCAGATGTGCTCTTGCGATCCACCACACTGCCAGCCCAATCGGCATCAGTATATCCACGGAGTGTCATACTCCTGGCAGTGTATCTTAGCCCATGGTCTGTCGTGCCTCAGAGATATCTCAAGAGTTTCTTGGCACCAACCCAGTGAATGTTATGATCAACCATGTGTTGACTCAAAGTGTTCACTGCACAGCATATGTTCGAACAAGTGTTCATTGAGAACATCAGGGTCCTTATGAGTAGTTCACGATACTCAGTAGGACAGGCCCAGCAACGTTGCTCCTCAACTTCTTAAAGTTGAGTTCCATCGGTGTCGACACGGACTTACAGTCCACCATTCCAAATCTTTTCAGAAGCTTCACAATATATTTTCCTTGAGAAAGGAAAATCTCTCCAGGTCTCTGCCAGACCTCCAGGCCTAGTAAATAGTGCATCAGTCCTAGGTCCTTCATCTCGAATTCAGCAGCAAGCTCCCTCTTACATTGATGAATGAGAGGGTCATCACCAGTCAGGAAGAGGTCATCCACATATAGTACTAGAATGAGAGGCTTCTCTTTCACAACCTTGAAATAAAGGTTCGGATCAGCATTACTTCGAGTGAAGCCCAGCTTCATCAAGTAACTATCCATCCTTTCGTACCAAGCTCTGGGTGCTTGCTTTAATCCATAGAGGGCTTTCTTCAACCTACAGACATGAGTGTCTCGATCCTGAACTTCAAATCCCAGAGGTTGTTCCACATACACCTCTTCCTTTATTGCACCATGCAGAAAAGCGGTCTTGACATCCATCTGATGAAGACTCCATCCTTGCGTAGCAGCAAGGGCTATGATTGATCGAATGGTGGTATATCGTGCCACAGGTGCAAATATGTCATCATAGTCAATTCCTTCCTTTTGAGAGAAGCCATGGGCAACAAACCTTGCCTTAAACTTTTCAGCACTCCCATCAGATCCATGTTTGATCTTGTAGAGCCATTTAGCGGTGACAACAGATTTGTCCTTCGGTCTCGGGACCACATCCCAGACATCATTCTTCATAATAGACTCATATTCTTCATGCATAGCATCCTTCCAGATTTGATGCTTGATGGCTTCCTCAAAAGATCCAGGTTTTGCGAGAGAAGTCATCAGTAAATGTCATATAGTAAGAACATCCCCCCAGGGATGTTACAGGCAACATACTAGAAAGATCAGAATGGACCAGTTGCAATATCTCAGATGTCTTTGTGACACTTGAGGGGAAAGAAGGTCCCCTTGTTATGTTATATTCTTCAGCACAGCCCTTACATACACCTTCCTTGCTTCGGGAAGGGCTTTCCAAATCTACGGTGCCATAGTTCGGTTTGTCGAATAGTATCACAAGTCATAGCTCCCAACGGACTCCTTCCAACCTGATAGAGTGTACCAACCCTAGAACCAATTGAGATAGCTTCCTTGAAGCTCTTCTTCCACATGAGCACCTTTCCATCAGAGAAAGTTACATTGAATCCTTTGTCTTCCATGGCAGATACAGACACAAGGTTCTTCTTCAATTTGGGCACATAGAGTACATCTTGTAGACGGAGGACTTGTCCTTGAGACAAGTGAAGGGTCACAGTCCCGGTCCCTTTTACAGGATAAGTGGCATTATCCCCAAGGATAATTTCTAGATGAGTATCCCTTTCAACCATGTCAGAAAGTGCTTCCTTGAATCCGGTGATATGTCTTGAGGCACCACTATCAATTAGCCAGACATCCATCGTGTCGGGCAGAGATGCAGCTGAGAGAGCAGATACCAGAATATACTCATTTCTTTTATCAACAACATTAGACACCTCATACCTGGTATTTCTGGACCTCTTAGAAGGTTGATTGTTTCCTCCAAAGTGAGCCTTCCTCTTTCCTTTGGATTTGTCATTTCTTTGATTCCCATTCCTTCGGTTGTTGTTGTTATCGTCACTATCGGGAGAATCCTCCTTGAAGGGGCATTCTTTAGCATAGTGTCCAGGCCTATGGCAGGTGAAACATTTACCCTTCTTCTCTTGAGTCTTTGTCCTTCTTTTGTCCTTAGAACCACCAGAGTTCTTCTTTCGGGAATGAGCACCATAGGCAGCATTTCTTTCATTATCAAATTCCTTCATCCTTGTTTCTTCTTGCATACATCTTGACATAAGCTCATCAAAGTTAGGAATGGTATTATTGTTGAGGATAGTAGTTGTGAATACTTGCCATTCATATGGAAGTCCTCCAAGTGCGGTGAGAACCATCTCACGATCAGCTATTATCTCCCCAATAGCTAGCAGATGGTTCCTGGTTTCGGTCAACTTCAGAAAGAAAGTTTGAACAGGCTCATCTCGGCCCTTCTTCATATTCTTCAACTTGTTCTTGAGGAATAGCACTTGGTTCACATTGTTTACCTGAAACATAAGTATCAATTTGTCATACATCTCCTTGGATGTGCCTAGTTCAGATATGTAGGCAACCACACTCTTATTTATGGATTCCCTGATCAGCAGCTTTGCTTTGATTTCTCCATTCTTATACTTGTTTCTAACAGCAGCAGAGGCATTGGATGGAGGTTCTTGAATCCTCCCTGTCACATGATCCAGGAGATCATGATCTTCTAATTTGAGATCTAATATCATCTTCCAGGGATGGAAGTCATCACTTCCGGTCATCTTGTCATTCTCCTTGAATTCAAGACTAGTGGAACCCATTTCCACGATGATGATTGCTATAGATTGAGTTTGTCTTCACCTCAGCTCTGATACCATGTAAAGTTATGTAGATGTTCTATGCTAGAAGCAATTTCACTTTTATTTCAGCAATCATACAAGTAGGTAAGCAAAATGCAGATAGAACATATAAGTAGATCTTACAGAAGACAAATCAGAAACAGGAAAAATGTGTTTATTCGTTTCGGCGGTCAACAGGATGCTTCAACCAGCAAAGTCTCCTTTGGTCAGCCAGCCCAACATGTGTCACAACAACCCTCCAACCAGTAGATGAGTCAACCCAAGTCAACTCTGCAAAAGTCAACGCTGTCCTGAAAAGTCAACGCAGGGGCAGCAAGCTAAAAGTCAACGCAACAGCAAAACGGTCAACCCTTTGACCTCGATTTTTGTGCCAGGTAGTACGGCCTTCATAAATCGAACCTTCCACCAAATTTCAACTTGTTTGGACCATGCGTTGACCAAAGTCAACGCTGGTCAAACTTACAGCGAAACCCTAGCAGCAGAAAATCGTACTGCAGCTCAGCTGTACGGTCTGTCCTCTTCGTCCTTCACACGTGTGGATTAAACTCGTCCTTCTTGGTAGCTCGTACTCCTTGATGAGAGAGGAAGATGTGAGTTGTGATGATGATGAAAATCTCTCCAACTTTTCCTGTATATATATCCATCATGAGGGTGTGTGACACATCTGTTGGGCATCCGAGCCTACATTACAAAACTGGCCGACCTTGCACATATAATTCATTAAAAATAATAAATTCAAAATATAAGTTCTGCTCATCGGATTAAGACATATTTTATATGGATTTTACACCTCTCACAAAGAGGAATCCAACAAAAATATTAGCCTCTTAATCTGAGCATCTTAATATGGAGTTTGGACCTAGTTGTCCAAATTTAACATCGATCTTAGCTAGAAGTGTTTCCATAATGTCAAAAAAGACCACCAAATTTTAAAATATGAATTATGCAAAGATAAGTGCATTGTTTAAGGTTTGATATCTTTTCTCCCCTAAGGTATTCACATGGGTTCAGGTTTTTCCCTTTATTCATGAATATATGCTAGTCTTTCTTTATATTAATGAGAGGCAAGATAGTGTTTATAATTATTTAAATTTTAGATGTACTATTTTTTATATTAATGGGATATGTTAGAGGATTTTAATCTTAGTCTTTGGGTAGGAGAAAGTGTGGAGTGGTTACTTTTATTAAAACAATGAGTGTGATGCACAAACAATGGATATATTATTTTCATAAGTCCTCCTTTGCTAGCTAGAGAAAGAATGAGGCACCTTGCTTTTAGAAAAGTTGTTCATGCCTATTCATAAAAATGCACTCATTAAATTAATGCACCAACATAGATCCATCTAAATTTGAGTCTATAAGTATTGAGAGGAATCAAATTATTTAAGTGTAATTTTCCTTTAAAATGAAAAAAATGAGGAAAAAATTGTACATCAAAAGATTAATAACATAATATCAATACATTTATAACACATAAGAAATTTCATAATATCAACAAGATCAACATGTCATCTACAAAATTTAAAAACTAAATAAAAAAAATAACAATTATTCCTTTTAAACACCCAACCTGAATTCAATTTTCAACCCTTTTATTTTATCTATTAATATTAATTTTATATAGTTTTTAAAATTAATATAAAAGTAAAATTTTAATAATATTATATATTATTAATAATTTTCAACTTTTAGTTTTATGAATATTTTTCATTAATTCACATTTTTTTAACCTATCTCAAACTTTATATAAATTACAAAAGCTTTTCATTTATTTTTATTATATATATATATATATATATATATATATATATATATAGATCTATTTTAAATATTTAAAGCAATGCCAAATTTATATGAACTTAATTTTAAGCACGACAAGGGTTTCGTATTGTGTATGCAGACTCTATCTGTTTCTTTGTATTTTTCCCGGTTTGGTTTGCGCAACGACAGGGGTTTACTGTTTTTCATGTCGGCTATGTGGGCTTTGTTGTATTTTGTCTGGTTTTCTCCACATGATGCTCATCCTTCATCAAGCTGGCCCTTATTACTTAGTCCTGCGCATATATATTTCTGTTAAGCCTTGCACCTGTTTCCGTCAGCCTGTCTCTTACAGATTATCTGCCTTACTATTCCGCTCTGGTGCTTATCTTTTTCTCACATGCTTCCTCGGAGCCACTATGACAAAGTCCACATCGCCAGCTCATAAATTAAGAGGCAAGGGTAAGGCAACGAAGGTCCCTGCATGCTCTTGTAAACGAGGGCATAAAGCAAATGAACAGGTTGTCGAGAATCTGCTTAATGCTTATACAACCATGACCCCTCCACCTATTCGCAAGCAAATTAAGGCATGGGAGCAGCGTAGTTTGGATGAAGAAGTTGATCCGCAGCAGCAGCGAGTAACACTGGATTTCCTACTTGAGCCTGGAAGTACTAGGGGTAGGGTATCTTTGTTCCAGCAAACTGTTAAGATGTATTGGCGCCTTAAATGTGTTCCTGCAACAGCTCTCATGAGTATGAAGGAACAAGATTCTCCTTCTTCTTTGTTATTTGAGCTTAACCATATCAAACACGACATGACTACTATGACTAAGGTTCAGCAGCAGTAGAATGACCGCATTGGACGTATTGAAGAGCAACTGCGAGATAGAGCTGCTTGGGTCTGATGAAGATCCAGCCCCTGTGAAATCTTCTGATGTCTAGACCTTCTTGTTTCTTTTTGCTCATATATGTTTTTTCTTCAGTGATATTATAGTTGTTGTTGTATATGTTAGTATTATGGAGATAGTCGCGTAGCTCTTACTGCTACAACTAGACTGAAATAGTATCATTTTTAGCTGGTCTTTAACTGTTTAAGATGGCCAACAGACCTGGTTTCCCTTTGGGCAGGTTGAGGCACATTCTTTTGCTGTATTATTTAAGCAACTTGCTCTTTATAATAGAAAAGACAGGTCCTACGGAATTCACAAAAAAAAAAAAAACATAATTATAAGTATCTAGATAATAAGATCCAACTTGGAAACATCCTAATCATCATAAACACTTGTAACTCTCTAATTATGCTTCTCAGTTATAACTATTATTACAAAATTATATTTAAATTTGTTTTTAAATATTTAAAATATTACCAAATTTATAAATATAAATTTAGTTTTCCAATGTGATATATATTCGTATTATTTAGTCATATTAGATATACATGTCACAAGAAATAGCTAAAAAAAAATTTACTAACGTAAAAAATTAAGTTTACATAATTCGTTCATTATTTTCATATTTAATTATATATATGTTATTAAAAAAATTAAAATTGTTTCTATTTTTTTAATAGATAATTATTATTATAATTATATGTATGTGCTTTTCTCATGCTTTCTATAATAATTTTGGTTGATGCTTTCAATAATAATTTTGGTAAAATATTTTTAAAAATGAAAACAATAAAAGTACATTAAAAAAAAATTGGTATAAAATTTATGAGCAAAATGAATTTTAACCTAAAAAATTTAGACAGAAGTAGTAAATGTATTTTGAATCCTATACAATTAAGTATAGTATTAAGAAATGAAGACATTAATTATAAGGTCCAACAACAATTTACTAACTATCAAATTTATGAAAGTAGAGACATGTGAACCAGCAGCATAAATATCAAATTTATAAAAATAAAAACATTCTGAACTATTTAAATTTTTTTAATATATATATATATATATATATATATATATATATATATATATATATATATATATATATATATATATATATATTAACTGTAACGGATATGTTTTTATTAAGAAAGAAAGATTATGGGTCTTTGCCTAGGCAGCCCCTTTTACAAAGCAGAGATGTTTCTACTGCATCTAACAGTCAATAAGTACTTTCAAGGCATCTAGACGGAGCTTATGTTGTTTACAATGATCTGCCCTTTCATGAGCGAGCTGCCTTTGTTTGCCATCTCATCTGCTTCATTGTTTGACGTTCTCAAAATGTGATGAAGTTTACACTTGTCAAAGTCTCGGAGGACTCTCTTCAATCTGTCCAGAGTTTTGTTGAGGCTAGCATTGCCAAACGGAGTCTCCGTGTTTATATGTTTTATTATCAGTTCTGAATCACCGAAGACTTGAAGCACTTTGATTCCCTTATCTCTTGCCATAAGACAAGCTTTTAGGAGCCCTAGGATCTCTGCGTGATTTTTGGATTTCTTGCCAAGTCCCCAGCAGAACCAATCTTTGGAAAACCCACCAGGAGAGTAAATAACTCCACCCGCACCAGCAGCACCCGGATTCCCTTTGGACGCCCCATCGAAAATGATAGTGGAAATGTTTTGGGACCTCCACCAATTTTGAAAAAAGTCATCCTCGTCTCTTATGCGCCATTCAGGATTGTCACCTTGCGGGGGTTGAAGGTACTTGCGTGGATGGGGCGCAAGCATACCAAGCCAGCGCTTTTCTTCGGGTAGTAGCAAATGATCTTCTTTAAAATACTGAATTTGGGCCGCTTCCAGGAGGAAGGATTTAGCTTTTGCAGCGACCTGCAGAGGGGTGTAAAGCAGCTCTTTAAAAATATTCTGATTGCGGGCCAACCAGATCTGCCAGCACACATATTTTGGGAGCGCTATCCAGATTCTGCGCCAGAAAGATTTGGAAGGGATTCGATGGGGGTAGTGTTGACTCCAAGAGCCAAAGAGGTCTGCTACTGAGTTCTGCAAGGGGACTAGAATCTGCAGATCCTGAAGAGTGAGAACCCAAACCTCTTCAGCAAATCTTCACTCCATGAAAAGGTGCTGGGCTGTTTCGAAATTGTTACAGCATAACACACATCTGTGAGGCCCAACTATTTTCCTTTTTTCCAGATTATCCCCCGTAAGCTGCTTGTTATGGACCAAGGTCCAGAAGAAGAAGTTTACTTTTGGAAGGGAAAGCGGCTCCCACACATTCTTCCAAAACTCCTTAGTTTGACTACAATTCCTAGTGACCTGTAAAGCATTATACCCAGCTGCGGTGGTATAAAATCCAGACTGTCCCCATCCCCAGCTGTCTTTTTTGGATCTGCAAACAGGTGCAGCATCATCCAATAGATCGACTAGCAGTTCTTGTTGGTTGGAAAACCGAGCTGGCACTCTGTGAAAATCCCATCCGTTCCAATCTCCACGCTGATCCCAGGTCGAGATATCATACAGTCTATTTACACCTGCACGCTCCAGTGAATTCCTGAGGTCTGCAATGTCTTCCATCTGAGCAAGTGGCTCACTTCCCATTATACTGTCAATCCATAGATGCGTACGCTTGCCATTCCCTGGAATCCTGTAGATTAATTTTTTGAAAAAGTTGCTGCTTTTACAACATAATTTCCAGACCAGCGTGCTATTGGGAGTGCTAGCTGTCTGAAGGTTGGAGAGAGCGTTAATGGGACCATACTTTGAGTGCAGGGTAACACTGATTGGATGAGAGGGTTCATTGAACAACTTCCACAGAATCTTTCCTCCCAAAGCAAGATTGACAAGCATGCGATCTCTAATTTGCAGTTTGCCTTCAGACAATGGCTTTTTGACCACATCCCAGTTAACCAGATGCATTTTTCTCTCATTGCCTTTCCCTCCCTGCCAAAGAAAATCTCTGAGCAGCCTGGAGATCTGCTCCATCACATTTCTTGGAGCAAGGAGGAAAGCTGCCTGGAAGATTGGGAGTGCAGACATCACCGTTTTAATTAAGATTACTTTACCTCCCTTAGTAAGCCAGTTGCCTCCCCACGCAGCAATTTTGGATTTAATTTTTGAGATTATGTCGCTCCATAACGATCTCTTATTTACTCCAGAAGTTATGGGGAGACCCAGATATTTAAACCTGTCCCAGTTTGCCTGACCTTTGAACCCAAGAAGAGCAGAGATTGCAGTGAGTTCATTCTGATCTATGTTCTAGCTATATATTTCGCTCTTACTCTCGTTAACCAAGGCACCTGAAACTCTGCAGTACTTTCTGAGGACTGAGTCGAAAGCTCTGGCTATTTTGGTGGAGGCTCCTCCGAGTAGGAGAGAATCGTCAGCAAAGAGAGCATGGTTCAATGGTTCAGCTCCATTTGAAGGTTTGAGACCCGGAATATTTCCTGCTATTCTTTCGGCAGTAAGCTTACGACTGAGGGAGTCTACCATTATGATATACAGGAAGGGGGAGAGAGGGAAACCCTACCTGATACCTCTCTGAGCTTGGAAGAAGTTAGCAGGTCTGCCATTAACTAACGGAGCAATCCATGGACTTTCAATGCAGGCTTTAATTAAATGGACAAAATGTATCGAAAAACCAAAGGAGAGCAGGACCTTAGATAGGAAGCTATGATTAACTCTATCAAAGGCGTTGGCCATATCTAGTTTAATCAACATACCTTTCTCCTTTCGTTGCTTACTTGAGTGTATTGTCTCCTGAACTTGGATCACGTTGTCCAGAATGTGCCTACCCTCCACGAAGCCACCTTGGTTGCTGGAGATCAGTTTTTTTAACAATGGCTTGATCCGACTCGCCAGAAGTTTTGCCAGGATTTTATAGGAAGCGTTGCACAACGAGATGGGTCTAAATCTAGCAAAGGAATCAGGGTTGGTGTCCTTAGGAATTAAAGCCAGATAAGTGGACTTGGTTCCTCCACCAATCTTGGCTTTCTGCATGAATCCTCTTGTCATTTTAAGCAGATCTGCCTTGATAATGTGCCAGCAGGATTTGTAGAAGTGGATTGTGAACCCATCCGGCCCAGGAGCCTTATCTGAATCCATGGACCAAATAACTTTTATGATTTCCTCCTCAGTAATGGGTCTGCAGAGGTTTATGTTGTCTTCATGATTGATAAGGGAGGGGACACAAGAGAGAAAATCATCCACCTCCTCATCATTGCTTTGAGTTCCTTCTCTGAACAAGTTCCTGTAGTGGTTTTCGGCAGCGGCTTTAACTTGATTGAATCCTTTACATACTTGACACTCAGTTTTTTTGATTTCTGCTATGTAGTTCTTTGACAGTCTGGCTCTATATTGCCGGTGGAAGAAGGGAGTGTTCCGGTCCCCAGCCTTCAACCAAAGGCTTCTGGATTTAAGCCTCCAATATTCTTCTTCCTTGCGAAAAGATTGGTACGCTGCTCTTTGTGCTTTTACTTCCTCCTCGAGCAACTCAGATGTGATATCTCTGTTTTCCATATCAGTTTGCAGATCCGACAAAGACTGCACAGCCTCCATTCTCTGATTGATGGGGTTGATATCTGGTGCTTTTATCCAGTCCTTTAGAGCTTGCTTTGTAGCTTTCAGCTTTTGCTCCCATACGTAACTGGAGGATCCGGAGATTGGTTTGGCCCATGCTGAGAGTGGGTTGAATCGAAAAGGAAGCGGACCCAAGTCTTCTTCATCTTCCAAATGGAGCTAGATGGGTTTATGGTCTAAGGAGAGCTTGGGCAGAATTTTGGTGGTAATTTTCTTGTTCATCATAATAGAGCTTTGTACCAAGAAACGGTCTAAACGAGCAGAAATGTGCTCCGTGCCAACCCGATTATTAGTCCAAGTGTAAATGCCACGAATGGGCCTGAAATCAAGAAGGTCCTAGAGCTGGGTGATCTCCTCAACCTTGGCCAACATAGGATCACTGGAGCTGTTCCCCCCCCTCTTTTCTTTTGCTTTCAGAACAATGTTCAGATCTCCGGCTAGAATGATGTTGCTGGGATTGGTCTGTTCAAGAAAGGCCTCAAGTGTATCCCAGCATTCTCGCTTTTCAGAATAAGTCACTGGAACATAGAGATTGAAGAGAGAGATGGTCAACTTACTTGCCTTATGCTTCAGCTCCGTGTTTATCCGGTGCTGGGTTTAATGGGACCTAAGCAGCTGAAAGAGGTCATCCATCCAAAGTGTTGCCAGCCCTCCAGAGGTTCCCCTTGAGTTGACTGCTTTTCCTGCTTTTTTGTTCCACTTTGTTTTTCCTAACTCTAGAAGGGCCTGCCCTTCTATTTTGGTCTGCTGGAGGATAAGAATATCTGAGGGTTCTGCTTTCAGTAGGTCCCTGACTGCTTCTATTCTAGAGGGGTTCCCCAGACCTCTATAGTTCCAAGAGACGAGATTCATTATTTACCAAGAGGGGGGTTGGGGCCTCCCTTGGAAGGCCTTGGTCTAATATTTCGCCCAATAGACATTTCTATTGTGGATTGACTTCCTTGAATCTTGAGTCTTTCTGCCTCTTCTTCCCTCTTCTCTTTACGAGATTTCCTTCCTGCTTTTTTGGAAGGGCGCTCGTAGAATTCATCTTCAGAAGAACTAGAACTAACCACAGGTTTTTTCCTTGCTATTTCTGCGTAGGAAGGATTAGCGGGAGAGCCTTGATTTTCCTCCATTTGAATTGTTTCCTCTCTCTCTTTATTTGAAGGGGAAAGGGCCGGCTGTTCCTCATTCTCCTGATTTAGGTTGGCTTGTATGTCCTGCTCTCCTTCTGGAGCATTTGGAGGAGCTTCCGCTTCTTGGTTGCTGTTGGAGCTTGGTTGACCTCCTGTCATATTTCCTTTGCCTGCGCCTTTTTTTGAGCTAGTGTTTTTCTGGACTAGGGTCCATTGTTCCCCATTTTGTTTATCCGCCTGTTCCTCCGCCTTCTTCTTACAGTGCTTTGCGAAGTGACCGTGCCCGTGGCAGTGCCTACATTTAAAGGGCAGCTGTTCATAGTCCAGCTCTTGGACATGCGTCCACCCAGCAATAGTGAGCTTTATAGCTTCCGGCAATCCTTCTTCGAGATCTACTTCTACGCAGATGCGGGCACATGAGTACTGGTCCTTTCTTACCGCCTGATCTATGTATTTTCCCAAAGCATTTCCTATGGTCTAGAGAGAATTTGGATTCCAACAGTGGAGAGGCAGGTGAGGGAGTCTAACCCAAACCGGGACAGCCGAAGGAACATCCTGAGTAGGGTCGAAGTCGGGGGACCATTTGTTTAGGTAAAGGCCCTGAGGGCCCATGAAGTATGGTCCGTTTCTGAAGATTAATCCTTTGTCTTCCGGGTTTTCAAAGACAAACACAAAGAAACCCTTACCTACGAAGTAGCTATTGACTCCCTCCTTGATCAGGGGCTTCCAGTTCCTTTGAGTCCACTCTTCAACAGATTTGGGAGAAGGCCAGAGGCCCGTGAACTGGCATATGAGACCTCTCTCCGCCAGATTCAGAGCCGATTTGCAGGTGTCGCCTTCGGGGAGAGCCACTGTGGGGATTGAGTCCAGTTTTTTTACAAATTTCTGCTGAGACTGAGATGGAGGGCGCTTGGGGGCGTTAGCAATCATTGCCCTAAAGTCCGTAACCTCCGGAGGCGGAGGGGGATCAGGGGTCCTACGGTCTTCCATGGTAAGATCTGACACAGGGCAGGCCGAACAAGACGAAACTGGGGCGCGCTGGAGCTGCCAGCAGCCCAGGCGCGATCAGAGGGCACAGTGGGAGGCAGAGCGGAGCTAGAGCCAATGCGCGCGATCAAAAAAATAGTAAATTTTAATATTTTATTTTAACCATTTAATCACTCTTTTATATCTTACATATTTTTCTTAATAAAAAATTTAAAACATTTTCTCACTCTTACCTCTATATATATTGGAATTTGAAATGTAGTATCTCTTCAAATGAAAAGTCATAATTAAGACTTGTAGTATCTCTTCAAATAAAAAGTCATGATTAAAGTCTTATAAATGATAATAATTAAATAATTAATTTTAAATCATTTCAATTCTTTGATGCTTGAAATCTTTTATATCACCAATTCTATTTGAAATGTAATAAATATTAATTTATTTTTGAGAGCCACAATATCTAGAAATGTATTCCAACGTTACTAAAAACAATTCTTACTAGCATTTGAAATCTTTTATATCACCAATTCTAATTGAAATATAATAGCTATTAATTTATTTTTGAGAGCCACTCTATCTAGAAATATATTCCAACACTACTAAAACACAATTCTTATCAGCATTAACAACTCATTGGATTCACTAATCTCCACACAATTAATGGTGCCAAGAATATGGCATGGATTCTGCTGAATTGGGCACTTGTAACTGCTCCAAGCTCTCACAGTAACAAACCCAAGGTGGCACACTTATATGCAGAACTTCCAAATTGAAAAAGGTCTCCAATAAAACATTGCAATTCTTTAAAGGTCTCCATTGCAATTTTTTAAACTATGTGGATTGCATAAAATAGTTTATTTAGGACAATTTATGTTGATGTGCTATTTGGGGAGCCAATTCTTTAAACTATAAGGATTGTATAAAATATTTTTTTCAAAGAGTGTTGATTCAGCACATTCATTGCAGCAGTTGAATTCTGTTATTTAAATTAGCTTTTTTATTGTAAATATAGATTCAGCACTCTAAAAAATTTCTAGGACACTTGGATTGTGCAAGTTATTTATCAAATTTCCGTTTTCAATAATTTCTTGTAGGATTTTAGAGAAATTAGACAGGAAAAATTCACTAGAAAAAACTTCAAAAAGTAAATGGAGTTGTCTTTAGTGCGAATTTTTGAGGGCTTTTCTCGTGGATTTGTTTTATCGGGAACCGGAAACTCCAAAAAGTCACACTAAAGACAAGGTAAATTTTTAATTGCTATTTTTTAAACTAGTTTTTTTAAGTGTAAATATAGATTCAACACCCTGAAAATTTTCTAGGATACTTGGATTGTGCAAGTTATCCATCAAATTTCTGTTTTCAAGAATTTTTTGTCGGATTTTAAAGGAATTAAACCGAAAAAATCCACCAAAAATACTTTCAGAAAATTACACTAAAAACAACTCCATTCTGTAAATTCTATGGATTGCATAAATAATTTTTTCAGAAATAGTTATGTACTATTTGAGATTTTGGATAAATAAATTTTCAAAAACAGTTGATGTTCGATTTGGGGAGCTGATTCTTTAAACTATGGATTGCATAAATTATTTTTTCATGTGCGATTTGGGAAGCCAATTCTTCACATTGTTACACCATTGTAGATTTAAATTTTCCAGCATTGTAATATTTCATAATGATCCGTGATTGACAACATAGTTTTGGTACCAATTAAATATAGATGTTCCAATTAAATCAATTAAGAATTTGGAAGAATCTGCAATTAGAAGCACCTCTCAAATAGATGTGCTGGAGGTTTGTTATCTTTTAGAAAAAATGACCCAGTGACATCAATTTTGAAAATCTTTAACACTAACAGATGACCAAAGTATTGTTGCAAAAATTCGAATGTAGGTGTGAACTCAGCAGTATTAGAATGACAAAACTTCGACTGTAGAATAATTTTAGATTCTAACCATATCTCATTTTAATTTTGAGTTTTTGATAAGGATATTTGATACAGAGCGATTCCAGCTCTACCAAATTCACCTTAAAACTTAGATTCCATCCTGGGACCTGTGGGTTATGGGCCCACTCTGATGTCTGTATATATATCTACATATTTGTCGGGCTCTTAACATTACTAGTCACAAAAACATCCGAAGCAATTCATCAAAATCACTTCCGAACCTTTGATTCTATAATCCTTAGGGAACATTAATCCCTCTTCGGAGCCTTCCAAACCCCTTATCAATGATTGAACCTTGGATTTAAGGTTTGGTTCGATTGCATTATAATAATAACTATTTGAGAGGAATGATACGCCTCTTTGGAATGCGACAACATCATGTGTTATAAATAATAATTGAGATCTTCCTTACATGCACCTGCAGCTACACCAGTCATTACAAAAAATGCAGATACCCCGATCCGCTGCGCCACTCTGATGGTTGTGTACAAACACATATCTCGAAAGTAATTAAACTATAAAAACATCGTTTTAATAGTTTAAACCAACAGTTGCCGGGGACTTTTATGCACTTTAAAACCCAATGTATAAAGACCTTCGGAGCATTATTATGCGCCCCAAAACAACGCTTGGAACCTCGGCCAATAGACCTTCGGAAATGTGATAACAGCGGTTATATCTAATTACGAGTTATACACAGAGAGCATCGATTCAGTGCGTTCTGGAAGCATAATTACATCTACTCAATATCGCCAGAGGAACATTAGACTGCCATCTGATGCGTTCTTCCTTAAAAGGCTAAACTCATCGATCTTTCATTTAACCAGATGCGTAGAACAAATATGTATTCACGCTCCTTCAACGCTCACAAGGCTAGGAAGGAAATTTCAATGCATTCGTTCCTCCGTTCACACAAAGGCTTGGTGTTTAATTGAATCGAATTAAGAGACAACCCAATAAACATTCGATTGCCATCGATCCTGTAGGGACATAACCAATTAAATAACTATCACGACATGAATTCATGATTTAGATACAAATATGGACTACATTAACACACAGAATCAACACAACAATTTCACTATTATGTACAGAATATCATTGGACAGACCTAAGGCATTTCAGCCTTAGTATCTCCGGCGACTACATTTCATTCATTCTCCTCTTAAGATATTACAGGCACGCCAGTTATATAGAATTTAGAAAAAATTAGGAATTGGTTGGCCTTCACAAATCTCTCCGATCGCTCAAAGAAACTCTTCCTCTTCTCAAGTGCACACATGGCAGGTACACATGGCAGATTGATTACATAAGTTTCAACATCAGTTTTAAAACAAAATTCGCCCCATTTTCATGACTATTCGCATATCCAGGTTTAGATTCGAACTGGAATTTGAATGGTTCAGATGCCCCTGCATCAATATTATTCTTACCAGACTTGCTGTGAGATATAATAGAAAGCATTGCAGCTGCTCTATTCCCGGATATCAAATTGGATTTAAATATCTTTTCAGGGCTTCATGCTTTATACTAATTAGCTGCTCCACCTCCATATCTTAGAATGTCATTGAAGCACACTTCTAGTTGGTGTTCCTTTCCTGCTACGTCCTTCGGACCTCATACTCTTTGAGTTGCCAGGAAGCGAAGTGGGTGGTAGCCGGCGCTGTGGGAGTGAAGCCATAACCTCATAAGCTCTCAATGTGGATCCCCTGCGCTTGAGGCCCCACAGGAGACCATAGAGTCTCCAAAAGTGGAGGTGTGTTTCTGCAGCTTCAATTTGCTCAATCTCCATCTGCTCAGAACCCTTTGAGATGGTTCTGAGGAGATGGAAATTGAGCAAATTGAAGTTGCAGAAACACTTCTCCACTTTTGGATACTCTTTTTTTCAGAGGAAAAAAAACGCTGTTTTATATTAAAATATAAAGCAGTACATGATCATAATGTTCTCATATGTGAATACAGTGAGAAACCATACATAATAATCCAATTGCACGAGCTCATTAATAGAGAAAATGAGTCATCTAAGTGAATCAGTATTCCTATCTGGAGGCAATGTTCCTTCCCATAATAATATAAGCTCCCTGTGTGTGCTGGGCAGCATTCCATAACATATCAAGTGAACAAGACAGGCGTTCATAACAATAGATAATACATACCAATGACCTTGCTGTCATGTTGACCAGCATTATATCGTGTATCAATCTCTGACACTTCAATACAATCAGATCAGAACCCCTCATCAACAGAAATGATGAAGTCCCATTTCTGGTCATAATCATTCGCCTGTAACTGCAAAAAGAGATAATAATTTAGACAGGAGCAACCAAAATCCCCATCAGGCTCGCTTGTCATCATCCGGCTCGCTTGATGCTGTTTACTGGCTCGCTTGTCGAAGACCGTGACAATTATATGAGACATACAAAATATACCGCCTATTGTGTTGTTAAAACAAGTATTCCGTGAATGATGTGCTGCCCCTCATGATCCATATGCAGATCAAATGTAACCATTGTAACCCCATAACCTGTAGCTTTCAATAATGATAATATCTGCCTGTATGAAGCCAAAACCCCCATGGATACCTTGTAAACTATGTAAAAACATTAGCAGCAAAAAAGGAAAAATACAAAATAAACCTATGGGATGGGGATCGAATATGCCCCAACCAGCCGGCCCTCTTTTAGATGTGAGACCTCCATATTGCCAAATCCAGCTGTCAGACCCCTCTTAGATAATTTATCTGCCCTGGAATTGTTTTCACGATATATATGGTTGATGGGCGGGCAACCTAATCTCTGCCATAAACTCTGTGTCCTCTCTACCCAGCCCTGAAGATGCGGCGACATCATATGATACTTGTTGGTAATCTAGTTAATGATGAGCAGTGAATCCCCATATATACTAACTCCGTGTACTTGCAAATCTTGTGCGATATGAAGGCCCCCCCACAATGCCATAACCTCCGCCTTATTATTCGATCGAGGACCCCCACACCAATACATATGATAACGCTCCGATTCAGATAATTTGATCCATGCCCCACACCCGGCCAGACCATCCACTGATGCCCCATCAAAATATAAAGCCGGGAGACTGATCTGGTGAGGTCGAATTTGAGCAGATAGATCCGGAAGACGAGGCAGAGATATGGGGCAATCTTCCATCCACTCCTTAATCACAGTGTATGTCTGTTGTATATGGAATGGGCGGTCTTCAAAAATAATCCTGTTTCTGGCTACCCATATCTCCCATGTGAGATAGAAAGGAAGCGATCAGTATATACAATTTATCTTATCCCATTCCATTGCTACTGTCATGAAGTTAGTTGGCCTCCATGCCGAGTCAATATAGTGATCCCCAAATAGCCGCCAAAGTCGAACAGTAATAGGACATGTAATGAAAAGGTGCATGGAAGTTTCCTGATCCATGCGACAAAGAACACAAATACTGGGACCCATAAATCCTTTCTTCATTAAATTCTCCTAGGTCAGTGCCTTTCATTTCCATATCAGCCAGCCAAAAATAATAATCTTCGTAGGGATATTTCGTTGCCAATATGATATAAACAGTTTAGTAGCAGGATTCTGTAGAGCATGAGATACATTGTGTCTGTATGCATCTTTGACAACAATCATTTGATTCAATAACGGGCCATTCCATATCATTATGTCACCTCCATTAGCATAGCAGAAACCTGCGCTTGGCAGATGGTCTCTGAATACATCCCATTCCTGTGCCAAGCAGCCAGCAAGTCCGAGTTGATTGGCATCCTTGAAAATCGGAGCATCATTTAACCACTGGTGAATGATTTGAGAATAATACATTATGCCCCTCCGTGTCAGTGCTGCGTGCAGTAGTCTGTGTGAGGGACGACATTGAATCGGCAGTAGTTGAATGTTTGTCGCCCTAATTGGAATGCTGCTGCCCACCCTAAATTGCCATACCAATCGATTTGCCATCTGAGCCATTACCATTTTGAAACTGCGCCATATGCAGGATGAATTACGAGGAGAATGATAGTTGCCACATGAGATCTGGAGTAGAATATCCCCTTGATAATATTTAGAACTGTTAATCACGTGCCAAATGCCCTGTCTTTTAATAGCCCTCCAGAAAGACTTCATAAGAAGCGCCTTGTTGAATTCATGGGCGTCTAATATGCCCCATCCATCCATATCTTTTGGTTTACAGATGGTCGATAATTTGCATAAAACAAATTTCTTGTTGTATTCTGATCCTCCCCATAGAAAGTGTGTAATGATACTATTTATCTTGCCAAGGACCCCTGCTGGGATAAGAAGAAGGTGACCCCAGTACACCAGCATCTGTGACAGCACTGATTGAATCATAATTAGACGACCGCCTCAAGCGCAGGCGATCAGCATTGAGAGCTTATGAGGTTATGGCTTCACCCCAACAGCCCCGGCTACCACCCACTTCGCTTTGTGGCAACTCAAAGAGTATGAGGTCCAAAGGATGTCGCAGGAAAGGAACACCAACTAGAAGTGTGCTTCAATGACATTCTAACATATGGAGGTGGAGCAGCTAATTAGTATAAAGCATGAAGACCTGAAAATATCTGAAATCGAACTCTGAAAACCCCATTGGATGGATTTAAATAGTTATGGCACATAATGAAACTTATTTTTTCTCCAATGGCTACACCTCACAGACTCCCACTGTAGCCAGAGTGGGAGCTGCAAGAAACCTGCTCTAATGATCAAATTCGCTAAAAAGTTTGACGGCTTTAGTTTTATAAATTAAAGAGAAGCGCAAAATCAGAACTTTGACGGCTTTAGTTTTATAAATTAAAGAGAAGCCCAAAATCAGAACACTCATCTACCATCTCATTAATAATAAAATAAAAATTGATAAAAAATTATTTTCAAAAGATTAAACATAAAAATTACCACAATGTAGACCACATACTTAACACTGTGAAAAATGAATCATTACGGAAAGAAACCTAGATCTTATTCATTAGAAGAAACGACTCTAGCGTGTCGCCTTTAACTCAAATTATCACCCACCAATCCTTTATTATTTCTCATACGAAAATATACATTAATATTAATTAGCTTAGTTAAATAAAATCCTTACATATGGATTTTTAATTGGTATTTACATACTATCTAATTCTTATTTTATAAATAAGAATTCTTACTTTATAAATAAGATTGGTTGAAAATATTATTGGCTAATACCATGGGCCAATACCATGTATTTTCAATACCATGGGCTAATACCACATGCCAATAACATGGATTATTAATATCATG
Organism: Pinus albicaulis; assembly: GCA_034641835.2. Classification (NCBI taxonomy): domain Eukaryota; kingdom Viridiplantae; phylum Streptophyta; class Pinopsida; order Pinales; family Pinaceae; genus Pinus; species Pinus albicaulis. The sequence continues at coordinate 151,610 of JAXQQM020062564.1, forward strand.
AGCCATGGGCTAATACCATGGGTCAATACCATGGGCTAATACTATGGGCCAATACCATGGGTTAATACCATGAGCCATGGTTATAGATTCTCATATCTTAGTGTAACTCATTTGACTCATTCTATAATATTCAAAGAAACATTAAAAAGTCAAATTATTATTACTTCATGTTTATTTTGAAATAGGATTACAAAATTTTAACTTAATTATCAATAATTCTTAGATGGATAGCAATGATTTAACCTCAGTATTCTAGAATATTCTTAATAATCACATATCAAAGGCGAGAATTTATCTCAAAAGTATATATACACTTTCTAACCTTTTAATTAAATTGATTAATTAAAAAACACATCATATGAACATGACTTATGGTCTTTTGACCCTTAGTTGGTGTTGACATATCATATTGTAGAAAAGCATATTTATAGGTTAAAAATCTCAATAATAAAGTTTGGGTGAATATCCATGGTTAAGACTATTTTTACATGATTTTTTGAATGTATATATGTTTAAATAATAAATTAATTATTTTATAACTAGTAATAATAATAATTTAACTTATACCCATAAGGGTAGTTCAATTGGTGATTTTTGTAGAAATATGGTGATAGAATTTCAACTGCTCAAGAAATTTAATCTAAATTAAGATACACAATTCTACTCTACTCTATTGAAATTAATTCACGATTTAAAACAACATTCACAAACCTACATTGATCACATACAAAAGTACATTAATTTATCTAGGGGAAACCAACTGGTATAAACCCCTTAAACTTGCTTGCATTAATGAGATGAAGAAAGAATGTATTACAATTGCTTCCTCACTCTTAGCTCAACTTGTAAGTGAATAACCTTTCTCTCTACTCAATGAGAAGCTTTGACCTAGACTTAGTCCATTATTGCCTCTACTAGCTTTGACCTAGACTTAGTCCATTATTGCCTTTGCTTGAGGATCCATTTCCTTGCAAAAATAATGAGGAATTAGGCCCCTATTTTTTAGGAATTTTCCTCTAATTGATTGCACAAATCCAAAGATTGGATATTTGATTCCATGCAACACATGTATACTCAAGACTAGTCTACAACTAATGTGACACTACCTTGGAATATCCACCACTACCGGGGAACTCAAATTTTATGCATGCAGTAGCTAGTTTTGGTTGATTGATCAATGAGTTAGGTCGATGTCCCACTGCACAATTGACCTCCAACTAACTATGTCAATAGTTAGAGGTTAGTTAACTGAGTACAATTGAAATAACAGAACTAGATTGTTAAATTTATCAATCAACACACATTACTAAACTCCAAGCTCACTAACTCTAATTTACTTAGCTAACTGAGTGACAAGAGCCATGTCACCTTATTTAACTACCTCCAAGTCATTTGTTGATGTGAAAATTCAAGTTTTCTCAATTTGACCAAGGTAAAGTCAAATTGAGACTTTTTTGTTGCACTTCTCAACACTCCCTCTTAGCAAGAAATGGATTTTCAACCACCCCTATCCTGCACCTGTGGAATTCGAACTTACCTCTTGACAAAACATTTGTTAAGATGTCAACATGTTGTTCATTTGTTAGAATGTATTGTGGCAACATTATCCTCCTCTGCACATCATCTCGTAAATGATGATACCAAATATCTATATGCTTGGATCTATTATGAAATACTTGATTCCAAGAGATCTTAATGCAACTATGATTATAAAAATAGATCATAGTTGGATCCATCTCTTGACTAAACAATCCCACAAGTATATTTCTCATCCAGATAGTCTCACATGTAACTTGACTTGCAACCATGTATTCAGCTTTTTTCGAGTTGACCGCCATAGACATCTGCTTCCTGTTGTACTAGAAAATTGTTGTGGACCCAAGTCTAAAATTCCACCTGATGTACTCTTTCAGTCAGATGGACTCGCTTCCAAATCTACATTTGTGAAGCCACACAACTTCACGTCACTCCCTCTGTCCTTCTGTACCATAATCCATGCTGGTTAGTGCCTTTGAGGTACTGAAAAACATGCTTAGCTTCCTTCCAATACAATTTGGTTAGCCTAACCATAACTTGGATCAACTGGTTGACTACATAGCACATATATGTTTTTGTGTTCACAAGATACATCGGTGAACCCATTAGATTCCGATAAATGGTAGGATCAACCTCTTCACTTGAAGTGACATTCTCCTTCCTCCAATTAGTAGCTACAGGTGTCTCCATGGGCTTACAATTCTCCATGCGAAATATTTGCAATATCTCAATGGCATACATGCCTTGAGACACAAACAATTCCCCATCACCTTGTCATACTTCTAGCTCAAGGAAGTAGTACATGAGACCCATGTCTTTCATCTCAAATTCCCTTGCAAGGTCCTCCTTGCAAGAGTTGATCAATTGCTCATCACTTGTCTATATTAATCATAAACATAGAAAACAATGATAAGAAATTTACCTTCTATGAAAATATGATATAAGTTTGCATTTGCTTCACTTTGGTGAATCTAAATCCAGTCAGATAACGATCAATGTGAGTGTACCAAGCTCGAGGTGCCTATTTGAGACCATACAATGTTTGCATGAGTTTGCACACATCAGACTCCCATTCAAATGTTTCAAAATCGTCTGGTTGCTCTATGTACACTTCCTCCTCAATAACACCATTGATAAATGTTGTTTTTACATCCATTTGGTGGATATTCCACCCCATCTGCATAGCCAATGAAAGAATTGATCTAATGGATGAATACCTTTATACGGGAGCAAAGGTTTCCTTATAGTTGTTACACACCATTTTGTCACTGTCCTTGCAATCCTTGTCCCGCACATTGAAGTATCATTTCTGTGACTAAAAAAAAGTGTCATGCCTTGCAAAGACCATCATTGCATCCCTTTCCATGATGAAAACATTCCTTTTGTTGACAATTCCCTAAGAAGACTATGAGAAACACATGTTTTTTCCTTGGCGCTAGTAGACTATTATGCCCTCATGCCAATGAGGAAGATTAATGCTGGGCCCTGTGCCCATTGGTGCTCTGTCCCAGTGAGCTACCCGCGCCAACCTGTTTATTGATTTTTTTTTTTAAATAGAGGCAAAGTTTCCATCCTAACAACTTCGTGGATGAGTCATCTGGAGTGGTTCCTCTGAATAACCATGGCCTTCCTCCTTTGGCCTCTTGTTTCCACCTTTTGGGGAAACATCCCAAAGGATAAGACCTCCCTTTCACCATTGTAGGGATCCCAACCTCCTCCTCTCCATTTATAAATAAAGCCATCTTCCATTGATGAGATAGCTGAACATATTATAGTTGAAACGCTGAAGAGAATTCATGAACTTTTTTCTAGGAAGATGGAACAGAAGAGACCTTTGTCGAGAGAGCTTAGGCATGTGTCCTCATCCCATCTGAATTCCCAACGATCCTTTGAGACGCACTTTTCCTGAACCTCACTGAAGGAGGCTGCGACATCAAGGCTCCGATTGTAACTCTTTATTCTATTTATACATATACATGACTATTGTCTGGTTCCCATCTTGCGTTAATGTGTTTTATTTGATGCAATATGCTTAACCCTCCTTGACTAGTTAGTTGATTATGAATGAAATCATTGTTTTGTATGATGCTCTTGTTTTTTTATCTTCATGAAAGTATTCGAGCATTGTTGCAGAAGGATTGTGACCCGTCGAGACAAAGATCAAGAGGCCACCACCACTACAGCGACAACAGCTTTGGACTCCAGGTAGCTCGATCTACCCTATCATTTTCGTTCATTAATTAGGAACCTACACTTTAGCTTGTCCCTTTGTTGCTAGACCCACTCTAGGGCTAGAGGGATCGTCTCTATCTGTAGAGAGGATTTACCTTCCCAAAAAATTGACTATTCCACTGGGGATCAGTGTGAGTTTTTCATTTTGTTGCATTTTAGGAGTTTGTCTTGTCAAGTCGACTTCAGTCATTTTCTCGCTTTCCTGTATTTTTTGGCTTGTTTAATTGTCTAGAATCATCTTGTACAACTCTAGAGTGTCAAGATTGACCTCTGCTCACTCGTTCTTTCCTTCTGCCATAGTTATCCAGCTTGTCATGAGTTTCTCTTGAACAGTCACGCCAATTGGCGTAGGTTTCTTTTGTCGCAGTAACACCAACCCCTGTTTGGTGCGGATTATCACTTCATAGCCACGTCAAATCCTGTAGGATTTGGCTTGACACTTTTGCTGAGTTTTTGGCCAGTTGTGCTTGACTCTCGCTTGTTTCTTGATTTTCAATTGGTGTTTTTGGAGTTTTTTTAATTTTTATTTTAAGCTTGCTCTTCTCAGTTGTTTGTCTATTCTCTTATCGATGCAAGTCATAGCCCTAGAGTTCTAGGTGTATTTCCTCACTAAGCCTTCTGATTGAAGTTCAAGCCTTTTTGTTTCCTGTCAGTTCGATTCCCTGATCAGTTGCTTGAGTCTTTCTTGATCCTTTGAGTTTTTGGTTTGTTGAACGATTAATTTTGTATTTGTTTGACTCTCCATCTCTTTTTTTTCGAGCATGGATCACATTGCTCGTTTGGGTCATTTTGAAGGCTTTCACTTTGCTTGAAAGAGTGCATCATTGGTTTGAGTACGTCTTTATGTTTGTATTGTGTTCAGATTGTTCGTTTTGAGATATCTACTTTCATAGTGCTCTAAACTAGTGTTTGATTTTATTTTTGATGTAATTATTGGATTGTGTACTTCGTTCATTCAAAAAGAAAAAAAATTGCATCCTTTCGTTTGCATCGAGAATGAAAAGCTCTTTTACAGAACTAGTGCTTCCATCTAGGAAAGAGCTTTTTGTTTCTCGTTTTGATTGTATTAGATGCATTAGGGGACTTTTTCATATGATTTCATTGTTTGTTTCTTTCTGAAAGATTACTATCCTTCTCTTAGTTAGCATTCATCGAATGGAAAATGGTGTTCTATTGCATGTAGCTTGCATTTAGGAAATTTGAGATCATATTCGGTAGGGCCTTGAAACTGAAACATTAATTCAAAATCAACTGTAAAATTTATTCAATTAACCTAAGGAAAAATTGGAACCTAACACAAACATTTTTAGAGGTCTAGGCTAGTGACATGTTCTAGCTTCATTAAACCTAGTAGCTGTCGTTCACCATCTAGCCTTAGACAGCACTAGTACAGACTTGTGCTCCCTGTATCGTCATTTATATAAAGGGAGACCCTCATAGGTTCAAATCCTTTATCCATAGGAAGCTGACTCTGCTTCCCTATAACTTTGATACACCGAACACAACATTCGGGGAGACTAGCTGCACATACGTTAAGTCCTTGGTCATTTTTCTTTCATTTGATCACCAAGGTGTATATGACAGTTAACAGAAACTTGGTAGAACCTCTTTCTTAGATTACCTAAGTAGTCATTTTGATCTTTTTCGTGACTCCTTAAAAGGAGAAGAGGATCATCGAGCTCTTGTCCTTTCATGCTCATTTTAACCTAAAAGAGATAGAGTCACCTTTTGCCTATTTCTCGACTCTTAAAATATTAAATGGAAAATTTTTGTTTCAATGTCTCAAAATTAACTGCCCATGAAATATTCTTGGTTAAAGTTATCTTCCTTAGCATTTTGTTTTATGATTGTTTCCAATGGCAACATTTCCGGATTTTACCAACCAAAGAATCCCCCCCGAAGCGAATCCTGGTGCTTTTCCTACTTTTGGGAATGTTGGTGCTCCTTATACGGCAACATTGTCCTTGCCTAGGTTAATTGTTGGGTTGCCTGTTTGGTTGTTCTCCACCTCTATGATCTCGAGTTTTCCACCCACTGTACAACCATCCCCTCCACTTGGACAACATCCTGGTGATTCGAAGGTGGACCTCTCCCCTTCTTCTCCTATTTCTTCATCCTCCCCTTCTACTTAGCCTAGTGAAATTCTGGATTCTAGTAACCAGGTGGCTAAGAAGAAGAAGAAGATGATGATGAAGAAGAAGTCAAATAAGAGAGAGGCCAACTCTATGAGTATTGCGCCTTAGACATCTTCCATCGATAAACAATCCAACCTTCTGCAGAAAGTCAAATTCCCTTGCATATTGTGCAAAGGTGACCATCTTCTTTGAGACTGCCCTGGCATTCCCATGGTACTTAAAGCATGGTCCAATGGTCTTCCGTCATTTTATTTGGCTTCTGGAAGTCATATTGGTGGCATATCTTCGACTAGCCATGATAAGACTCATAAGAAATAGGGTAAGATCACCAATCCCTGTAATTTGTGTGAAGGGCATCGTCCAATTCACCTTTTTCTATACATGGATGAAGCCACGAGAGTCAACCCTACTGTCTCTGCACCCTACCTTCTGGTTGGTTACAAGAAGCTTTCTTCGAGTCCTCCGCTAGTTGATTTAAATATCAGTCGAGAGTCATCCTTGGTCGATCCCGCTCCCTCGAAAATTTAAAATCAATAATCCATTCCCAACCAACCATTGGTCATGGAATTGGTTCGTCTGATCCCGCCTATGGTTTATCGGGTATTTTTTGTCGAGAGTGGATCTCATCCCCCTCATCTTCTTCTTGTTTCTTCAGAATCCTCAAACTTGGAGAAAGGTCCTCCCATCACTGTGACTCAAGAAGTTTCTCTTCCTGCTCCCATGTCTTATGTCTAGGAGGATGCTCCTCTTACTCTGGTAACACCAGGGGATGACCATCTCAGTTCGATGGTACCCTCTCCAAGTAGTGTGGTTGCTTCTTTTGATTGGATTTGATTTGCGAGATATCGCCTTCCTTCCTATATGCCTTTTGAGATCATGGTACAAACCTTTAATGTGGAAATACCTAGCACAATTATAGATTAATGCACGTCTGATAGTGTTCTATTTTCAACTACTTGTAAAGCTTTTGGTTCTCCACCACTTGTCTCTGTTACGTAGAATATATTGGCATTTATCAGACGAAAAAATCAACTGTTAGGGATCCTTCTGAAGTTTTCGATCACTTTGAGAGGGAAAACCTTCTATATAGACGTGATGGTTGTTCCAGGCCCCTTAGATTTCAATTTACTTTTGGGGCGTGACTATGGTTATGCCATGGGTGCACTTGTCTCCTCCCTGTTTCGTGTGATCTGTTTTCCACACAAAGGTCAGATCGTGACCATTGATTAGCTTTCATTCTTTGGTCTGGAGGTGGTAGTTGGTCTGGCATCATCTCTGCCAGATTTTTACTTGCTAGTTGTATCTTCCTTGCGATAGGTTAATTATGTGGCTGCTTGTTCATTGCCTTCATCCAATGATTGTGTCGTCGAGTACCATATACTTGGGGCATTCGATCTCGATTTCCAAGATGTTGTTCTCCCATCATATGCGAACCTCTTGGAACCCATGACCTCTTATTCTTTATGGAAAAGGTCATTGTGAGCAGATTTCTTTTTATTGTGTCAAGCTCGTTAAAAAATGAAACAAGGTGTTACAAGGATGGTTCATATTCTATGTCAACCTCGTTAAAAAATGAATTAGGTCATGAGGATAGTTCTTTTAATGTGTCAACCTTGTTAAAAAAATGAAACACATTCCCGTTCAATTCGATTCTTTGATCAGATCTCGTAAAATCCCAGTCAAGTCTTTCTCTAATCTCGTAATTTGAACCTTCACTCCATCTACTTTTCGTTCATTACATCTGGAATGAAGCTTGGGGGGCATGTACCTCGAATTGAGTCACCATGTTGGGTGCATGCCCGTTTTTCAAGCATAGTTTACCTTTGTTTCAAGCTTGCATATAAATGAAACCAATTTCGAGAATAGTTTACTTTTGTTTTCGAGCTTGCGTAAAAATGAAATCTTTTGGCTTGGTGTGCTTTGTGAACATTTTCCTGCTTATTGGGTCGTTGCTTATTATGCAGACATCTATTACCCTTTATTTCAGTTTCACAAATGGTGCTTCCCGCAGTACCCAGAACTTGTCTTTGGTAGCCTGGGTGATTTATGATCTTGCTAGTGAGTTGATAGATCTACAAGGTATTTGTCTAGGATGAACTATAAACAATGTCGCTAAGTATAGTGTTGTTATTGAACTATTAACTGAGGTGATTACCCTTGGCATTCATGCATTGGTTGTAAATCTAGACTCACAAATTCTTGTTCTTCAACTTAATGGACAGTATTCAGTTAGAACCCCTCATATTTTAAGGTTGTATTTACGTGTTTGTTTGTTGGAAAGACATTTTTATTATATCACATATCAACATATTCCTAGGAAAATGAATGCATTAACTGATACAGTGGCTAACATTGTATTAGATAGACATTTGCGTGATCTGTAAAATCATTATCACATGAAAAAGATCCATATAGGAGAATACATATATATATATATATCTATATATATATTGAATGTTTGCATTATTGTGCATCATAAGTTCAAAAAATATGTGTGTTTCTGTTACATCCTGAGACATCATGTCTCTAAAAAATATGCAGAAATTAATCCTAGGTGTTTAGTCGGCATGATGCTCATGATAGCATGTCATTGCCCATACAAGCCACCTCAGCAAGCAGTGAACTTGGTTTGACACCCCTATTGTGTGTCTCTGGTATACACAAGGAACATCGTCGAATCGCACATAGTCCAGGACCCCACGAGAGATTCCCTCCAAGTTGCGCATGATTTCCTCCTCCTCGCCTCCCTCACGATGAGGGGCAATATCAAAGTCGTGAGGGACTCACCTCGCTATCGAAGACATGCCTACAGGTATTTGTGGTCCAACATTTGCATAGCACATGGATTTAATGTCAGAACATACATAAAAAAATCATAATAATCATGAAAATAAAAAATGAGTCTTACCAAGTGCGTCATCCCAGTCCTGTCCTTCTGGGAGTGGGAGGTCTGCATCACCAGTGAAATCTGTGCTAGAGTAGGGCCAGTCCTCCACGACAATCAGCTGTTAGTAGAGAAAATCAAAGAACTCAGCTCTCCAAAACATTTGTTGACCAGCCCTGACCTTGGCATCAGCGCTGCCCAACGGGCCATCCGTGGCTCCTATGTTGGTGGTGTTGGGACTATCACTTCTCGTCGTTGGAAGATTGGTATTCATTCCAAGAAGAACGATACTGGATGGAACCATATCCGAACTACTTTAGTTTTGTCTTCTTGCATTTCGTCAGTTGATCTTTCATATTGATCGTCACTACCTTTGCCAAGTTATAAAGGGTCGGTATTAGATAGTCTACTGCAAGAAGTAGTTGTGTTTGTGTTGCTTCGTGCGATGCTTGTGATCCCATAGCTCACGTGATGGTTTGTAGTACTACTTTTAGTGGAAAGTCTGGGATATATTGGATATCCACTTTCCCGCTTCATCATCCTTTCCATGCCCCTCGACATACCCTGTTGATCATCATGCTCATGTTCTCCATGGTGGACCGGGTGTCGGTCAGGACTGGTATTGCCCCCCTCTGCGACAGTCCTATTATGAAGTAAATGTCTGAAACATCAATTTCGAGTTCCTGATCACGAAGAATGAATTTTTCCTAATCCTCATCCTAGATACTGATCAATTATTGTAGTAGCTCCAGTTGAGCTCTGAGGCACGGTGTCATGAAGAATTTTTTCAGTCCATAGTCTCTGAGAGCTTCCATGCATCTCTCATTTTCCATGGCAAGATCCTCTTCTTCATTGTGTTCCCATTCTTTCCGTTGGTTTCAGAACATTCAAATACCCCAAAAATGACTTTCCATTCTTTGAATTTGGTTCACAACTCCTCTAGGCTTGACCTCCAACCTCAATGGCCATGGCCTTGTTTGATATCCAAAGTGACAAAACCACCTTCAGATGTGCTCTGAAACCTCTATAAACTGAACCACTGTGTTTAGAGCATAAAATAAATCAAAAATTGACTATTCACTCACTAAAATTGGCCTCCATCTGATCTTGGCATGGCCTTCTCTCCTGGTGAACCTAGGCTTCAAAATTATTAAACGTGCCAAAAACACCTAAATATGAGCTCCATTGCCTCCGAAAGTTGTTCCAATAGATTCATAGCATGCCAATATGCTAAGAATGACTATCCTTGAGAAACAATTGGTTGAAAATTGATCAAGATAGGTCTCATTAAAGTTTTCCCTAGATTCTGCCTCTAAATCTGGAACACTGCTAGTTAGCTCCACCAAATCTGCAAGTGGCGTTGGATTTGGAGATTCTGCCAAAATTTATGCCAACTTAATATCGATATTAATTAATGCTAACTGCACTTAACTAGTGCATTAATCTGGCTTAGTTGAAGGCCCTATGTCTTGGGCATATGAGAGAGTCATGTGGAGGAGGCGGGCTGGCCACCTTGTTTCCTCCACCTTCAGATCCACTTCCTTTAAATTCAAGTCCGCTGCAATATTTTACAAGGTATAGGGCCTATGGCCCAATGGAAATTGAACGCGGTGTTCGGGGTGAGGTCACAGGGTGGAACACCAACCTTGACCCCCTGTAACGTTTTTTTTGGCAATGGATTTTATTACACCATCGAACCATACAATACACTATTCCCACGTAATTCGAACCATATATGCCACCATATATTAAATAGAACATGCCAACGCTTATTAAATGGCCCACGAATTAAATATATGCCTTCAAATGTTAAAATTCCAACGTAATATGAGTTTTGTGGTTTATCTAAAATATGTGGGGGGCCCACTAACTAAACATGTGCCTTAAAATGTTAAAATGCCAACGTAATATGAGTTTTGGGGTTTATTTAAAATATGTGGAATTATACTTTGGAATTATAATAATGTGTGGAAATTTAATTATTAAGATTTTTAAAATTAATAATATACTATAATATATGATAATTAAATTATATATATATATCGAATCTTAATATTTAAAAATTAATTTCCAACACATAAAAATTTATGAACCCAAAATTAACACTAGAGGACATTGGGAGATTTTTACTTTCACAAACCAAAATGGCGAATTCAATTGTGACACTTGTCACAGTCCCATTGGACAGAAAAACTGAAGAAGATTCTTTTCACAATGATTGGACTTCCATGTCATCAATTGTACCTGTTCTGTAATATTTTTTTAAAAATTTGCTTGTTCTTAACGACGATCAGCAAACCATAACACCCTCATCCGAACTCAGTTTTTGACGAAAGAAGTTGCATTGGATTCTTTGCAATGGGATGGTCTCTTTAGTTCTAGTTTAGTGCATTTCTGAGAACTTTAATTTTTGAGCTAATTTTTGCCCTTGATCAAGATTTTGATTAGGGGGAAGAGACATTCCTCGATACCTAAGGACAGGGTGACATGCATGACATCATAGGGATAGGAGAAGGTTCATCCCCCACAATATTTTTCGAGTAAAGTAAAGAGAAAGCAAAAGGGGAAGTATGCTTGAGCGAGGAGGAATAAACATAATGCAAAGGAGGTTTTATAGGGATAGCTGTAGTACCTTTGTGCGAAGGCTGAAAATGATGTTGAAAGGTCTGCCGAACCTTTCATTCGCACCCATACCAATCGCGAGATACAACATTAAAATTCACCTTTCTATAAGGGCATCAGTCGAGAAGGTGCTTGTTATGGTGATAATGGAGGCATATGCAGGGGATGCCCCAATAATCCAGACGTTGAAGAAGATGAATCAGTCCCCATTCCAAATATATATTTTCTGGGAGACCACTTGAGTACTATAATTCCACTAGAATCCAAGCCATTCGCTTATCCCGAACATCCATACATCCTGGGTCCATATATAAAAATATTTCGATGGAATTTTCTATCTCCGTAAAAGAATGACGCGTCCAAAATTCAAGAGGAAAGCTCGATAGTTTAACCCAGACCAAGTCATTTCTTGGGGTATCATGTAGGGGGTTAAAGTTGATGTACCATTTATGTATTTATAAAAAACTCCTGCCCCTCACCCATGCAAAATTAAGAATCCGTTATGCGTCACCCAAGTGTAGAAAGTGAAAGCTAAACCAAGAATTCATGAGCAAGTTGACCTTAGGCGTATATCCCAAAATCGGGCCCATTTCATCTTAGCCCAACCCTACATATCGTTCTCAAACTTCTAAGAAAAAGGCAAGCTGAACTTAGGTGTATATCCCAAAATCGGGCCCATATCATCTTAGCCCAACCCTACATATCCTTCTCAAACTTCTAAGAAAAAATCCACCATCCCAACATAGCCCTCCTACCATTCTTGTTCAAAAGTTGGGAATGTGTGTAGGAAAGTGGAGGTCCATAATCGTGAGCAGCTCAACTGTAAGTGGATCAATCTTAGAAAGATATGTAGACAAGTGTCTTGTCAGTCAACTGAATTCCCTGAGATATCTTTATTAGAAAAGACTAGTTCCACATCCACTATGGCTTGTATAAATGCCTCGTGGACCAACACATCGACATATAGGTAATCAGTCCACAGTCCATGGGTGGACCTTCCTCCACTACCAAAATGAAAGAATAGAGGAGAAACCTGCCACCACCGTGACCTACCCCATACAAGGGCCCGAGAGAAATTTAAATGAAAATGTGTGGCCCAGATGTGATTTTTGTGGGGACAGAAAGCCAAGGAATAAAATATTTCTCAGGAAGAAAAATGGAATAAATACCCAATTAGAAAAGGAGTAATCTACCCAGGCAAAGGAATTTCCCGGGACGTCTGCCAGTCGAAAATTTTTCTAACTTTCGCCATCAACATTTTTTTTGATATTTAAGGAGACTGGAACATCTATATTTAATTGGTCTTTTTGGATACATAAGTAGACTAGAACTGTGTCTATATTTAATTGCTACGAAAGCTATGTTGTCACTACCTGAATCCTTTGGAAATCTAACAAACCAACCTCTGGGACATCTATTTGGGAAGTTTTTCCAACAGTTTGAAAATGATTCCAAAGTCTTATGGGGGTTTAAGAATACTTGAACATCGATCTCTAAATCATGTCACAATTATCAAGTTGTTGCATGATTCCTCAAGAAAGCTAACAAACCTCCAGCATATCGATTTGAAATATGCTTCCAGTTTGTTGATTTTTCTAAATTCTTTCTAGGATTTAAGCAGACTCAAATATCTATCTTTGGCATAATGCTCTAGTTTTACCATCATCTCCAGGAGAATATTAAGAAGTATTACAATGTTGGAATATTTAAATCTACAATTTTGTAACAATGTGAAGAATTAGCTCCCCAAATCGCACAACAACTGTCCTTGGAAAATCATTTATGCAATCCACAAAGTTTAAATGATTAGCTCCCTAAATCACACGTCAATGTTCTTGAATTATTTTTTTTTGCAATTCATAGAGTTTAAATAATTATCTACCCAAATCTCATAGCAACTATCCTTGAAAAAATTATTTATGCAATCCACAGAGTTTAAATAATTAGCTCCCCAAATTGCACATCAACTGTCATGAAAAAAATATTTATGCAATCCACAGAGTTTAAAGAATTGCAATGCTTTATTGGAGACCTTTGCAATTTCGAAGTTATGCATACATGTGTGCCACCTTGGGTTTGTTACTCTAAGAGCTTGGAGGAGTTACAAGTGCCCCATTAAGTGAAATCCATGCCATATCTTTGGCACCATTAATTGTGTGGAGATTAGTGAATGCAATGAGTGGTGAGTGGTGTTAGTAGTGTTGGAATACATTTGTAGAAACCATGGCTCTCAAAAGTAAATTAATAGTTATTACATTTCAATTAGTATTAGTGATATAAAAAATTTGAAGCATGAAATACTTGAAACGATTTAAATTAATTATTCAATTATTTTCATCTATAAAACTTTACTCATGACCTTTTATTGGAAGAGACACTACAAGTCTTAATCATGACTTTTTAGTAGAAGAGATAATACATTTCAAATTCCAATATATATAGAGGTAAGGAGTGAGAAAATGTTTTAATTTTTTTTATTAAATTTAAGAAAAATATGTAAGATATAAAAGTGTAATTAAATAGTTAAAATAAAATATTATAATTTAAATAGTTAAAAATGTTTTTTTTTTTTTAAATTTGATATTTATATTGTTGGTTCACATGTTTCTAGTTTCATAAATTTGATAGTTACATTGCTGATTGGACCTTAGAATTAATGTTTTGATTCCTTGATTTTATACTTAATTGTATGAGATTCAAAATACATTGACTACTTTTCTAATTTTTCTAGTTAAAATTCATTTTATTCATAAATTTTATATCATTTTTCTTTTATGTATTTTAATTATTTTCTTCTTTAAATTTTTTTACCAAAATTATTATTGAAAGCATCAACCACAATTATTATTGAAAACATCAAATAAGAGAAAAACACACACACATATAATTATAATAATAATAATTCATTAAATATATAAACAATTTTAATTTTTTAATAGCACATGTATAATTAAAAATGGAAATAATGAAAGAACTATGTAAAAGTAATTTTTGATATTAGTAAATTTTGTTTTACCGATTTCTTCACTATATCCCCTATGAGTTTCTTACATATTTGTGTATTTTTATTTTGTTAAATTAAATTATGGACTAAATAATACCAATATATATCATATTTGAAAACTAAATTTATATTTATAAATTTCGTAATATTTTAAATATTTTAAAATAAATTTAAATATAATTTTTTGGGCAGAGAGGTGCTCTATAGCTCAGTATATAGGGATGTGTAGATGTAGATGTGTAGATGTCATGTGATTAATGTAAACTTTTGATATGTCAGAGTGTATAGAAATGTACCACTTTAATACCATGGGCTGAATACCATGGGCCAAATACCATATTTATAAAATAAATATGGTAAATAAATAAAACATGTTTTTGTATTTACTCCATCATCCTATTTATATTTAGGAACACTCAAAATTTGGTTTTATTTAGGTGAATCCCGAGCTAAATACCATGGGCCAAATTATTATTAATACCATGCCAAAAAAACATTATTAACCATAGTATTAATATTAATATAATTATTAATTCTAATATTCACATTATTATATTATAATATTAATATTATAAAATTTGATTAATGTAAAATATTGATATGTCAGAGTGTATAGAAATGTACCACTTGCCATATAGAGAGAGGATTGGATGGAAAAGAGAGAGAGAGAGAGAGAGAGAGAGAGAGAGAGAGAGAGAGAGCCAAGATGAGAGAGAGGAGGAGAGAGGGAGGGAGATAGAAGGAGATATGGAAGGATAGAGAGATGGAGTTGGAGGGGGAGAGAGGAAGGGAATAAGGAGTACATAGAGAGTGAGAAGTGGAGAGAGAGATGAAGTGACAAGGGAGATATGGAGAGAGTTTGTGTTGTTTTGGGGCAAGATAAAGAGATAAAGAAGGAGATATGGAGAGAAGGGAGGATAGAAGGAGAGATTGAGGGATATAGTAACATAGTTGGAGGGTGAAGAGAGAGATATATATATATGCGAGAAATAAATGAAGAGAGAGCAAGGAAGAGGGAGGATGTGAGAGAGTGGAGAGATGGAGGTAAAGAGGGATTTATTTCACTAGATGAATTGATTTCAGTGTAAATGGTGATTTATAATCCATTTTAATTGTTTTCACTAAATGCATTGATTTTAGTGTAGATGTTGATTTCTAATTATATTTAATTGTTTGCACTAAATTCATTGTGTTAAATGCAAAAGATTTCTATTCCTATATGATTGGTTGCACTAAATGCATTGATTTCAATGTAGACGGTGATTTCATATACTATTTGATTTCTTGCACTATATGCATTAATTTCAATGTATATGTTTATTTCTAATTATATTTGACTCCTTACACTAGATGCATTGATTTCAATGTAGATGATTCCTAATACTATTTGATTTCTTGCACTAGATGCATTGATTTCAATGTAGATGATTCCTAATCCTATTTTATTGCTTGCACTAAGTGCGTTGATGTTAGTGTAAATGGTGATTTCTAATCGTATTTGACTTCTAGCACTAGATGCACTAATATCAATGTAGATGTTGGTTTCTATTCTTATTTGCTTAGTTGCACTAGATGCATTGATTTCAGTGTAGATGTTGATTTCTAATCCTATTTGATTACCTGCATTAGATGCATTGATTTCAGTGTAGATGTTGTTTCTAATTTTATTTGATTGTTTGCATTAGGTGCATTGATTTCAGTGTAGACGTTAATTTCTAATTTGATGTAATTGGATGTACATTGATGGTAAATTAATTTTAAAGTAATTGGTGATGCATTGATTTCAGTGTAGATGTTGTTTTCTAATTTTATTTGATTGTTTGCATTAAGTGCATTGATTTCAGTGTAGACATTAATTTATAATTTGATGTAATTGGATGTACATTGATGGTAAAATAACTTTAAAGTAATTGGTGATGCATTGATTTCAGTGTAGATGTTGTTGATTTTAGTGTAGACGTTAATTTCAAATTTGATGTAATTGGATGTACATTGATGGTAAATTAATTTTAAAGTGATTGGTTTAACATTGCGGATTGATTTCACTATAAGCACACAAAATTATCCACAACACACAAAATTATTGACAATGTACTTTAATATTTGTGTTATAGTAAATCAACCGATTAATATTGAAGATCAAGAGAGACAATGTATGATGTTTAGTACAATAGTTCAAGCTAAATATTTAAATGATTTATGATGTCAACTATCGTTTTCATATAATCGATAAGAAAAGATGACAAAACTAACCAGGGTGAAAATTAGAATAGTAAAAGAAAATAATATAGGATTGATCACAATGAAGACTATTTGTAACTCCATTCTTATTATTTTCATTTTCTATCATTCAACAATATTACATTGTTACTTTGCATTCAAAATTTTTATTTAATCATAAAATTTATTGACAACATTTATCATCTCAAAAAACTGAGATAACTAAGAAAATTTTAAAATTAAAATGATTAGATAAATATCAGGAATATTTAGCATATAAAAAATGATTATATTTATATTATCTATATTTACATATTATTGATAAAATTAATCATATGTTCTATAGATTTTCCTTGGCCGCACACGATTGAAACTAGCCTAGATCCATCTTAACTCTGGATCTATCAAGCACCGAGAGGGATCAAATCTCTCGAGGTGCGAACCTTTCCTCAAGTTTTTCACTAAAAAAAAGAGGTTTGCACCTCAAGAGATTTGATCCCTCGCTTGATAGAAACCTTTCCTCAAGTTTTACACTCAAAAAAGAGGTTTGCACCTCAAGAGATTTGATGATCTAGGCTGGTATAAATTGCAAAAGCTTCTCATTTATATTTATTATAAAATAAAAACTTATATATATATAATAGTGCCAAATTTATATGAATTTAGTTTTAAGTACCATAATTATAAATATCTAGATAATAAGATCCAATGGAGTCATCCTAATCATCGTAAACACTAGTAACTCTCTAATTATGCTTTCCAATTAGAACTATTATTACAAAATTATATTTAATTTTATTTTTAAATGTTTAAAAGATTACCAAATTTATAAATATAAATTTAGTTTACCAATGTGGTATATATTGATATTATTTAGTCCATAGTTTAATATAACAGAAGAAAAATATAAAAACAAGTAAGAAACTGAATATATAAATATAAACACGGGATATAGATGTGACAAGAAATGGGTAAAACAAAATTTACTAACATAAAATTTACTTTTACATAATTCTTTCATTATTGTTATTTTTAATTATACATGTGTTATTAAAATATATGGTAAAATATTTTTTTAAATGAAAATAATAAAAGTACATCAAAAAATTTTGGTATAAAATTTATGAATAAAATGAATTTTAACCTAAAAAATTTAGATAAAAGTACTCAATGTATTTTGAATCCCATACAATTAAGTATAATATCAAGAAATGAAAATATTAACTATAAGGTCCAACCAGCAATGTAGCTATCAAATTTATGAAAGTAGAAACATGTGAACCAGCAATATAAATATCAAATTTATAAAAACAAAAAATGTTTGAACTATTTAAATTTTAATATTTTATTTTAACCATTTAATCACCTTTTATATCTTAGATGTTTTTCTTAGATTTAATAAAAAATTTAAAACATTTTCTGACTCGCCTCTATATATAATGGAATTTGAAATGTAGTAACTTTACTAATAAAAAATCATGATTAAGAATTGTAGTATCTCTACTAATAAAAGCCTTATAGATAAAAATAAAAGTAATTTTTGATATTAGCAATTTTTTTTTTATCGATTTGTCACTATATCCCATGTGAGATTCTTACTTATTTGTGTATTTTTCTTTTGTTAAATTAAATTATGAACTAAATAATACCAATATATATCATATTGGAAAACTAAATTTATATCTATAAATTTGGTAATATTTTAAATATTTTTAAATAAATTTAAATATAATTTTTGCGTCGAGAGGCGCTCTACAGCCCAGTATATAGGGATGTGTAAATGTAATGTGTGTAATTTAAACTTTTGATATGTAGGAGTGTATATACATGTGTAGATGTCATGTGAGTAATGTAAAATTTTGATATGTCCGAGTGTATATAGATGTAGATGTAGGAGTGTATATAGATGTGTAGATGTCATGTGAGTAATGTAAACTTTTGATATGTTGGAGTGTATAGAAATGTACCACTTTAATACCATGGGCCAAATACCATATTTATAAAATAAATACGGTAAATACATAAAATATAAATAAACGATAGATATAGTAAATAAATAAAAGTCTTTTTAATCCTATTTATATTTAGGAACACTCAAAAAGTGGTTTTATTTAGGTGAATCCTGAGCTAAATACCATGGGCCAAATTATTATTAATACCATGCCAAAAAAACATTATTAACCCTAATATTAATATTAATATTATTATTAATTATAATATTCACATTATTATATTATAATACTAATATTATTAAATTTAATTAATGTAAACTTTTGATATGTCAGAGTGTATAGAAATTTACCACTTTAATACCATGGGCTGAATACCATGGGCCAAATAGAGAGAGGATTGGATGGAAAAGAGAGAGAGAGAGGAAAATATAGAGAAAAGTAGGAGAGAAAGAGAGAAAGAGAAAGGACAAGAGAGAGGACATGAGAAAGAGAGGAAGAGAGTGATGGGGGAAGAGAGAAAATTGGAGGACAAAGAAAAAGAGAGAGAGAGAGGAGGAGAGAGGGAGGGAGATAGAAGGAGATATGGAAGGATGGAAAGATGGAGTTGGAGGGTGAGAGAGGGAGGGAATGAGGAATACATAGAGAGTGAGAAGTGGAGAGAGAGATGAAGTGACAAGGGAGATATGGAGAGGGTTTTTGTATGTTTTGGGGTGAGATAAAGAGATAAAGAAGGAGATATGGAGAGAAGGGAGGATAGAAGGAGAGAGGGAGGGATATAGTAACATAGTTGGAGTGTGAAGAGAGAGAGAGAGAGAGATAGATGTGGGAAAGGAATGGAGAGAGAGGAAGGAAGAGGGAGGATGTGAGAGAGTGGAGAGATGGAGGCAAAGAGGGATGCAGTTTAAGGGGGGAGATAGGGAAGAATATTTATTTCACTAGATGAATTGATTTCAGTGTAAATGGTGATTCATAATGCATTTTAATTGTTTTCACTAAATGCATTTTAATTTTAATTAGAGATGCATATTCCTACACCATCTATAGATAATATAAACAAATATCCTGTGAAAATTATTAACAAGTGTATAAAACATAAATGGTGATATGTTGTACTATTTCCAAAAAAAAAAAAATTGGAGAGACTTAGCTACTGCTACCATCAAAACTATACACTAGTGTGGCATGAGAACCACATGCAAATGTTCTGGACCGAACATCTTACTACTACGAAAATAGTATCTACAGAACCATAGCTTGAACAATAAAATAAAAGGTATAGGCATAAGAGGCATAAGAGTACAATATACTGATTTATAATATGGAGAAGAGTAGCATATTAGTTACAAAAATATTACCATGTTCATTAATACTGTCTAACGACTGTATGGAATGAAAGCTTCAAGGTAATAAATTAACCGTAGAACCCCACTACATCACACTGGGTATTATGGAAAGTAAGGTATAATATTTAATTATATCTACAAAAAAATCCAAATGAATGTCAGCCACTGTGGGGTGTGGACAGTTACATAACGTTCCTGGAGATGGATGTAAAGGAACACTCAGTGATGAGACTTAACAATTAAAAATTGCCAAAATTTTACAATTTCATCAATACAAATTTTAAGCTGCCAGGAAAACTATTGAACAAGGAGAGAAGAACGAAACTCCTCTAATCAGTGTTCGGTGAATACCGACCTGCAAGTTTCAAGAGGAGATAACGTTAAGGGTCGAATTGAGCCACGACTCTCATAGCTCAAGCGAGAGAGTCAGGTGCAAATCGTAGTTACCTGTAGGCGACAGAAACACCCAAAATCAATATGATGCCAAAAGTGACGAAAGAGAATAACCATGAAATTACAAAATGATAACGAAGACGAAATAGATACCTGGTGCGAGAAATCTCCAATCCATCCCTGACCTGGTACATATAAATAGGAATTAGTCCTAAATAAATACAAACTGGAGGTCGGCGTTCAAAATTGAACCACGAAACGATAACACTGGTGAATGAATAGTAAGAATGGAGTCTTACACAGGTCGACAAGAGGAAAAAAAAACAAACCCGAAGGTTGAACAGGATAGCATCCCTTTAAATCGCCGTGCATAACCTGAGAGAAACCCTCGTCGAGCGTAAGGAAGAGGGTAAGTTGCTCCGGAAAAAAAAAAAAAAAAACCAAGAGCCATCACTCCTGTCTAGCTCGTGTGCATACGTGCAAGGAAACACTAACACTATGAAGTTAATCTACATACACCGAATCAGTAACAAACAATTCTCTGCAGAGACAATAGAACCTATTGTCAGAATGCAACATAATCTTGATAAATTGATAGACGCAACTGCCTCTGCAACCAAACGATGGAAAGTGGTCCATCTAAAATAAATATAGTTAAAAAAATCTCAGCGCTGGCTCGAAGCAAGCCGCGTAGCTCTAATCCAGAAAGGGGAAGCCATGATAAACAATAATAAAAGAGTGTAAAGTTTCAAAACTACAGAAATGGCATACCTAATTCATAAATTTTAGCTCAGAGATACACCCGAGATTGGACTGAGGTTCGCTCAGCTTCCTATGATCTCGATTTTCTCTGTCTGGTGGAAAACCAACGCGTAGGAAAGGAAAAGAAAATCGATGAACGTATTGACATGGTGAATTTATATGCATAGCTCATGAATCGATCCACAAACCCTAATGCACAGGATGAATCAGATTCATCCACTTGGCAAAATCCTAAGGGAGCAGCCACGGATCGAAAGGTTAATGAGCAATGTACATCATACGTCAAGAAATTAATATGACAAACAACGAAATTTAATGTCACAGTTTCCTGGTCGTGCCATAGAAATTACCTTGGAAATACAGTAGGCTGACGAATTGAGTCCAGAATTACATGGAGCTAGCTCCCGTGGCCATGAATGAACGAAAACCCATTACAAATTCTGAGACAAGATTAAAAATCATATACGAGACTGCGTGGAATTCAGCGTCCCGTCTCAATTCACAATTGTGTCGAATCAATTTACAACATGGTATTACGTGGAAGCGACGCAGATGATTTCCAATCATGATATTAATAAGGACGAGAGGTAAATAAATGCACACGAGTACTATGTACGCATAGGCATAAACATAGGCGAAGTTCAGATCACTAAAGATTATATATCACCAATGAATGGAGTGATATACATGGGAATTCGAAGAGTTTCCATATAGATCCCTTGACATATAACGAGGTGGGAAACCTATGAAAACGAGTCAAACTCACATATGTTCATCAACCATGCGAATAGGTTGATGTGCAAAGGTTGAATTTATACAAATAAAGGTGGGATTTAAAATGGTTATTGATAAATCAAACCATGATGGTTTATGTCAAATATCGTTACGTTGTTACTAATCAATTTATTTTCCCTTTGGGTTACAAATTTATTAAATTCTCCAGTGGTTAGAGATAATTGATACTTGGAAATAAATTGGAATTGGAGGAATAATCTGAATTAAATAATACATTGTAAGCTGCAAAGAAATAGTAACACCTTGCTAGGTGTAACTTAGGAAGGTTGAACGAAAAGAAAAAAAAATTAGGAAGGAAATTGGGAGATGTGACAAATGGTATCAGAGCCGAAGGTTATAAAGCTGGGTTGGTGACATTGTGCTCACTGTTGCTGTGTCCACTGTATAAATTGATTTTTGTAAAAAAAAAATAAAAAAAATTCCATTGATCTATGTTGTGTAGTGTACAGTGGTGCTGAAATGGAAGAAGGTGACGAAATTTATGTTCATCTGCATGATGAGGATAATGCACCAGATCCCAATGTGCCCATGATGGCTATGTTGCGGAGGTTGCAACAAGAATTGGCTGAGATAAAAAGCCAGAATGACAGATTGTCATTAGCTAGTGAGGAGCAGGAAAAGCTCGTCAGAGAATTAACTTCGCGAAACAGGCAAGAAGGCGAAGGTTCCGGAAAGAGGAATACTAATGAGTCTGAGGATGTGGATGCTGTTAGGCATCAATACAAGCAGAAAAAGGAATTACAGGGGGAATTCCGAAATATCAAACCTCCCTCCTATGATGGGGAGAAGGAGGAAGATGTTGAAGCCTAGTTGCTGAACATGATTAAGTACTTCCAGGTTTATGAATATGAAAGAAATCTGAAGGCTAGATTAGCTGTTTACCAGCTACAAGGTAAGACTACCTTGTGGTGGGAGGAGACAAAAATGGTGCATGCCATTGATGAAAGGACAGTTACTTGGGAAGATTTCCAGGTTAAGTTCAAAAATCGCTACTTGAATGAGTGTTACGATGATGACAAAGCAAAGGAATTCCATGAGCTTAGACTGGGACAACTCACTATTGATGAGTTTGTTACTAAGTTTACAAATCTGCTGAGATATGTACCCTACATAAGGGAGGAAAAGGCAAAGGTACAAAGGTTTTTAAATTGTTTTCCTGCTGTATACAAAGAGAAGATCGAATTTGATAACCCAAAAACAATGGACGAAGCTGTTAGAAAAGCTAGATTGTGCTACCAACAGTTCAAAAGAAAAACTAAACATGGGAAAGGCTGGGTAAATAAGAGTGAATTCAAAGGGAAGAAACAGAAACCAGCCTATTTGAAAAATTTTGGCAGAGATCATCAGCGGAAAAAGTTTAATAAACCCAAAGAAAGTCAAACTACTCAGTCCCAAGTGGCCTCAAAACAAATAGATGGAGACAATAAGAAAGAAGGCACAGTGAAAATGAGAGAACCCCTAAAATGTTGGGGCTGTGGAGAACCCCATCTTTTGAGGGATTGTCCTCATCGAAACATTCAGATGATCATGAGAGATCAAGAAGCTACAATAGTAAATGACATAGCCAGAAATATACCAACTATCAGTGCAGCCTTGGAAAATCGGCAAGCAGAACATCAAGCTACCATGGTGGAAATGGAGGGTAAGATTTCTGACCAGTCTGTTACAGTTTTAATTGATCCGGGTCCTTCTTTTAGTTACATTAGTCCAGAAATTGTAGGAAAATGTAATCTTAAACCTGAAAATTTTCAACAGTCATGGTTGGTTCAGCTGGCCACTGGAAGTAAGAGAAAGGTAACACATAAACTGCCCAGAACAACAATCAAATTAAATAATTTTCAAACAGAAGTAAATTTGAACATTCTGCCCTTAGGTTCATATGACCTGCTGATAGGAATGGACTGGCTGGAAAAGAAGAAAGCCTTGATGAACTGGTGGGATAAGACTCTGCATTGTGTAGATGAGGAAGGGAAACCTTTTATTCTCAAAGGAAAACCAAAACCTATCTCTCTAAGACAAATATCAGCACTGCAATTAAAACGAACAGCTAGAAAAGGATATCAAGTTTATGCAGTACATGTGGAAGAAATAGAACAGAAAACTGAAGAAGACTTGTTGGATGTATTACCAGTGATAAGGGAAGTTAAAGAAGTTTTTCCAAATGAAATCCCTCATCTTCCCCCCAAAAGAGAGATTGAATTCTCAATTGATCTGGTGCTGGAAGCAACACCTGTCTCCCGAGCGCCTTATCGAATGAGTCCCCGTGAACTAATGGAACTAAAAATGAAATTGCAAGAACTGTTAGATAAAGGGTATATCAGACCGAGTGTGTCTCCTTGGGGAGCACCGGTGCTGTTCGTGAAAAAGAAAAATGGAACTTTTCGGATGTGCATTGATTATCGTCAACTAAATAAGTTGACTATTAAAAATAGATACCCTTTGCCTAGAATTGATGATCTTTTTGATCAAGTGAGAGGAGCTTCGATATTTTCGAAGATTGATTTAAGGGCTGGCTGCCACCAACTTAGAATTAAAGAAGAATACATTAGCAAAACAGCTTTTCGAACCAGGTATGGTCGCTACGAATTTGTAGTCCTACCTTTTGGTTTGACAAATGCCCCTGCCACATTTATGTGCCTAATGAACAGTGTGTTAAATAAGTACTTAGATAAATTTTTCCTTGTGTTCATAGATGATATTTCAGTCTACTCAAAAAGTGAGGAGGAACATAAAGAACATTTGAGGATAGTGCTGCAAACTCTGAAGGAAAACCAACTATATGCTAAGTTCAACAAATGTGAATTTTATAAAGATAAGATTCAATACTTGGGTCATATTATTTCTGAACAAGGGCTGGTTGTTGACCCTGAAAAGATAAAATATGTTAAAGAATGGCCTGTCCCAACTGATGTTTCAGGAGTAAGGTCATTCATGGGGATTGCAGGCTATTATCGCAGATTTGTGGAGAGATTTTCTGCTATAGCACATCCCATAACATCATTAGAAAGGAAGGGTGTCAATTTTGAGTGGACTGAAAAATGTCAAAATTGTTTTGACCAATTAAAACTGAAACTTACTACAGCCCCTATAGTGAAGATTGCAGTTCCTGATAAAGAATTTGTGGTATGTACGGATGCCTGTAGAGAGGGATTGGGAGGAGTTCTTTTGCCAGAAAATTTAGTTATTGCCTATGAATCTAGGAAACTGAAGATACATGAACAAAACTATAGTGCCTATGATTTAGAATTAGCAGCTATTATTGATGATTTGAAAATGTGGTGACACGATCAAAAAAATTACATTGATGACTGATCATATTAGTCTCAAATATTTCTTTTCCCAAACTGATTTGAATGCGAGACAAGCCAGATGGCTGTCTTTTCTAAGTGGATTTGATATGGACATAAAACATATCAGGGGGAAAGAAAATAAAATTGCTGATGCATTGAGCAGAAATGCTTGTCAAAATATAAACAGCATTGGAAGTAGTGCCTAGATCGAAGTAGAAGAGTTGGTGAGAAAGGCAACAAATTAAGATCCAAATTATGAAACACTCCTGATAAAACTATAGAAAAAGGAGAAAACTGATTTCACTCAAAACCAAGAAGGGTTGATCTATTATAAAAAACAGATTATATGTTCCAAATGTGGAGACCTTCAAAAAAGAGATTCTAGATGAATATCACAAACAGCCATATGCAGGACATCCGGGTTATCAGAAAATGTTAACAGCTTTGAAAAAGAAGTTGTTCTGGCCAGGAATGAAGAAAGATGTAGCAGAATATTTAACTAGATGTATGGAATGTCAACTAGTCAAAGTTGAGCATCAGCATCCTGCTGGTTTTTTAACTCCTTTGATGATTGCAGAATGGAAATGGGACACAGTTTCCATGGATTTTATAACAGGATTTCCCAAAACCAAATACCAACATGATTCAGTGATCGTGGTAGTAGACACTTTAACAAAAGCTTCCCATTTTATACCAGTTAAATCTACCTTTGGGACAGCTCAAGTGGCGAATTTGTTCCTGAAGGAGGTAGTAAGGCTCCATGGGGTGCCAAAGGTGATTGTTTCTGACCGAGATACTAAGTTTACAGCAGCCTTTTGGAAAGGGTTGTTTGGAGGGATGGGTACTAAGTTGAATTTTAGTACTGCTTACCACCCTCAGAAAAATGGTCAAACAGAGAGAAAAAATCAAATTCTGGAAGACATGCTAAGAATGTATGTGATGGATAGGCCATCGAAGTGGGAAGATTACTTGCATTTAGCTGAATTTGCCTATAAAAACAGCTACCAGTCCTCCATCAAAATGAGTTTGTTTGAGGCACTGTATGGAAGGAAGTGTCGTACCCCTTTCAGCTGGAGTCAGCCAGAAGTTAAACTAATGTTGGGACCAGATGCGTTACAAGAGATGGAAAGAATTGTTAAACAAATACAAAGAAACATCAAGACGACACAAGATCGCCAGAAGAACTATGCTGATAAGAAAAGAGCGCACCGAGAATTTAAAGTGGGGGAGCATGTGTACTTGCGTATAAAACCCAAAAGGAGAACACTTTATGCTGGAAGTTGTGCAAAACTGGCTCCTAGATATTGTGTTCCTTTTGAAATCTTAGAAAGGGTGGGACCAGTGGCTTACAAGCTGGCCTTACCACCCTATGTTAGAGCTCATGATGTGTTTCACATTTCGTTGTTAAAAAGATATGTCCATGATGCTTCTCACATAGTTGATTGGAATGTGGTACAGGTGGAACCAGAAGGGGAGTTTCTGCCAGAACCGCTTCAAATATTGGAGCGGGAAGAAATTGAATTGAGGAACCGAACGGTAGCAAGAGTAAAGGTGCAGTGGAAGAACTTTACTGTTGAAGAGGCTACCTGGGAAAGAGAAGCTGAAATGATGGAAATATATGCATTTTTGTTTTAGAAATGAACTCTAGTAGTTGAATAACAACACCGAGGACGGTGTTTATTTTCAGAGGGGGAATATGTAACACCCCAAATTATGTGTTTGAATTTCAAAGCTGGACATTTGAACTTTAGTCCTAAGGGGAGTGGACCCCAAAGGACAAGTATTTTGTGAATGTAATTAAATATTTAAATTGAAGAAATGAATAAAATGATGTTGTGAAGATTGACCAAAATGAGATGTATGAGATCACTTGCTAAATCCATGAGGATGGATGAGGCAAATATTTCCCCACAATCTTTCAAAAAAATCCTTGAAAGAAATTGTTTTTAAATTTAGATTTTTGAGGAAAAATCTGAATTTTCCCAACGATGAGGAAAGTAGTTGGGAAGAGGTAAAAAGGTGGAAAAGCTAAGGAAAAGCATAAAACATCTTTAAAGAATCCCTAAAATGGGAAACCTAGGCAAATAGGAAGAAAAGCATCCTGAGATTCTGGACTTAGAATTAGAAACATGCTTTGGGGAATAATACCTTAAATAATCTGCTCCTAAACAGATTAGAGGTTGATCTATTCTAGGAGATGATCTCAGCTTGGGGGTGAGTCCTGTGAGATAGAAAGACTCTAATGTTGGGATGTTGGTCAATTGCATGAGTGGTATGTCTCTAAATTTATTGGTGTGTTTACTTCATATAGTATGAATTGGCTACATATAAAAGTTGATTTTATATTAGAATCCAAATGCTACATTTAACAGAATTAATCATAAGGAATTCACCTTTATAATTCTGAATAGTTGTAGAACGAAATTCTGTGGAGTAGAATCCCACAGAATCTCTAAACCAGTGTTGGTTTAAATCTGAGGATACTTATTTCTCCACAAGAAAATTTGTGATTTAACTTTAATCTGCTTATGTTTCATAGAATGATTCTAATATATATACATAAATAGGAAAGAGCAATCTGAGATTTCCTATGCTATATTATAAAATAACAGAATATTAATTTTATTTTAAACTGTGCATTACGGAATGGAAGGAGAGTTTGTGTAGACTGACCTCAGGGTTAGCACATCATTTCTACGTAACCAAAAATTTAATGGTAAACTAAAATTGTATGTAAGCAGCTAATACTATAGCAGAAGAAGGCAACTATTAATTTGCATGAGACTGCTCATCGATATTTATCTTATGGAACCATTCTAATATTAGAGAACAGAGTTAATAGATGAAAGAAAGTTAAGTAAATAACCAACATGCAGATTCACCACAGCATGGCATATTGAAATAAATGTATCCTAGTCTATCCCAGTCAAGGGGGTAAAATGGTAGATTATAAATACAAATGTCTTGTAGAAAAAAAAAATTAGAGATACATATTCCTACACCATCTATAGATAATTTAAACAAATATCCTGTGCAAATTATTAACAAGTGTATAAAACAGAAATGGTGATATGTTGTACTATTTCCAAAAAAATAAATTTGAAGAGACTTAGCTACTGCTACCATCAAAACTATACACTAGTGTGGCATGAGAACCACATGAAAATGTTCTGGACCAAACATCTTACTACTATGAAAATAGTATCTACAAAACCATTGCTTGAAAAATAAAATAAAAGGCATAGGCATAAGAGTCATAAGAGTACAAAATACTGATTTATAATATGGAGAAGAGTAGTATATTAGTTACGAAATATTACCATGTTCATTAATACTGTCTAACGACTGTATGGAATGAAAGCTTCAAGGTAATAAATTAAGCATAGAACCCCACTACATCACACTGGGAATTATGGAAAGTAAGGTATAATATTTAATTATATCTACAACAAAATCCAAACGAATGTCAGCCACTGTGGGGTGTGTACAGTTAAATAACGTTCCTGGAGATGGATGTAAAGGAACACTCGGTGATGAGACTTAACAATTAAAAATTGTCAAAATTTAACAATTTCATCAATACAAATTTTAAGCTACCAGGAAAACTATTGAACAAGGAGAGAAGAACGAAACTCCTCTAATCAGTATTCGGCGGATACCGACCTGCAAGTTGCAAGAGGAGATAACGTTAAGGGTCGAATTGAGCCACGACTCTCATAGCTCAAGCGAGAGAGTCAGGTGCAAATCGTAGTTACCTGTAGGCGACAAAAACACCCAAAATCAATACGATGCCAAATGTGACGAAAGAGAATAACCATGAAATTACAAAATGATAACGCAGAAGAAATAGATAACTAGTGTGAGAAATATCCAATCCATCCTTGACCTGGTACCTATAAATAGGAATTAGTCCTAAATAAATACAAACTGGAGGTTGGCGTTCAAAATTGAACCACGAAACGATAACACCGGTGAACGAATAGTAAGAATGGATTCTTACACAGGTCGACAAGAGGAAAACAAAACAAACCTGAAGGTTGAGCAGGATAGCATCCATTTAAGTCCCTGTGCATAACCTGAGAGAAACCCTCGTCGAGCGTAAGGAAGAGGGTAAGTTGCTCCGGAAAAAAAAAAAAAAAAACCCAAGAGCCATCGCTCCTGTCTAGCTCGTGTGCATACGTGCAAGGAAACACTAACACTATGAAATTAATCTACATACACCGAATCAGTAACAAACAATTCTCTGCAGAGACAATAGAACCTATTGTCAGAACACAACATAATCTTGATAAATTGATAGACGCAACTGCCTCTGCAACCAAACGATGGAAAGTGGTCCATATAAAATAAATATAGTTAAAAAAATCTCAGCGCTGGCTCGAAGCAAGCCGCGTAGCTGTACTCCAGAAAGGGGAAGCCATGATAAAAAATAATAAAAGAGCGTAAAGTTTCAGAACTATGGAAATGGCATACCTGATTCGTAAATTTTAGCTCAGAGATACACCCGAGATTGGACTGAGGTTCGCTCAGCTTCCTATGACCTCGATTTTCTCTGTCTGGTGGCAAACCAATGCATAGGAAAGGACAAGAAAATCGATGAACATATTGACATGGTTAATTTATATTCATAGCTCATGAATCGATCCACAAACCCTAATGCACAGGATGAATCAGAGTCGTCCACTTGGAAAAATCCTAAGGGAGCAGCCACGGATCGAAAGGTTAATGTGCAATGTACATCATACGTCAAGCAATTAATATGACAAACAACGAAATTTAATGTCACAGCGTCCTGGCCGTGCCATAGAAATTACCTTGGCAATACAGTAGGCTGATGAATTGAGTCCAGAACTACGTGGAGCCAGCTCCCGTGGCCACGAATGAACAAAAACCCATTACAACTTCTGAGACGAGATTAAAAATCATATACGAGACTGCGTGGAATTCAGCGTCCCGTCTCAATTCACAATTGTGTTGAACCAATTTACAACATGGTATTACGTGGAAGCCATGCAGATGATTTCCAATTGTGATATTAATAAGGATGAGAGATAAATAAATGGACACGAGTACTATGTACGCATAGGCATAAACATAGGCGAAGTTCAGATCACTAAAGATTATATATCACCAATGAATGGAGTGATATACATGGGAATTCAAAGAGTTTCCATATAGATCCCTTGACATATAACGAGGTGGGCAACCTATGAAAATGAGGCAAACTCACATATGTTCATCAAACATGAGAATAGGTTGATGTGCAAAGGTTGAATTTATACAAATAAAGGTGGGATTTAAAATGGTTATTGATAAATCAAACCATGATGGTTTATGTCAAATATCGTTACGTTGTTACTAATCAATCTATTTTCCCTTTGGGTTACAAATTTATTATATTCTCCGGTGGTTAGAGATAATTGATACTTGGAAATAAATTGGAATTGGAGGAATAATCTGAATTAAATAGTTCCTTGTAAGCTACAAAGAAATAGTAACACCTTGCTAGGTGTCACTTAGAAAGGTTGAACGAAAAAAAATAAAAAAATTTAGGAAGGAAATTGGGAGGTGTGACATGAGACCACTTCCCAAACACTGTACTTCATGATGGATTTGTATTCTTCCACCATTGAATCAAACCAAATTTTTTCATTAACTGGTTCCTAAAAAGAGGATGCTCAGTATTTATAAGCTCAGTCATTAGTGTCATGTAGCTAGTGTATCTCTCAGGTGACCTCCTTTGCCTGCAAATTTGAAGGAGCTCCAACATTCTCCCTCACATCTTGCACCAATATATCAAATTCCGTGGTTTTTTTTTTCTACCTTCTTTAGATGATTCTACTTGAGTGGATGTCTCCACTTTGCCTCCTCTCTGATCCTCCATGTGTGGCTTCTCCAAAACTTCCCGAGGGTCCTCCTTTGGAGCTAAAAGCTCCTCTTGTGGTTGGATCTGAATCTCCATCTCAAGATAACATCTCCTTGCTTTCTCCTCATCAAAATTTACATCCCTTCGCACAACTGTAATTCTGAGGGATGGTAATTACACCCAGTAGTTATGTGGAGTTTTAGTGTAAGCCCCCAAAACTCCCAAATATGTTGTTAACTCAAGTTTTTTCCTCTAATATTTGGAGACATGGCAATAAAAAAAGGTTGCAAAAGTTATGAAATGAGACACATCCAACTTTCTCCTCAAGAAATCCTCCTCTAGTTTAATCATACCAATAATACAATGAGCACTCTAATTATGCAAGTAGAATGTTGTGTTATTTCCTCTATCCACAAATGCACTGATAAGCCTTGTCTATGTAGCATAGCTCTCGCAACTCCCACAATGCTCTGGTTATTTCTCTCAATTACACTATTCTGATGTGGGTTGTGGGGTGTTGTGAGCTCTCTTTGAATGCCTTATTTTGCACAAAAATAATTGAATTAATTTGAAATATACTCACCTCCATTATCGCTCCCAAGAGCCTTGACCTTCTTGTTGATCTCCTTCTCAACTAGTGCCTTGAATTCTACAATTTTTGAGAATGTCTCATCCTTATTTCGCAGGAATAAGATACAACACTTCCTTGATAAATCATCAATAAAAATAACACTTATGTCTGGTAGTGGAGGCTACTAAGAAGGGTCCACAAACATCTGAGTGCACTCTCTCCAAGACTACATATGCTTTGATGTTTTGATCATGGAATGTAGATTTCACATACTTCCCCAAGGTACAACCCTTGCAGACATCTTGCTGCTTAAGGGGTCCTTTAGGGATTCCAATTTTTATTTTCTGCATATTTTTAAGAGTGCCATGGTGAAAACGGCCTAATCTCCTCTGTTAGAGCTCATAGAAACCATGACTTTGCACTTTTACGGCCTTAATTCTTAATGCAACAAAATATTCCACATTAATTTTATACAGGTTCTTCACACGAACCCAATATGCTTCATCTTTCCAATATCTATGTACCTCACAAATGAACTACCTTTACTGAAGATTACATAATAGCTGTAGTCTGCCAAAACTGCTACATAGATGAGGTTTTTCTTTAGGCATGAAACAAACATGACATATTTGACTGGTAATGGAGGATGCTGAGAAGGGTCCACAAACATCTGAGTGGAATCTCTCCAAGACTACATATGCTTTGATGTCTTGATCATGGAATGTATATTTCACATATTTCCCCAAGGTACAACCCTTGCAGACATCCTGTTGCTTAAGGGGTCCTTTAGGGAGGCCAATTGTTATTTTCTACATATTTTTAAGGGTGCCATGGTTAAAATGGCCTAAGAAATGATAATTATAAGCAATTTACCTTCTACAAAAATATGATATACGTTCACATATGCTTCACTTTTGGTGAATCTAAATCCATTCAGATAACTATCAATCTAAGTTTACCAAGCTCGAGGTGCCTATTTGAGACCGTACAATGCTTGCATGAGTCTCCACACATGAGACTCCCATTCAAATGTTTCAAAACCTTCTAGTTGCTCTATGTGCACTTCCTCCTCAATAATACCATTGATAGATGTTGTTTTACATCCATCTGTTGGATCTTCCACCCCATGTACATAACCAATGCAAGAATTGATCTAATGGATGAATATCTTTATATGGGAGCAATGGTTTCCTCACAGTCAATGACCTCAAATTGAGAGAATCCTTTGGCCACAAATATATCTTTATACTTCTCTATACTTTTGTTGGCTGCGTGATTAACCTTGAAGTTCCATCCTGAACCCACAATTGATTTATTGTTGGTCTTCAGACCACTCCCCAAACATTGTACTTCATGATGGATTTTTATTCTTCTACCATTGAATCAACCCAAATTGGTTGTTTAACTGCTTCCTCAAAAGAGGATGGCTCAATATTTATAATCTCAGTCATTAGAGCCATGTAGCTTAGTGTACCTGTTAAGTGACCTCCTTTTCCTGCAAATTTGAAGGAGCTGCAACATTCTCCCTCACATCCTGCACCAATATATCAAACTCCATGGTTTTTTTCTACCTTATCTAGATGATTCTACTTGAGTGGATGTCTCCACTCTACCTCCTCTCTGATCCTCCATGTGTGGCTTCTCCACAACTTCCCAAGGGTCATCCTTTGGAGCTAAAATCTCCTCTTCTGGTTGGATCTAAATCTCCCTCTCAAGAGAGCATCTCATTGCTTTCTCCTCATCAAAATTTACATCCCTTCACACAACTGTAATTCTGAGGGATGGTAAGTACACCCAGTACTTGTGTGGAGTTTTAGTGTAACCCCAAAAAAATCCCAAATATGTTGTTAACTCAAGTTTTTTCCTCTAATATTTGTAGACATGTCAATAAGAAAAGGCTACAAAAATTATGAAATGAGACACATGCAACTTTCTCCTCAAAAATCCTCCTCTAGTTTAATCATACCAATAATACGACGAGGACTCTAATTATGCAAGTAGAATGTTGTGTTATTTCCTCTGTCAAAAAATGCACTCACAGGCCTTGTTCATGTAGCATAGCTCTCGCAACTACCACAATGCTTCAATTATTCCTCTCAACTACCCCATTCTGATGTGGGTTGTGGGGTGTTGTGATCTCTCTTTGAATGCCTTCTTTCACACAAAATTACTTGAATTCATTTGAAATATACTAACCTCCATTGTCACTCCTGAGAGCCTTCACCTTCTTGTTGGTCTCTTTCTCAACTAGTGCCTTGAATTCTACTAATTTTTAGAATGTCTCATCATTCTTTCGCAGGAATAAGATACAACACTTCCTTGAAAAATCATCAATAAAAATGACACTTATGTCTAGTAGTGGATGCTGATAAGAAGGGTCCACAAACATCCGAGTGCACTCTCTCCAAGACTGCATATGCTTTGATGTCTTGATCATGGAATGTAGATTTCACATACTTCCCCAAGGTACAACCCTTGCAGACATCTTGCAGCTTAAGGGGTCCTTTAGTGATGCCAATTGTTATCTGTTGCATAGTTTTAAGGGTGCCATGGTGAAAAAGGCCTAATCTCCTCTGCTATAGGTCACCGAAATCACGACTTTGCACTTTCGCGACGTTACTTCTTAATGCAACACAATATTCCACATTAATTTTATACATGTTCTTCACACGAACCAAATATGCTTCATCTTTCCAATATCTATGTACCTCATAAATGAATAACCTTTACTGAAGATTACAAAATAGTTAAAGTCTCAGAAAAATGCTACATAGATGAGGTTCTTCTTTAGGCTTGAAACAAACATGACATATTTGAGGTGAAGAGGGGATCATGAATCCATATTAAAGGTTACTGTACCAATCCCAGTAGCATTGTACTTTCCATCATCCCCAAACTCAATATGAATCTAGAGATCTTTCTCCTCCAGGTCACTGAAAAAATATCTACACCTCGTCATTTGGAACAAGGCACCTGAGTATAAGTACCACACACTACCCATCACAGTGTTGGCCATTCATGTGATGAGGATGAAGTATAGCTGAAAGTGTGATGCCAATTCTTCACTTACTGCTCCTCCTGAGTTCTTCTTGCGAAAATTTTTGTGTGGACACTTTGTAGCACAGTGCTTGAATTCATGAAAATTGAAGAATTTTAGTTTGGACAAGTATTTATTCTTGTCCTCTTGGCTGGGATCTGGTTTGATTTGAGATATCTTCCCTTTCCCCTTCTTTCCCTTTCCAACCAATGTAAAATTCTCGTCATCCTCTCCCTTAGATGAAGTTCCTTCTTTCCATTTCCAACCAATTGGACCATAAGCATTCCAAATTCGGTAATTTCTCCCTCCCATTTACCGAGTCCTTGTATCTAGAACAAAGTTTGGGAAGGCCTAGAAAAGCTAGGCTCACAAGGTCATTTTCTGCAACATTCACCCTAACCCCTCCAAGCTCATCCTGAAATTGTGTAAACTTGGTGAGATATTGTGGAATAGTATCATCCTTTTGCATATTTATGTTTCAAAGTTTGTCTTTGAGGGCTAGTTTTCTATGACATTGTTATTTTCAAATATCTATGTTGGTGCCTTCCACATTGCGAAAGGAGTTTATTTTACATGGATATTTGAGACAATGTGGTCTCACACTCCCTCCAAGATTATTCACCTCACCTTTGCTACATATTTATTTCATTGGGCTATGTTCTGGACATTAGTTGATCCTGGTTCTTGAGATATTCCATAAATCCATTTTCATCAAGCAATGCCTCCTTGTGATCCTTCTAGACAATGAAATTCAAGAGGCCTTCCAAGAAATCCTGCTACACTGAAGCTACAAATTCAAACCTCCAGAGGAAAAAATTTGAAATTATTTTTCTAATGTGAATATTTCCTTGATACCATGTATAAATATGGTGATAAAATTTCAACTGCTCAAGAAATTTAATCTAAATCAAGAGACACAATTCTACTCTAATGCTCTACAAAAATTAATTCACAATTTAGAATAAGATTCACAAACACGCATCAATCGCATACACAATAAGACAAATTTATGTAGGGGAAACCAACATGTAAAAACCCCTTAATACCTCTTTCATTAATCATATGAATCGATAATTTATTACAATTTCTTTTTTCGCTCTGACCTCAACCTACAAGTGAATAACCTTTCTCTCTTCTCAATGAGAAGCTTTGACCCAAACTAAGTCATTTTCTGCCTCTTCTTGAGCCCCTATTTACTTGCACATATCATAAGAAATTAGGCCCATATTTTTTAGGAATTTTCCTCCAATTGATTGTGCAATTCCCAAGGTTAGATCTCTCACTGCATGTAACACCTCTACGCTCAAGACTAGTCTACAATTGAAGTTACACTTCCTTGGAATCTCTACCACAGTTGGGGAACTCGAATTCTCTGCATGCAGTAGCTATTTTTGGTTCATTGATTAATTAACTTGATGATCACTAAGTTATACTTTCATCCCATTGCACAAATGATTTCCAACAAACTCTATCAACGGTTAGAGGTCAATTAACTGAGTACAATTGAAAATAATTGAACTAGATTGCTAAAATATAGCAATCAACACATGCATGACTGACCCCCAAGTTGACTTACTCAAATTCACTAAGATAACTGAGTGAAAAGAGCCATGTCACCTCAATTAACTACCTCCAAGTTGTCTGTTGATGTGGAAATTCAAATTTTCTCAATTTGACCAAGGCAAAGTCAAATTGAGACTTTCTTGCTACACTTCTAAACATTTTTTTTGTTATGAAGTATTATGTAAACCATGAGATTCAAGGTTAAAATCACTTGTGAGTTAATTCAATGAAAATAATAATAATTTAAAATAAAAATATAATTTACTTACTTTTTATGATTTTTTTAAACTCCGAAAAGTTAGATGTTTCATCAGGTTAGTTCTTTGATTCCTATTTTCTTTTACTAGCCATTTAATTTGTGTAGGTGTGTGTGTGTGTATATAATTATATATATTTATGCAGGAACGAAACGTAATAAACATATAATCATAAATACAAAGATGTGGTGGAAATAACACTTCATTTCATTAATATCAAAGAACTAAAATTTGTTTACAAACAAAATGGAAATAAAATAGATAGGGCACTGGCAACTGATCTCTAAGAAGAGATGTGGTGGTTACAGGCCTCTGAGATGTGTTACAATGAGGCTCAAGGAACTATTTATTATTGACAAATAATGGAAAACCCTAAACATCCAAAAATCTAACCATAGGAGATGAAGCGCAAAAACTATGGGCCCCTTGAGAGTGCTGATATAGCAAAGAGATGTTCATCTGGTAGCTAGTCATCTGCCATTCCTTCTTCACCTATAGATAAAGCTAACCTAGATAAAAAATCTGCAACAGCATTCTCCATTGTACGTTTATCTATAATGGTTATGTCAAACTGTTGTAAAAGTAACAACCATCTAATTATCCTACCAATAACATCTAGTTTTTTCATTAAATATTTCATGGCTGCATGGTCAGTGTGAACAAAGGTCTAATACCTAGTTACATAATTTATAATTTTTTTAAAGCATGGACAATGGCTAACATCTCCTTCTCTGTGACAATATAATTGAGCTCAACCTTAGACAATTTCTTACTATTGGAATAGATTTCATAAGGTAATTAGTCTTCTAATTACCCTGATGCTTCCCCCACAACTTTTTCAGATGCATCGGTGTGGATGTGGAAATGCAAAGTCCAATTTGGATCTTAGAGAATGGGGGCAGTAGTCAACTATCCCTTAATGAGCTCAAAAGCCTATTGACAAGGACTGGACCAAGTAAACTCAAAATCTTTGGCCTATAAACCAAATAGTGGCGAAGCCATCTTACTGAAATATTTGATGAATCTTCTATAATAACTAGCTAACCCTAAGCAGCTCCTGAAATTTCTCTTCTTTTGAGGAAGATGTACCTTTTTGATACTAGTGATTTTTCTTCGGTCGACCAGTATTCCTGCTTGGGAGATGGGGTGTCCTAATACAACTCCTGCTCTTTTCAGGAATTCATACTTTTCTGGGCTCAGTGAGAGATGCATCTCAATGCACCTTCTCAACAGTTTTCCCAAATTGGAGAGAGATTGCTACAATTCATCCCCATAGGGTGTGAAATCATCCATGTAGATTTCAACAGAGTCATGGAATAGCTCAGAGAAAATGATCAAGACAACTCTTTGGAAGGTAGCTGGGGCATTGCACAACCCAAAGGGTAGGATTTTGTAAGTGAAGGTACCCCAAGGGAAGGTTAAAGTAGTCTTATCCTGGTCTTCAGGGCTGATTTGGATCTAGTTATACCCACTGAACCCATTTAAGAAGGAAAATAACTTCTTTCTTGCAAGGCCATTCAGGACTTGGTCTATAAAGGGCTAAGGGAAATGGTCCTTCTTGGTGGCTTTGTTAAGTTCTCGATAATCAACACAAATTCACCATTTTCCATTCTTCTTCAGGACTAGGACAAGAGGAGATACCCACACACTATATGATATAGGATAAATGAAACCTGCATCCAACGGTTTCTACAACTCTTCCTTGACTATGTCCTTTAGAGCTGGGTTCATCCTTCTTTGGGGTTGTCGCAAAGGCTTGCATCCTTCTTTGATGTAAATATGATTTCTGGATACTGAAGGATGCACCCCTTGTAATCCCAAGCAAATGCATCTAGGTTTTCTTTTAAAAGCTAGCAAAACTGCTTTTCTTCTTCATCAGAGAGGATTGAGTTAATTTTCATATATTTGGATGGGCCAAAATCAACAGCCTTGGTGGTCTCATAGATTGAATGGACTGAGTGAAATTTCATCAAAGGTCGGCTTTCAGACTCTTTGACTAGGTTTTCAAGTGGATTGTTAGTGGGAGACTGGTTTTGCATGGCATGGTCGATGAGTTCATATTCTTCAGGTTCCTCCCCTCTAAGAACAACATCTATGGTACAAATGGGGGCTATTTTATATACCTCATATTCTTCATCCTCCAACCATATAGGTAGATCATGATCAATGGAAGGTTGATCTGGAGGATATAATACTAGTTGTTTAGACAAGGGCCCATTTTTAATAGTCATGTTTCCGACCCGAAAACTGATATAAGCATCTGCAGTGGCTAACCAAGGTCTCCCTAAGATTAGAGGATATCCATTGAACTTGGTTTTTGTAGGGTGCATAACCAAGAAATATGTTGCATACTCCCAAGAGTCAATTGAAACCATAACATCCTCAAAAATTCCTTCCAGAGTTACTGTGGACAGATCTGCAAGTTGCATAATTGTTGTGGTTTTCCTCAAAGTCCCTTGGAGATTGAGTTTCAACATAGTTTCCTTGGTCATGACATTTATGGCCTTACATGAAAAAAGGGAACCAAAAATAACAAGCAAGCTATAAGCATATTGTCAAGTAGGAGGTTGAGGTGGGTGCAAAGGAGGCATAACTATCAAACTTGGTCACTCATTTGTATGGAAATCTCAGATCTTGCAAGGGGAACGGGTAGGAAGATACATAATCTTCGGTGATAAATTTATGGCAGAGATAATCATGGATTTATCCTGATCACATTTCCAGTCATCATCCCCCCACTTTTTTACCAAAATAGTTTCCCAGAGATTGGATTTGACCATATTCAAAATATAATGGCTTGAAGGAATTTGATTATTATATATCACCCTATTTCGTTCTTACTCGATTATCAATTCTTGAGATTAGATCAGCTTGAACCCAATTGATTAGTCTAAAGAGGGTTGCAACGTCTCTCCATACTTCTTCTGCTATCTTGCATTCATGCAATAAGTGGTTCATTGTTTCTTCATTCTGCGTGCACATTGGGCATTGAGAGAACCCGTTGTATCCTTTCTTAATCCGTTGATGCCATGTAATAATTGTGTCCAACTAACCAAAGAAATTGGGATACATTCGACCATAGCTTCCATCTCCAAACTTTGTCCCACAAGCTTCCATGATTGAAAATGAACCTACTAGCTTATATCCCCGTCCGAGTTTATCTAGAGCGTGGGAAATACAGATGTGGTGCTCTTGCAATAGTTGATTCGGGGTGGACCAACCTTCTTGGGTCCCCTCTACATTCCAGTCTCGTTCTGCTTTCCACACCTTCCATTATGTTTGACCAGGGTCAGACCGTGCAATTTTAGACCTGTGTGAGAAAATCTCTGTGAACTTCCTCAGACCAGTGTGAGCGAGAACCAAATAAGAGAATAGAATAAGGCTTCATGATCATCTCTAAATGAGGTTGAGGTCACTTGTATTTATATACTTCCAAGAGTGTCCAATTTTCTTTAGGGTCGACTTGATCAAATGTGCACATGTAGGCTTTAATTCAAAAACACAGTTTCCCTTATCTAAATTGAGTGCTTCAATAGTCAAAATTTGTCCTCTTGAAAAAAGGAATCTCGTCCCATGGTTGGAATTTGTCACTGTGCTACAAAATTAACACTCCCTCTCAGCTAAGGAGAAATTCCAACTGCATCATGTAATAATCGCAACAATATTGTCATCAAATCATATCCAATCTCAAGTATCTCTTCATAAAATGTCATCACTGCTCATATTTTCTTATCTCTCGATTTTCTCTTCTCATATGTTGAACATTATTGATATCTAAAAGAACGAGAATTTGGTGCGTATGATACCTTTTTGGAAATATCTCTCTGATTACTAAGGATTTTCTGTAGGCCCCTGCCTACTGCAGACCTAAAAAAACATTGTTTAGGGCATCAAAAATGATCCAGAAGTTCACGGCGTGAAAAGATGCTAAAAATAGTAAATGTTTTTATAAACAAGGAAACTGGTGAAATCGTCTAGGTGGAACAGGTAGGTGGCCACCAATATACACCTGCATTAATAGTATTTTTACCCAACTGACCACATGGTGAAAAAACTCCAAGAACTATTGAGGCTCAGTGAGATTCTATGATAGGGTGTTGAACCTAGTCCTACTAGGAGGGGTCGAGGTGTTTCCTACCGTTTATCCTCCAAAACATAGATTCATGGGAGGAATACCCATGTCATACTCCCCTAAATGTGTGATGAGGACTTCCAAATGCCTACTAGGAAGTTAGGTTGATGTAGTCAATTCTTTCACCCTTGGGTTTTATGTATGGTTAGGTTAGTATAGTTGATGCCATGGAATATTACAATAGAGGACATATAGGATGGGAGTAGAAGATATTAGAAAGGATAGGATGATTTTATAATATCTTGGGAACTCTATTCAGTTTGGGAATAACTACTAATCTTGTAAACCAATAAATGTTTAAAACCCAAATTTTATCCTCATATTATAAACGAGAATTCAACCTCAAAATGCAATCGTTACATGACTATAATAATCAATAAAATAATTACTGATATACTATAATCCCTAACTTCATGACAAAGTTTTCTAAAGGAGGGATGAATGTAATGACCCATCTCGAATTACGGTATAAGGTGATTACTAGCATGCACAGGAGGAATGCATATGATAGCTATGAATGCACATGGGGTCTTCACTTAATGAACCTCGGACATATCATGTGCATTCATGGCATATTAAATAATACCTTTATTTTGACTACATATTGGAAAATACCTCTAAAAATAATATTATTTAACCCCCTACCAATACAAACCCAATACACCTTCCCAATTCAAAAAACCCTACTTTCAATAACTTTGAGCTCCATTTTTTATACCTACCAATATAAAAACTCTTTACCCCCTATGCTATCGCTCCCCAAGTGAATCCATTGTGCATATACATGCATCACATGCATTTCACTAAATATATATATTTATACACACTAAGTGGCTATGACGATTATATAATATAGATAAATGAATTAGTATAATTACTAATTAAATAAACCGATTAGATAAACACATTTAAATCTTTCATTAAATAAACATATTTAATTCATTAATTAAAAACCCTATCAAATAAAACCCTTTAATAAAACCATTTCGTTTTAATAGTTGGTGAACCAACCCAACCAAATTTGATTTGCTCATCTATATTGTCATATAAATATTAAAGGTCAGGCCAACTCTCAAAAATAAAAGAGAAAATACAGAGAGTCATGACGAAGAAAAGATCACTAGAGTGAATATATGGAATGAGCCTTCGGCTTGAGACTAACGAAGAGACATGGAAATTTGAGCAATTGTGCTTGGAGTTTCTGGCACAGGGGCCAAAAAAATTCAATTCTGAAGTCTTCTTGATTTGGGAAATAAATAGGTTGATCCCAGATCGGTAAGGAGGAACCAGTCAATTTGGTAATGGGAGTAGGCTTGGAGCAACATCAGATCGAAATCAAACGAGATATCCACGTATGTATCTACAATTAAATTGGAAAATATATGTTGAATTTGATTGTCTTGTTGTTCTGTAAAAAAAGGGGTTACATTTTGCTTGTACATGCATATATCCTTCCACAAGAGGAAGTAAAGCTCTAATCATGAATCCCTCCACAACATATAATCACAATGTTTAATAAGGTTCTTTCTTAAAATTGTTTCATCATCGGTGGTCTCTCCTTAGATATGCTAGAGATTATTCTCTTTTTTATTCTACCAATTTTTTTCCCATTTCTAGCCTCTTGATTTCGATTAATTTTTTTTAGCTCTCCCTCATTTTTCTAGTGCAATCTTATATCCTGCAACTCAAGAAGGTCAAGTTCTAGCTATGGATTCTTTCTCTTATAAGCACCTAGAAAATACTTCC
Source organism: Pinus albicaulis (assembly GCA_034641835.2). NCBI lineage: Eukaryota > Viridiplantae > Streptophyta > Pinopsida > Pinales > Pinaceae > Pinus > Pinus albicaulis. Next base: position 193,950 of record JAXQQM020062564.1, read on the forward strand.
AAAATTCTCTTGTCGTGCTACATACAGGCCCTGGGTACATTTTTTTTAAAAGAGAGAGCCACCAAAATAATGTCGATAACTTAGGTTTAGGAGAGTGCATCACTGCTTCAAGTGGGCAGCTTGTCTGCAAGTAAAATGTTGGAAATATTGAGGGGGTTTGAATCAGTATTTCTTTTACAATTTTTATTTTACCAGTTTTAGATCACTTCTAAACTGAACAAAAAAATTATCAATACAAAATAAATAATTCTATTAATCAGATATATCGAGGACTCAAATTCATTTTTTACAATAAATTGAGTACAATAATTTTTAGGGCTCCAACGCTAGATGAAGACCCCGATCTCCAATCCACCAGGCTCCAACCTATACTTTGCCAAGCATCGACTTGGATTTCATGAGGCTCCAACCTTGAGGGCTCCAACCCTATCTTCCAAAAGGCTCAAACCTTGTCTCTATGGTGCACCAAACTCTAGGGTTCCTACCCTCTCCACTGGCACATGCTCTAACCTAATATTTTTAAGGACTCCTATCCTCTAAGGCTCCAACCCTGTGCTTCAATAATTTCAATAAAAGGTCAATGGTTCTTCAAGGCTTCCAATGTCTTCTGCAACAAGCCCTAACAATATCTTCCAGTTATTCAACAATGCCCTCACTTATCTTTCAATAACCCTTTAAACAAAGTTACCGATCAAACAAGAACTATTACCTCCAAACAAGAACTCTAAAAAAAAGACATACAAAAAACATGAAAAAAAAAACCCGAAAACAAAAAGTGTTATTTAGGAATAACCTTTTTTTTCAAGGTAAATTTTAAACATATTTAAAAATGGAAGTAAAAGCCAATTTTTTGTGTGCAAAAAACACCTTAAAAATGAAAGTGTTGATGTTGGAATAACGTCGTCAATTTTGTGTGAAAAAAAAACCTTGAAAACGAAACTTTTTGATGCTCAAACAATGTTGCCAATTTTGTGTGTGCAAAAAACACCGTGAAAATGAAAAGTTTCTATTGTGGAATAACGTCGTCAATTTTTTGTGTGCAAAAACACCGTGAAAATGAAAAATGTTGATGCTGGAATAACGTCTTTTTTGGGAGGGGGGGCTAAATTTCCAAAATATTTTAATAATGAAGTTAAAGACAAAATATCACAACTCTGAAAATACATAAAATTTCAATGATATACATGACATTAAAGATAAAATATCAACAGTATTAAAATTTCAATGATTTTTAGGCAAGGTATTAAAGATAAAATATCATGTCTTTGAAAAGCCTTAAAATTCCAAGGATGACATTAAAGATAAAATATCTGAACTACTAAAACTACATAAGGCCAATTTTAAAATCATTGTCAACAATTATACAATAGGTTTATGCTCCTCTGCTATATGTGAAGGCTTCTAAAAACATTTCCCACAAGTTCGAACTTCACATAAGATACAATATGAGTTTTAGATTGAAAGATCCTTTTGTCTACAAATCTAATATATACCAAAGATCAATGCTTTCAAGGCTAGCAGTACTTTAGGCTAGATTTACATCACATATCAGTGTCCTTGGAAGGTTGAAATAAATAGGATTTTGGAAATAAAAAGTCTAGAAGTTTGCATATGTTAAGATGCTCCAAAAGATGATTATATGATTATTTCAAAATGCTTCAAAAAGATGTCTTCAAGACAATTAAAGGAGATTTGCAATATTGCTTCAATTATTTTTCTAAAAAAATTGTCCCCACCTTAAGTCTGCTTCACAAAAGCTCCAAGATTTGTTCTAAGGGTGCTTCAAAAAATCTTCGAAGACACCATTCACTGTCCATCAAATGATGCCCAAAGAACTGCTTCAAAAGATAACTAATTGTCATAGGTCCAATTTTCTTACAGACACATGTCTGATTTGTGTCTTCACACAAATCGGAGCTTGTCACAATTTCAGAACTGATCTCCTAACCATATACCATCGTCTGAGTTGTACCACAGAGCCAAAATATTTTCCATGAGTCCAAGAATTTGTCACAGGTCCATAGATCTTGCCATGGGTATGGGTTAAGAGAGATTCGAGCTATAGACAGGTCCAAACATTATGGTTCCATAGGGGGCTAGGTTTGTGGGAGACTCTGGCTCCACAGGGCCAAGGTCCGTGGGAGATTATGGATCCATAAGGTTGAAATTACATAGAATTGAAACATGAGAAAAATTATAAAGAATTACCATAGGACAAAAATATTTACCTCAAGAGTTTGCAACAGATTCAAGAGATTGGTTAAACATTTACTTATCCTCGTCCTCCTTAGCCTTCTTTTACACCTCAGATCTGAATTTATTATTTTTTTACTCGACCGAATTCTTGTTTGAAAATCCTGGGTTTATATTTATATTTGTTTGAGCCTATGAACAATCATGTCTCTTTAGGAGGGTCGACATGACCATGGGGAAGTCATCTTGTGCAATTTTAACATTTATTTAAATGATTTTTAGTACACTATAAGAGTGATTTATTTTCTTAATATCACCAAGGATTTTAATTTTAGTTACAGGTTATGTTAAATTTATTTTCCATATTCTAAGCCCTCAACTGCTTTTGATTTTGCATGATCTGATCAATGTCTCCCATGTATATGTACATAGTCTTTTCTTTTGACTGATATATTAATATGGTATTGACAACTTGCTTGGTCATCCCCTTGTAATAAGATCATGCTAGGCTTCATCTTGGACTAGTCGATTTCTTTTATGGTTACAAATTTTCTGTCCACAACAAACATCTCAACTTATGAATCAACATGTCTTCTACATATTTGATTAGTATTCCAAGACATCCATGCACTAGTGCCTCTGCGTTGGACAATAAACTTGTCATTTCTGTCAAACTTTCCAATTTCTTTAACAAAACAATACCTTCCCAGATTTCCATGCATTTAAGAATTTGACACTATTAGCATATGTTCATGCTTAGGTAATCTTAGGGTCCATGCATATACTTAGGGCATCATTGTTTATCTAGAACATAGTAGGGCTAGCTTCAACTGGGGCTCTATCAAGGCATTTGGCACATTATAGCTTTTGTCATTAAATGCACTTTTGGGCTAGGGATTTCAATTAATGCTTAGAGTTAGGGTCTAGTCAAGTAGTTAGGGTTTAGGGCATCTTCAAAAATGCCTTATTGACATCAATGAAAACATTGACCAACATAAAGTGGTATGTTGGACAACATTTCCCAGTAAACTTTTTCTCTGGAAAAAAATTAAAATAATATTATTAATAAGTCATATCCATGCATTTGGATTGTTTTCACAAGTCATTTTCATTTTTTTTAACCCCATGTTGTTGTTTTTGGGTTTTTTCTTTAAATAGTTAGTTATATTTATATTATATATAGATAAGAGTAAAATATAGAGCAGAAATGTGACTTAAATCTCGTAAAAAGAGAGAAGTGTGAACCTTGATCTTAGCTAGAAGTGTTTCCATAATGTCAAAAAAGACCACCAGCTTTTTAAAAATGAATTATGCAAAGATAAGTGCATTGTTTAATGCTTGATATCTTTTCTCCCCTAAGGTATTCACATGGGTTCAGGTTTTTCTTTTTATTCATAGATATATGCTAATATTTCTTTATATTAATGAGAGGCAAGATGGTGTTTATACTTATTTCAATTTTAGATGTACTATTTTTTATATTAATGGGATATGTTAGAGGCATTTAATGTTATTCTTTGGGTAGGAGAAAGTGTGGAGTGGTTATTTGCTATTAAAACAATAAGTGTGTTGCACAAACAATGGATATATTACTTTCACAAGTCTTCCTTTGCTAGCTAGAGATAGAATGAGGCACCTTGCTTTTGGAAAAGTTGTTCATGTGTGTTCATAAGAATGCACTCATTAAATTAATGCACCAACATAGATCCATCTAAATTTGAGCCTATCAGTATTGAGAGGAATCAAATTATTTAAGTGTAATTTTCCTTTAAAATGAAAAAAATGAGGACAAATTTGTACCTCAAAAGATTAATAACATAATATCAATACATTTATAACACACACCAAATTTCATAATACCAACAAGATCAACATGTCATCTACAAAATTAAAAAACTAAATAAAAAAATAACAATTATTCCTTTTAAACACCCTAACTGAATTCAATTTTCAAACCTTTTATTTTATCTATTAATATTAGTTTTATATAGTTTTTAAAATTAATATAAAAATAAAATTTTAATAATATTATATATTATTAATAATTTTCAATTTTTAATTTTATGAATATTTTTCATTAATTGACATTTTTTTACCTATCTCAAACTTTATATAAATTACAAAAACTTTTCACTTAAATTTATTATAAAAATAAAAATAAAAAAAATATTTTTAAATATTTAAAACAATATCAAATTTATATGAAGTTAGTTTTAAGTAACATAATTGTAAGTATCTAGATAATGCTTCTCAATTATAACTATTATTGCAAAATTATATTTAAATTTATTTTTAAATATTTAAAATATTACCAAATTTATAAATATAAATTTAGGTTTCCAACGCGATATATATTGGTATTATTTAGTCATATTGGACACAAGAAATAGGTAAAAAAAATTTACTAACATAAAAATAATTCTTTCATTATTGTCATTTTTAATTATATATATGTTATTAAAAAAATCAATAAATAATTATTATTATAATTAAATGTGTGTGCTTTTTTCATGCTTTCAATAATAATTTTGGTTGATGCTTTTAATAATAATTTTAGTAAAATATTTTTAAAAATGAAAATAAGAAAGGTACATTAAAAAAAATGGTATAAAATTTATGGGTAAAATGAATTTTAACCTAAATTAAAAGTAGTCAATGTATTTTGAATCCCATACAATTAAGTATAATATTACAGAATGAAAAAATTAATTATAAGGTCCAACCGGAAATGTAATTATCAAATTTATGAAAGTAGAAACATGTAAACCAACAACGTAAATATCAAATAAAAATAAAAATAAAAAGATTTTGAACTATTTAAATTTTAATATTTTGTTTTAGTTATTTAATCACTCTTTTATATCTTACATGTTTTTCTTAATAAAAAATTTAAAACATTTTCTAACTCTTACCTCTATATATATTGGAATTTGAAATGTAGTATCTCTTCAAATAAAAAGACATGATTAAATACTTATAGATGAAAATAATTAAATATATAATTTTAAATCATTTCAATTCTTTGATGCTTTAAATCTTTTATATCACCAATTCTAATTGAAATGTAATAACTATTAATTTATTTTTGAGAGCCACAATATCTAGAAATGTATTCCAACACTACTAAAACAATTCTTACCAGTATTTGAAATCTTTTATATCACCTAGTTTTGGAGCACCTAAGCGCGAATCCTAGGAATGTGAAAACCTCGGCAATGAATGACATTATGGAGCTGATGAGGGGGTTTAAAAAGAAAGTTAAAATATGGGAATGTAGGAAGAATATACTCTTGAGAGAAAGGTTTAAAGCTTATGAGGCAGAGTCTTCCGGTCTTATGAAGTGTTTGGAAGAGGATATCCCAGATGTCGACACCTGGGAAAAAATTAAGAGGGTGGAAAATGCGAAAAGGGATATCCCCCTTATTGAGGAAAAGTTCTGGAGACTGAAGAGCGTGGCGGTCTGGCTCAAGGAGGGGGACAAGAACTCTAAGTTCTTTCACGTGGTTTCGAATGGGAGAAAATGTTCCAACGCAATTTGGCAGGTTGAGGATGCTGGAGCATCATATTATTCCACCACTAATATTCGAGAGGTGGCAGTCTGACATTTTGAAGCGCTTTCAGTGTTGAAATCATTTGCAGCTGACAATAGTCCAGGGTCAGATGGCTGGACCCTGGATTTTTTCTTGCATTTTGTGACTCTCTTATCTCTATTATCGCGGAGATGGTGAATGAAGTCAAGAGGCATGGTTTGGTCAGTGGGACTTTAAATTATACATTTTTGGTTCTCATTCCTAAAAAATTTGGAGCTACATCTTTAAGCGATTATAGACCGATCTCTCTCTACAATACCCTTTATAAAACTATTTCCAAGACCATTGCGGAGAGAATTAAGGAGGTGTTGGCTTGCTACATTTCACCTGAGCAGTCAGGGTTTCTGAAAGGCCGATGGATTCATGATGTGGTGGCTTCAGCGCAGCAAGTTATTCATTCCATCCATTCAAAGAAATTGAAAGATTTGGTCATGAAGATCGACCTGAGATTGGCTTATGACCAAATTGATTAGATTTTCTTGAGAATGATTCTGTATAAAATTGGTCTTAATAGAGCCTCGATTAATTGGATAATGGGTTGCACCACCAACCCCTCTATGGCGGTTATAATTAATGGCACGGAATCATGATTTTTCAAACCTGGACGAGGCCTAAGACAAGGCAACGCTCTATCGCCGTTTTTATTCATTTTGGTAATGGATTCTCTAAGAAAGAGAATTAGAAAATATGTCATTCTGGGTCAGTTTAGAGGCATCAGGCTGTCAAATGTTAGGGAGATCAGTGATAATCTATTTGTAGATGATGTATTGCTCTTTGGAGTGATTGAAAGGTCAGTGTGGAATGCTTTCCACGGTTTATTCTCCAGATTCTGTGCGGCCATTGGTATGATGGAAAACTCCAAAAAATTGTGCATTTACTTCGAGGATGAGGGAGATAATTTGGTTTCGGAATAGGTAAAGGAGACTACTGCAGTTTTCAAATTCCCCTGTGCGCCTTTGGGTGCGGGGTTTAAATACTTGGGTTTCAACCTGAAACCAAACAACTACTCCTTTGATCCAGGTGGATATTGGTGGCCACCAACCTATTCCACTTGGGGCCCCACCATTGTCTCTTTCAGTTTTTCAGTTTCAGCACAACTTACTATTTTTAGCAGTTTTTCGGGTCCTGAACTTCTGGAGCCATTTTGAGGCCCTAAACGACATTTTTTGGGCATCGCACTTCGAGTGAATATAATTTTGTTTTGAAATGGATATTTGTAGCAAAATTTGTATTCCTCAGATATATATTTCTAATGATGTATCATGTGTGTCAAACGGAGATAGTATGCCAAAGTTATGTCCCTCGAAAGTTGAAACACCAATTTACCCAAACGGGGCCCATATTTTTGGCGTTTCATCTCCTATGGTTAGGTTTTTGTATGTTTATAGTTCTCCGTTGTTTCTCAATAATAAATAGGCCCTTGAGCCTCATTGTAACTCATTTTAGAGGCCTATAGCCGCCACATCTCTTCTCAAAGATAGCTACCAACGCCCTAGCTAGTTTATTTCCATTTTGTCTGTAAGAAAATTTTTGTTCTTTGATATTAATGAAATGAAGTGTTATTTCTGCTGCATCTCTGTATTTATGTCTATGTGTTTATTCTGTTGCATTCTTACATATATCCGGATCATGCTCAAAGGACTAGAAGTGGATGGTTGATAAGGCAAAGAAGAGGGTTAGGGGATGGTCCTTTAAATGGTTATCCAAAGGGGCTAGAATCATTATCATCCAGGCTATCCTAGAACAGCTAATCCTTTATTGGGTACATATTTTCGTTATTCCTAAGAAGCCTCTGAATTAAATTAGGAGAGTTATAATGAATTTCTTATGGAATGGAAGTGTCGCTAAGGGAAGTTGGACCTCGATCATGAAGCCTAAGATGTATGGAGGATGGGGACTGGAAGATTTAGTATCCTTTGGAAGTGCTCTTCTGATGAAATCTCTTTGGAGGGGAATTATGACTAAAGGAATTTGGAGCGAGATCTTAAGGTATAAGTATCTAAAGGAGAAAGGAATGGAAGATCTCCTGAACGTGGGATGGAACAACACTAAAGGAGCCTCTAACATCTGGAATGGTTTCAAAAAAATATGGCCAAACTTTACATGCTTCCTAAAGTGGAAGTTTGGGGATGGGGGTAAGATCCTCATTGGCAGCTGAACCTGTGGGGTGGATCGGGACTTTTTACCTGTGATAGTCAGTTGATTGATTACCTTAATGGGAAGAACATATTTTACATTAGCCAAATTATTAAAGAAAAGGTTGGAGGTATACTGTATTGGTTTTTGGGAGAGATATTATAGCTTCCGGGATACTTGGTACATGATTGGAACAAATACACTATGGACCTGAGAAGAAAAGGGTTGATGTGGAATCAAGGAGGGGATGGGGTGATATGGAGCGGACCACTGAAGAACGATATGCTCATTGATGAAGATATTTAAGGGAAACTTGTCTCCAATTCTTCACAAGAGCATGAGTAGAGAATTTTTAAGGGGATCTAGGAGAATAGTGCACAATTGAAAATGAATTTTTTTTATGGTTAATGCTGATAAACAGGAACTTAAATTGGGACAACATGATGAGAAAAGGGAGAATCAGGCCTGGTGTGTGCAGGCTCTGCATGAATTCAGGTGAAGACAACCAACATCTTTTTTATACTTGCTCTTATGCTAAAACTGTTTTACAAGTCATTTGCAATTTTTTCAGAATGTACATTCTGAATATCGAGAACACCCTGAATTCATTTTATGGGGCCTTAAGAGATGTCAAAACCTGAGAAGTGTTCTAGTTTTGTTCCACTGGTTCATCTGGATCAGCTAAAACAAATGGATTTTTGACGAGATCAGTAGCAGTCCAAAGGGTACTGCTCAAAAAATCATACAGCATTGGGATTTGATTAAAATTTCCTAGAGGCCTCTGATAGACCTCTCTAAGCATAAGAGTCCTTTCGAAACTCAATATTCGGCAGGCTTCTTTGATGGTGGGTCACAAAACAATAGATGTGAGTGTGGTGTTTGGTTGAGGATCTTGCCCCTATGCGACTGTAAGATTTACTAGTTTGGGGGAGATGGGACTAATACGAGGGCAGAAGTTCTTACACTATGGGACTTGCTATGGTTTTCATCACAGTTGTATGTCAAAAACCTCTGGGTGTATGGGGATTCGAAGGTTCTGATCAAACATCTTAATAAGGATACAAATTTTTATCCTGGACATTTGACTTCCTGGCTGGAGCGCATCAATTTGTTGAAAATTTCTTTCAATGAACTAAAATTCCAGCACATCTAAAGGGAAAAAAAATGTACAGACAGACACGCTATCAAAGCAGGGACTAAGTGGTGTTTTTGGGGTTATGAATTACGAGCTGACGGACTATTATGGTCATGGTGCTATCAGCTCGATCAACTTTATCTAATCCAACTCTTGATTCCAGCTTCTCTGTTGTTTTTCATCTTACTTTTTGTCCTGTGAATCCACAACTTACAATATTGGTTTTTGTTTTTTGATGAACAACTGACTGTTCTCGAAGTGTTTGTTTTCAAGATCATAGAAGTTAATATCACTGTTTTGAATTATATTGTTTGTGTTTATACAAAAATATGTGTTTCTTTATTAGGTTAGGTAGTTTTCATTTGAGATTGACGTATATCTTCACCTTCAAATGGAAGGGTATAACACAGGAAAGATCGATATTTAATGTTTCTGGAACATGAGGGAAGTTTCCTGAAAGATTGTAGCCATTTTTGCATCTAAATTTGAATTGGCACATAATATATGCCAGAGTTTTTTCTAGCCATTGTATCTTGTAATATATTCCAACACTACTAAAAAATTCTTATCAGCATTAACAACTCATTAAATTCACTAATCTCCACGCAATTAACGGTGCCAAGGATATGGCATGGATTCCGCTGAATGGGGCACTTGTAACTCCTCCAAACTCTCAGAGTTAACAAACCCAAGGTGGCACACGTATATGGAGAACTTCCAAATTGCAAAGGTCTCCAATTAAACATTGCAATTCTTTAAAGGTATCCAATAAAGCATTGCAATTCTTTAAACTATGTGGATTGCATAAATAATTTATTCAGGACAATTGATGTTGATGTGCGATTTGGGGAGCTAATTCTTTAAACTATGGGCATAAATATTTTTTTCAAAGATAGTTGATTCAACATAGTAGTTAAATTTCTGTTATTTAAATTAGTTTTTTTTACAGTAAATATAGATTCAGTACCCTAAAAAATCTCTACCCTAAAAAATCTCTAGGACACTTGGATTGTGCAAGTTATCCATCAAATTTATGTTTTCAATAATTTCTTGCTGGATTTTAAAGAAATTAGAGAGAAAAATCCACTAAAAGAGCCTAATTTCTTTAAAATCTGACAAGAAATTATAGAAAACAGAAATTTGATGGATAACTTGCACAATCCAAGTGTCCTAGAGGTTTTTTAGGGTGCTGACCCTATATTTACAGTAAAAAAATGGAGTTGTCTTTAGTGCAACTTTTTGAAGGGGTTTTTGGTGGATTTTTCCAATCTAATTTCTTTAAAATCCAGCAAGAAATTATTGAAAACACAAATTTGATGGATAAATTGCACAATCCAAGTGTCCTAGTTCTCGATAAAAGTAAAATTTGAATAATATTATATATTATTAATAATTTTCAACTTTTAGTTTTATGAATATTTTTCATTAATTCACTTTTTTTACCTAGCTCAAACTTTATATAAATTACAAAAGCTTTTCATTTATATATATATATATATATATATATATATATATTTAAAACAATGCCAAATTTATATGAACTTAATTTTAAGTAACATAATTATAAGTATCTAGATAATAAGATCCAACTTGGAAATATCCTAATCATCATAAGCACCAATAACTCTCTAATTATGTTTCTCAATTATAACTATTATTACAAAATTATATTTAAATTTGTTTTTAAATATTTAAAATATTACCAAATTTATAAATTTAGTTTATATGCATGTGCTTTTTTCATGCTTTCAATAATAATTTTGGTTGATGCTTTCAATAATAAATTTGGTAAAATATTTGTAAAAATGAAAATAATAAAAGTACATTAAAAATTTAAAAATTTATGAGTAAAATGAATTTTAACCTAAAAAATTTAGATAAAAGTAGTGAATGTATTTGAATCCTATACAATTAAGTATAATATTAAGGAATGAAAACATTAATTATAAGGTCCAACCGGCAATGTACTGACTATCAAATTTATGAAAGTAGAAACATGTGAACCAGCAACGTAAATATCAAATTTATAAAAATAAGAACATTTTGAACTATTTGAATTTCAATATTTTATTTTAACCATTTAATCGCTCTTTTATATCTTACATATTTTTCTTAATAAAAAATTTAAAAAAATTTCTCACTCTTACCTTTATATATATTGGAATTTGAAATGTATTTCTTGAAATAAAAAGTCATGATTAAGACTTGTAGTATCTCTTCAAATAAAAAGTCATAAAATCGATCAATCTGGCCAATCGATTGAAATCCAGAGGTAATTCATCAAAAAATTGAGAAGAGCGAATATTACGACCAAGATAAGGGCTTCATGCAGCTGGAGGATCCGCAATCGAATTCGCCCCACCCTCCAATACAACCCAATATGTAAGAAAACTAATACACCATTCCTTCGGAAAAATGTTATACAATCCATTAAACACCAAAAAGCAATAAGGAGCACATATACTAAACATCTAAGCCAACATAAACTGCAGCTCATCCTTATGTTTCTTTGAAATCCTTCTCAACGGTATACTCATGTTTACAACAGAGTTATTGCAGCTCCGGCTGTGGCTTCAGTGGGAGTCTGTTTAGGTGTAGCAATCGGGGACAAAATAAGCTTCATTATCCACCCTAATCAATTAAATTCGATTTTGATATCTAGGAATATAGTAGTTGCAATGGTTTCTATTATATTTCCTCTTCTCTGGTTAGAATAAAAATGAGAGAGATAGAATTAGAATAATTTTAGATTCTAACCATACCTCATTTTAATTTTGAGTTTTTGATAAGGATATTATTCTAACCAGACTTGCTGAGAGATATAATAGAAAGCGTTGCAGCTGCTCTATTACCGGATATCAAATTGGATTTAAATAGTTATCGCACATAATGAAACTTATTTTTTCTCGAATAGCTACACCTCACAGAAGAAACCTGCTCTAAAGATCAAATTCGCTAAAAAGTTTGACGGCTTTAGGTTTATAAATTAAAGAGAAGCGCAAAATCAAAACACTCATCTACCATCTCGTTAATAATCAAATAAAAAATGATAAAAAAATATTTTCAAAAGATTAAACATAAAAATTGCCACAATGTACACCATATACTTAACACTCTGAAAAATGAATCATTACGGAAAGAAACCTAATAATCTTATTCACTAGAAGAAACGACTCTAGCGTGTCGCCTTTAACTGAAATTATCACCCCCCAATCCTTATTATTTTTCATACGAAAATATGCATTAATATTAATTAGCTTAGTTAAATAAAATCTTTACATATGGATTTTTAATTCGTATTTACACACTATCTAATTCTTATTCTATAAATAAGAATTATTATTTTATAAATAAGATTGGTTAAAAATATTATGGGCTAATACCATGGGCTAATACCATAGATTCTCAATACCATGGGCTAATACTATGGGCCAATACCATGTGTTAATACCATGAGTCATTGTTATAGATTCTCATACCTTAGTGTAACTCATTTGACTCATTCTATAATATTCAAAAAAACATTAAAAAGTAAAAAATTTATTACTTCATGTTTATTTTGAAATAGGATTACAAAATTTTATTTTAATTATCAATAATTCTTACATGGGTAGCAAGGATTTAACTTCAATATTCTAGAATATTCTTAATAATCACATATCAAAGGTGAGAATTTATCTCAAAAGTATGTATACACTTTCTAACCTCTTAATTAAATTGATTAATTAAAAAAAACATTATATGAATGACTTATGGTTTTTTGGCCCTTAGTTGGTGTTGACATATCATATTGTAGACAAACATATTTATAGGTTAAAAATCACAATAATAAAGTTTGGGTGAATATCCATGGTTAAGACTATTTTTACATGATTTTTTAAATGTATATATGTTTAAGTACTATATTAATTATTTTTATAGCTAGTAATAATAATAATTTAAATTATACCCATAAGGGTAGTTCAATTGGTGATTTTTGTAGAAATATGGTTATAGAATTTCAAGTGCTCAAGAAATTTAATCTAAATCAAGATACACAATTCTACTCTACTCTACCAAAATTAATTCACAATTCAAAACAACATTCATAAACCTACATCAATCACATACACAAGTACATAAATTTATCTAGGGGAAACCAACTCGTAAAAACCCCTTAAATGTGCTTATGAATAGAGAATGCATTACAATTACTTCCTCACTCTGAGCTCAACCTGCAAGTGAATAACCTTTCCTCACTCTGAGCTCAACTTGCAAGTGAATAACCTTTCTCTCTGCTCAATGAGAAACTTTGACCGAGACTTAGTACATTTTTTCCACAAATCTTAAGGAATTAGACCCGTATTTTTTTAAGAATTTTTCTCCAATTTATTGCACAAATCCAAAGGTTGGATATTTGATTGCATGCAATACATGTACACTCAAGACTAGTCTACAACTGATGTGACACTGCCCTGGAAAATCCACCACAACTGGGTAACTCAAATTCTCTACATGCACTAGCTATTTTTGGTTGATTGATCAATGAGTTAGGCTGATGTCCCACTGCACAATTGACCTCCAATTGACTCTATCAATAGTTATAGGTCAGTTAACTGAGTACAATTGAAGATAATAGAACTAGATTGTTAAAATTTATCAATCAACACATGCATGATCGAACTCTGCTCACTAACTCTAATTTACTCAACGAACTCACAAGACTAAATATGCATTGCACTAAATAATATAGACACACACTAAGTGGATATGACACCATATAATAGATAAATGAATTAGTATAATTACTAATTAAATAAACCTATTAGATAAACACATTTAAATCTTTAATTAAATAAACATATTTCATTCATTAATTAAATAACCCTATCAAATAAAACCCTTTAATAAAAAAAAATTGTTTTAATAGTTGGTGAACCAACTCAACCAAATTTGATTTGGTCATTAATATTGTCATATAAATATTAAAGGTCAGACCACCTCTCAAATTCATTAAAACTATTTATGATTGTAGGTGACCGACAAAGCAAGGAAATAATATTATGATAAAAATTTATGCTGTTGAGACAATGAATGGCTTTAGGTATATATGGAGAATGAATAAGGCGAAGCGAGGATGGGGTGGGGGGATTTTTTTTGTCTTTTCAGTGAAGAAAATATAGAGAGAGTCACGACGAAGAAAATATCACTAGAGTGAATCTATGGAATGAGCCTTGGGCTTGAGACTAACGAAGAGACATGGAAATTTGAGCAGTTGTTCTTGGAGTTTTGGGCATGGGGGCCAAAAAAATTCAATTCTAAAGTCTTATGGATTTGGGAAACGAATAGGTTGATCCCAGATCGGTAAGGAGGAACCAGTCAGTTTGGTAATGGTAGTTCAAACGAGATATCCAAGTATGTATCTACAATTCAATTGACAAATATATGTTGAATTTGATTGTCCTGTTGTTATGTAAAAATAGGGGTTACATTGTGCTTGTACATGCATATATCATTCCACAAGAGGAATTCAAGTTCTAATCATGAATCCCTCCACAACATAATATGACAATGTTTAAGAAGGTTCTTTCTTAAAAAAATTTCATCATCGGTGGTCTCCTTAGATATGTTAGACATTATTCTCTTTTTTATTCTACCAATTTGTTTCCCATTTCTAGCCTCCTCATTTCGATTATAATTTTTTTATCTCTCCATCATTTTTCTAGTGCAGTCTTATATCCTACAACTCGAGAAGGTCAAGGTCTAGCTATGGATTGTTTCTCTTATAAGCACCTAGAAAATACTTCCAAAATTTTCTTGTCGTGCTACATACAGGCCCTGGGTACATGTATTTCAAAAGAGAGAGCCACCCAAAATAATGTCCATAACTTAGGGTTTGGGGGAGTGCGTCACTACTTCAAGTGGGCAGCTTGTCTGCAAGTAAAATGTTGGAAATACTGAGGGGGGGTTGAATCAGTATTTCTTTTACAATTGTTATTTTACTAGTTTTAGATCACTTCTAAACTGAACACAAAAATTAACAATACAAAATAAATAATTCTATTAATCAAATATATCAAGGAATCGAATTATGTTTTTACAATAAATTGAGTACAATAATTTTTAGGGCTCCAACACTAGATGAAGACCATGATCTCCAATCCACCAAGCTCCAACCTGTACTTTTCCAGGCACCAACTTCGACTTCATGAGGCTCGAACCTTTAGGGCTCCAACCCTATCTTCCAAAAGGCTCAAACCTTGTCTCTATGGGGCACCAAACACTAGGGTTCCTACCCTCTCCACTGGCTCATGCTCCAACCTAATATTCTTAAGGACTCCTATCCTCTAAGGCTCCAACTATATGCTTCAATAAGTTCAATATCAGGTCAATGGTTCTTCATGGCTTCCAATGTCTTCTACAACAAGCCCTAACAATATCTACAAGTTATTCAACAATGCCCTCACTTATCTTAAAGTAACCCTTTAAAAAAAGTTACTGATCAAAAGATAACTATTACCTCAAAACGAGAACTCTAAAAAAAAAAACATACAAAAAACATGAAAGAAAAACCCATAAACGAAAAGTGTTATTTGGGAATAACCTTTTTTTTTCGAGATAAATTTTAAACATTTTATAAAAATGGAAGTAAAAGCCAATTTTTTGTGTGCAAAAGACACCTTGAAACGAAAAATGTTGATGTTGGAATAACGTCGTCAATTTTGTGTGAAAAAAAAACCGTAAAAACAAAAAATTTTGATGCTCGAATAATGTTACCAATTTTGTGTGTGCAAAAAACACCGTGAAAACGAAAAATTGTCTATTGTGGAATAAAGTCGGCAATTTTTTGTGTGCAAAAACAATGTGAAAACGAAAAATGTTGTTGCTGGAATAACATCTTTTTTTGGGGGGGGGGCTAAATTGCCAACATCTTTTAATAATGACGTTAAAGACAAAATATCACGACTTTGAAAAACTTTAAAATTTCAACGATATACATGACATTAAAGATAAAATATCATGTCTTTGAAAAGCCTTAAAATTCAAAGGATGACATTAAATATAAAATATCTAAACTAAGGATGACATATGTTAAGCTGCTCCAAAAGATGATTATATGATTATTTCAAAATACTTAAAAAACATGTCTTCAAGACAATTCAAGGAGATTTACAATAATGCTTCAATTATTTTTCTAAAAAAAGTGTCCCCACCTTAAGTCTGCTTCACAGAAGCTCCAAGATCTATTTTAAGGGTGCTTAAAAAAATCTTCAAAGATACCATCCACTGTCCATCAAATGATGCCCAAAGAACAGCTTCAAAAGATAATTAATTGTCATAGGTCCAATTTTATTATAGACACATGTCTGATTTGTATCTTCACACAAATCTGAGCTTGTCACAATTTCAGAACTGAGCTCCTAACCATATACCATCATGTGAGTTTTACCACAAAGCCAAAATATTTGCCACAAGTCCAAGAATTTGTCACAGGTCAATAGATCTTGCCACGGGTATTGGCTAAGAGAGATTCGATCTATAGACAGGTCCAAACATTGTGGTTCCATAGGGGGCTAGGTTTTTTGGAGACTCTGGCTCCACAGGGCCAAGGTCCGTGTGAGACTATGGCTCCATAAGGCTGAAATTATATAGAACTGAAACACGAGCGAAATTATAAAGAATTACCACAGGACCGAAATATTTACCTCAAGAGTTTGCAACAGATCCAAGAGCTTGGTTAAATATTTACTTGTCCTTGTCCTCCTTAGCCTCCTTTTACACCTCAGATTGGAATTTATTATTTTTTTACTTGACCGAATTCTTGTTTGAAAATCCTGGGTTTATATTTATATTTTTTTGAGCCTATGAACAATCATGTCTCTTTAGGAGGGTTGAAATGACCATGAGGAAGTCCTCTTGTGAAATTTTAACGTTTATTTAAATTATTTTGAGTACACTATAAGAGTGATTTATGTTCTTAATATCACCAAGGATTTGACTTGTAGTTGTAGGTTCTGTTAAATTTATTTTTCATATTCTAAGCCCTCAGCTTCTTTTGATTGTGTGTGATCTGATCAATGTCTCCCATGTATATGTACATTGTCTTTTCTTTTGACTGATATGGTATTGACAACTTGCTTGGTCATCCCCTTGTAACAAGATCATGCTAGGCTTCATCTTGGACTAGTCGATTTCTTTTATGGTTAGACATTTTTTGTCCACAACAAACGTCACAACTTATGAATCAACCTGTCTTATCCATAGTTAATGAGTATTCCAAGACACCCATGCACTAGTTCCTCTGTGTTGAACAATAAACATGTCATTTCTGTCAAACTATCGAAATTTCTTTAACATAACAATGCCTCCACAATTTTCTATGCATCTAGGAATTTATCACTATTAGCATACATTCATGCTAAGGTAATGTTAGGGTCCATGCATATACTTAGGGCATCATTCTTTATCTATAAAATGGTAGGGCTAGCTTCAACTTGGGCTTTATCAAGGCATTTGGCACATTATAGCTTTTGTCATTAAATGCACTTTAGGGCCAGGGCTTTCAATTAGTGCTTAGAGTTAGGGTCTAGTCAAGTAGTTATGGTTTAGGGCATCTTCAACAATGCCTTATTGACATCAATGAAAACATTTACCAACATAAAGTGGTATGTTGGACAACATTTCCCGGTAAACATTTTCTTTGGAAAAAAAATAAAATAATATTATTAATGTCATATCCATGCATTTGGATTGTTTTCATGAGTCACTTTCATTTTTTTAACCCCATGTTTTTATTTTTGGGTTTTTTCTTTAAAGATCTAGTTATATTTATATTATATATAGATAAGAGTAAAATATAGAGTGGAAATGTGACTTAAATCTCTTAAAAAGAGAGAAGTATGAAGCTCGATCTTAGCTAGAAGTGTTTCCATAATGTCAAAAAAGACCACCAACTTTTAAAAAATGAATTATACAAATATAAGTGCATTGTTTAAGGTTTGATATCTTTTCTCCCCTAAGGTATTCACATGGGTTTAGGTTTTTCCTTTTATTCATGAATATATGCCAGTCTTTCTTTATATTAATGAGAGGCAAGATAGTGTTTATACTTATTTCAATTTTAGATGTACTATTTTTTATATTAATGGGATATGTTAGAGGCTTTTAATCTTAGTATTTGGGTAGGAGAAAGTGTGGAGTGGTTATTTTTATTAAAACAATGAGTGTGATGCACAAACAATGGATATATTATTTTCATAAGTCCTCCTTTGCTAGCTAGAGAAAGAATGAGGTACCTTGCTTTTAGAAAAGTTGTTCATGCCTGTTCATAAAATTGCACTCATTAAATTAATGCACCAACATAGATCCATCTAATTTTGAGTCTATCAGTATTGAGAGGAATCAAATTATTTAAGTGTAATTTTCCTTTAAAATGAAAAAAATAAGGAAAACATTATACCTCAAAAGATTAATAACATAATATCAATACATTTATAACACATAAGAAATTTCATAATATCAACAAGATCAACATGTCATTTACAAAATTTAAAAACTAAATAAAAAAAATAACAATTATTCCTTTTAAACACCCAAGCTGCATTTAATTTTCAAACCTTTTATTTTATCTATTAATATTAATTTTATATAGTTTTTAAAATTAATATAAAAGAAAAATTTTAATAATATTATATATTATTAATAATTTTCAACTTTTAGTTTTATGAATATTTTTCATTAATTCACATTTTTTTAACCTATCTCAAACTTTATATAAATTACAAAAGCTTTTCATTTATATATATATATATATATATATATATATATATATATATTAAATATTTAAAGCAATGCCAAATTTATATGAACTTTATTTTAAGCACGATAAGGGTTTCGTATTGTGTATGTCGACTCTATCTGCTTCTTTGTATTTTTCCCGGTTTGGTTTGTGCAACGACAGGGGTTTGCTGTTTTTCATGTCGGCTATGTGGGCTTTGTTGTATTTTGTCCGGTTTTCTCCACATGATGCTCATCCTTCATCAAGCTGGCCCTTATTACTTAGTCCTGCGCATATGTATTTCTGTTAAGCCTTGCAACTGTTTCCGTCGGCCTGTCTCTTACAGATTATCTGCCTTACTGTTCTGCTCTGGTGCTTATCTTTTTCTCACATGCTTCCTGGGAGCCACTATGACAAAGTCCACATCGCCAGCTCGTAAATTAAGAGGCAAGGGTAAGGCAACGAAAGTCCCTGCGTGATCTTGTAAACGAGGGCATAAAGCAAATGAACAGGTTGTCAAGAATCTGGTTAATGCTTATACAACCATGACCCCTCCACCTATTCGCAAGAAAATTAAGGCATGGGAGCAGCGTAGTTTGGATGAAGAAGTTGATCTGCAGCATCAGCGAGTAACACTGGATTTCCTGCTTGACCCTGGCAGTACTAGGGGCAGGGTATCTTTGTTCCAGCAAACTGTTAAGATGTATTGGCGCCTTAAATGTGTTCTTGCAACAGCCCTCATGAGTATGAAGGAACAAGATTCTCCTTCTTCTTTGTTATTTTACCTTAACCATATCAAACAGGACATGACTACTATGACTAAGTTTCAGTAGCAGCAGAATGACCGCATTGGATGTATTGAAGAGCAGCTGCGAGATATGCAGTGGCTAGAGCTGCTTGGGTCTGATGAAGATCCAGCCCCTGTGAAATTTTCTGATGTCTAGACCTTCTTGTTTCTTTTTGCTCATATATGTTTTTTGTTCAGCGATATTATAGTTGTTGTTGTATATGTTAGTATTATGGACATAGTCGCGTAGCTCTTACTGCTACAGCTAGACTGAAACAATATCATTTTTAGCTGGCCTTTAACTGTTTAAGATGGCCAACAGACCTGGTTTCCCTTTGGGCAGGTTGAGGCACATTCTTTTGCTGTATTATTTACGCAACTTTCTATTTATAATAGAAAAGACAAGTCCTACTGAATTCACAAAAAAAAAAAAAAAAAAAAAACATAATTATAAGTATCTAGATAATAAGATCCAACTTGGAAACATCCTAATCATCATAAGCACATGTAACTCTCTAATTATGCTTCTCAGTTATAACTATTATTACAAAATTATATTTAAATTTGTTTTTAAATATTTAAAATATTACCAAATTTATAAATATAAAATTAGTTTTCCAATGTGATATATATTCATATTATTTAGTCATATTAGATATACATGTCACAAGAAATAGGTAAAACAAAATTTACTAACATAATTCTTTCATTATTTTCATATTTAATTATATATATGTTATTAAAAAAATTAAAATTGTTTATATTTTTTTAATAGATAATTATTATTATAATTATATGTGTGTGCTTTTCTCATGCTTTCTATAATAATTTTGGTTGATGCTTTTAGTAAAAATTTGGTAAAATATTTTTAAAAATGAAAATAATAAAAGTAAAATTTATGAGCAAAATGAATTTTAACCTAAAAAATTTAGATAAAAGTAGTGAATGTATTTTGAATCCTATACAATTAAGTATAATATTAAGAAATAAAAACATTAATTATAAGGTCCAACCAACAATTTACTAACTATCAAATTTATGAAAGTAGAAACATGTGAACCAGCAACATAAATATCAAATTTATAAAAATAAAAAAGTTTTGAGCTATTTAAATTTTAATATTTTATTTTAACCATTTAATCACTCTTTTATATCTTACATATTTTTCTTAATAAAAAATTTAAAACATTTTCTCACTCTTACCTATATATATATTGGAATTTGAAATGTAGTATCTCTTCAAATAAAAAGTCATAATTAAGACTTGTAGTATCTCTTCAAATAAAAAGTCATGATTAAAGTCTTATAAATGAAAATAATTAAATAATTAATTTTAAATTATTTCAATTCTTTGATGCTTGAAATCTTTTATATCACCAATTCTATTTGAAATGTAATAACTATTAATTTATTTTTGAGAGCCACAATATCTAGAAATGTATTCCAATGTTACTAAAACAATTCTTACGAGCATTTGAAATCTTTTATATCACTAATTCTAATTGAAATATAATAGCTATTAATTTATTTTTGAGAGCCACTCTATCTAGAAATATATTCCAACACTACTAAAACACAATTCTTATCACCATTAACAACTCATTGCATTCACTAATCTCCACACAACTAACGGTGCCAAGAATATGGCATGGATTCTGCTGAATGGGGCACTTGTAACTGCTCCAAGCTCTCAGAGTAACAAACCCAAGGTGGCACACTTATATGCAGAACTTCCAAATTGGAAAAGGTCTCCAATAAAACATTTCAATTCTTTAATGGTCTCCAATAAAGCATTGCAATTTTTTAAACTATGTGGATTTCATAAAATAGTTTATTTAGGACAATTTATGTTGATGTGCGATTTGGGGAGCCAATTCTTTAAACTATGCGGATTGTATAAAATATTTTTTTCAAAGACAGTTGATTTAGCACATTAAGTACAGCAGTTGAATTTTGTTATTTAAATTAGCTTTTTCACTGTAAATATAGATTCAACACTCTAAAAAATTTCTAGGACACTTGGATTGTGCAAGTTATTTATCAAATTTTTGTTTTTAATAATTTCTTGCCGGATTTTAAACAAATTAGACAGGAAAAATTCACTAGAAGAAACTTTTAGTTCGACTTTTTGAAGGCTTTTCTGGTGGATTTTTCCGATCTAATTTCTTTAAAATCCGGCAAGAAATTATTGAAAACAGAAATTTGATGGATAAGTTGCACAATCCAAGTGTGCTAGAAGTTTTTTAGGGTGAATGACAAAATTTTGACTGTAGAATAATTTTAGATTCTAACCATACCTCAATTTAATTTTGAGTTTTTGATAAGGATATTACTCTTACCAGAATTGCTGTGAGATATAATAGAAAGCATTGCAGCTGCTCTATTCCCTGATATCAAATTGGATTTAAATATCTTTTCAAGTCTTCATGCATTATACTATGCTTTATAGTAATTAGTTGCTCCACCTCCATATCTTAGAATGTCAATGAAGCACACTTCTAGTTGGTGTTCCTTTCCTGCGACGTCCTTTGGACCTCATACTCTTTGAGTTGCCAGGAAGCGAAGTGGGTGGTAGCGGGCGCTGTGGGGGTGAAGCCATAACCTCATAAACACTCAATGCGGATAGCCTACGCTTGAGGCCCCACCGCAGACCATAGAGTCTCCAAAAGTGGAGAATGTCGTGAGAACCCTTTGAAATGGTTGAGCAAATTGAAGCTGCAGAAACACTTTTCCACTTTTGGAGAGTCTATGGTCTGCCGTGGGGCCTCAAGCGCAGCCGATCCGCATTGAGAGCTTATGAGGTTATGGCTTCACCCCCACAGCGCCGACTACCACCCACTTCGCTTCCTGGCAACTCAAAGAGCCCACTTCGCTTCCTGGCAACTCAAAGAGTATGAGGTCCAAAGGACGTCGCAGGAAAAGAACACCAACTAAAAGTGTGCTTCAATGACATTCTAAGATATGGAGGTGGAGCAGTAATTAATATAAAGCATGAAGACCTGAAAATATCTGAAATCGAACTCTGAAAACCGCATTGGATGGATTTAAATAGTTATAGCACATAATGAAACTTATTTTTTCTCCAATAGCTACACCTCACAGACTCCCACTGTAGCCACAGTGGGAGCTGAAGAAACCGGCTCTAAAGATCAAATTCGCTAAAAATTTTGACGACTTTAGTTTTATAAATTAAAGAGAAGCGCAAAATCAAAACACTCATCTACCATCTCGTTAATAATAAAATAAAAAATGATAAAAAATTATTTTCAAAAGATTAAACATAAAAATTACCACAATGTACACCACATACTTAACATTGTGAAAAATGAATCATTACGGAAAGAAACCTAGATGTGAAAAATGAATCATTACGGAAAGAAACCTAGATCTTATTCATTAGAAGAAACGACTCTAGCGTGTCCCCTTTAACTGAAATTATCACCCACCAATCATTTATTATTTCTCATACGAAAATATTCATTAATATTAATTAGCTTAGTTAAATAAAATCCTTACATATGGATTTTTAATTGGTATTTACACACTATCTAATTCTTATTCTATAAATAAGAATTCTTACTTTATAAATAAGATTGGTTAGAAATATTATTGGCTAATACCATGGGCCAATACCATGTATTTTCAATACCATGGGCTAGTATCACATGCCAATAACATGGATTCTTAATATCATGAGCCATGGGTTAATACCATGGGTCAATACCATGGGCTAATACTATGGGCCAATACCATGGGTTAATACCATGAGCCATGGTTATAGATTCTCATATCTTAGTGTAACTCATTTGACTCATTCTATAATATTCAAAGAAACCTTAAAAAGTCAAATTATTATTACTTCATGTTTATTTTGAAATAGGATTACAAAATTTTAATTTAATTATCAATAATTCTTAGATGGATAGCAATGATTTAACCTCAATATTCTAGAATATTCTTAATAATCACATATCAAAGGCTAGAATTTATCTCAAAAGTATATATACACTTTCTAACCTTTTAATTAAATTGATTAATTAAAAAAAACATCATATGAACATGACTTATGGTCTTTTGACCCTTAGTTGGTGTTGACATATCATATTGTAGAAAAGCATATTTATGGGTTAAAAATCTCAATAATAAAGTTTGGGTTAATATCCATGGTTAAGACTATTTTTACATGATTTTTTAAATGTATATATGTTTAAATAATAAATTAATTATTTTATAACTAGTAATAATAATAATTTAACTTATACCCATAAGGGTAGTTCAATCAGTGATTTTTGTAGAAATATGGTGATAGAATTTCAAATGCTCAAGAAATTTAATCTAAATTAAGATACACAATTCTACTCTACTCTACTGAAATTAATTCACAATTTAAAACAACATTCACAAACCTACATCAATCACATACAAAAGTACATAAATTTATCTAGGGGAAACCAACTGGTAAAAACCCCTTAAACCTACTTGCATTAATGAGATGAACAAAGAATGTATTACAATTGCTTCCTCACTCTTAGCTCAACCTATAAGTGAATAACCTTTCTCTCTACTCAATGAGAAGCTTTGACCGAGACTTAGTCCATCATTGCCTCTGCTAGCTTTAACCCAGACTTAGTCCATTATTGCCTTTACTTGAGCGTGAGGAATTAGGCCCCTATTTTTTAGGAATTTTCCTCTAATTGATTGCACAAATCCAAAGATTGGATATTTGATTCCATGCAACACATGTATATTGAAGACTAGTCTACAACTAATGTGACACTGCCTTGGAATATCCACCACTACCGGGGAACTCAAATTCTATGCATGTAGTAGCTATTTTTGGTTGATTGATCAATGACTTAGGTCGATGTCCCACTGCACAATTGACCTCCAACTAACTCTATCAATAGTTAGAGGTTAGTTAACTGATTACAATTGAAATAACAAAACTAGATTGTTAAATTTATCAATCAACACACATTACTAAACTCCAAGCTCACTAACTCTAATTTACTTAGCTAACTGAGTGACAAGAGCCATGTCACCTTAGTTAACTACCTCCAAGTCATTTGCTGATGTGAAAATTCAAATTTTCTCAATTTGACCAAGGTAAAGTAAAATTGAGGCTTTTTTGTTGCACTTCTCAACACTCCCTCTTAGCAAGAAAGGGATTTTCAACCACCCCTATCCTGCACCTGTGGAATTCGAACTTACCTCTTGACAAGACATTTGTTAAGATGTCAATATCTTGTTCATTTGTCAGAATGTATTGTGGCAACATTATCCTCCTCTGCACATCATCTCATAAATGATGATACCAAATATCTATATGCTTGGATCTATTGTGAAATACTTGATTCCAAGAGATCTTAATGAAATTATGATTATAAAAATAGATCGTAGTTGGATCCATCTCTTGACTAAACAATCCCACAAGTATATTTCTCATCCAGATAGTCTCACATGTAACTTGACTTGCAACCATGTATTCAGCTTTTTCCGAGTTGAGCACCATAGACATCTACTTCCTGTTGTACGAGGAAATTGTTGCAGACCCAAGTCTAAAATTCCACCTGGTGTACTCTTTCAGTCAGATGGAATCCCTTCCAAATCTACATCTGTGAAGCCACACAACTTCACTTCACTCCCTCTGTCCTTCTGTGCCATAATCCATGCTGGTTAGTGCCTTTGAGGTACCGAAAAACATGCTTAGCTTCCTTCCAATACAATTTGGTTAGCCTAACCATAACTTGGCTCAACTGGTTGACTACATAGCACATATATGGTTTTGTGTTCACAAGATACATCGATGAACCCATTAGATTCTGAATAATGGTAGCATCAACCTCTTCACTTGAAGTGGCATTCTCCTTCCTCCAATTAGTCGCTACAGGTGTCTCCATGGGCTTACAATTCTCCATGCGAAATATTTGCAATATCTCAATGGCATACTTGCCTTGAATCAAAAAATTTCCCATCACCTTGTCATAATTCTAGCTCGAGGAAGTAGTACATGAGACCCATGTCTTTCATCTCAAATTCCCTTGCAAGGTCCTCCTTGCAAGAGTTGATCAATTGCTCATCACTTGTTTATATTAATCATTAACATATAAAACAATGATAAGAAATTTATCTTCTACAAAAATATGATATAAGTTTGCATTTGCTTCACTTTTGGTGAATATAAATCCAGTCAGATAACGATCAATGTGAGTGTACCAAGCTCGAGTTGCCTATTTGAGACCATACAATGTTTGCATGAGTCTGCACACATGACACTCCCATTCAAATGCCTCAAAATCGTCTGTTTTCTCTATGTACACTTTCTCCTCAATAACACCATTGATAAATATTGTTTTTACATCCATTTGGTGGATCTTCCACCCCATCTGCATAGCCAATGTAAGAATTGATCTAATGGATGAATACCTTTCTACGGGAGCAAAGGTTTCCTCATAGTTGTTACACACCATTTTGTCACTGTCCTTGAAATCCTTGTCCCGCACATTGGAGGATCATTTTTGTGACTAAAACAAAGTGTCATGCCTTGCAAAAACCATCATTGCATCCCTTTCCATGAGGAAAAAATTCCTTTTATTGACAATTCCCTAAGCAGACTATGAGAAACACATGTTTTTTCCTTGGCGCTAGTAGACTATTATGCCCTCGCGCCAATGAGGAAGATTAATGCTGGGCCCTGTGCCCATTGGTGCTCTGTCCCAGTGAGCTACCCGCGCAAACCTGTTTATTGATTTTTTTTTTTAAATAGAGGAAAATTTTCAATCATAACAACTTCGTGGATGAGTCATCTTGAGTGGTTCCACTGAATAACCATGGCCTTCCTCCTTTGGCCTCTTGTTTCCACCTTTTGGGGAAACGTCCCAAAGGATAAGACCTCCCTTCCACCATTGTAGGGATCCCAACCTCCTCCTCTCCATCGATAAATAAAGCCATCTTCCATTGATGAGATAGCTGAACATATTACAGTTGAAACGCTGAAGAGAATTCATGAACTTTTCGCTAGGAAGATGGAACATAAGAGACCTTTGTCGAGAGAGCTTACGCATGTGTCCTTATCCCATCTGAATTCCCAATGATCCTTTGAGACGCACTTTGACTGAACCTCGCTGAAGGAGGCTGCGACATCAAGGCTCCGATTGTAACTCTTTATTCTATTTATACATATACATGACTATTGTCTGGTTCCCATCTTGCGTTAATGTGTTTTATTTGATGCAATATGCTTAACCATCCTTGACTAGTTAGTTGATTATGAATGAAATCATTGTTTTGTATGATGCTCTTATTTTTTGATCTTCATGAAAGTATTCGAGCATTGTTTCAGAAGGATTGTGACCCGTCGAGACAAAGATCAAGAGGCCACCACCACTACAGCGACAACAGCTTTGGACTCCAGGTAGGTCGATCTACCCTATCATTTTCATTCATTAATTAGGAACCTACACTTTAGCTTGTCCCTTTGTTGCTAGACCCACTCTAGGGCTAGAGGGATCGTCTCTGTCCACAGAGAGGATTTACCTTCCCAAAAAATTGACGATTCCACTAGGGATCAGTGTGAGTTTTTCGTTTTGTTGCCTTTTAGGAGTTTGTCTTGTCAAGTCGACCTCAGTCGTTTTCTTGCTTTCCTATATTTTTTGGCTTGTTTAATTGTCTAGAATCATCTTGTACAACTCCAGAGTGTCAAGATTGACCTCTTCTCACTGGTTCTTTCCTCCTCCCATAGTTATCCAGCTTGGCGCGAGTTTCTCTTGAACAGTCACGCCAATTGGCGTAGGTTTCTTTTGTCGCAGTAACACCAACCCTTGTTTGGTGCGGATTACCACCTCACAGTCGCGCCGAATCCTGTAGGATTTGGTTTGACACTTTTGCTGAGTTTTTGGCCAGTTGTGCTTGACTCTCGCTTGTTTCTTGAATTTCAATTGGTCTTTTTGCAGATCTTTTTTTTTATTTTAAGCTTGCTCTTCTCAGTTGTTTTTCTATTCTCTTATCGATGTAGTTCATAGCCCTAGAGTTCTAGGTGTATTTCGCTCACTAATCCTTCTGATTGAAGTTTGAGCCTTTTTGTTTCTTGTTAGTTCGATTCCCTGATCAGTTGCTTGAGTCTTTCTTGATCCTTTGAGTTTTTGGTTCGTTGAACGATTAATTTTGTGTTTGTTTGACTCTCCATCTCTTTTTTTTCGAGCATGGATCACATTGCTTGTTTGGGTCATTTTGAAGGCTTTCAGTTTGCTTGAAAGAGTGCATCATTGGTTTGAGTACGTCTTTATGTTTGTATTGTGTTTAGATTTTTCATTTTGAGATATCTACATTCATAGTTCTCTAAACTAGTGTTTGATTTGATTTTTGATGTAATTATTGCATTGTGTAATTCGTTCATTCAAGAAGCAAAAAAATTGCATCCTTTCGTTTGCATCGAGAATGAAAAGCTCTTTTATAGAACTAGCGCTTGCATCTAGGAAAGAGTTTCTTCTTTCTTGTTTTGATTGTATTAGATGCATTAGGGGACTTCTTCGTATGATTTCATTGTTTGTTTCTTTCTGAAAGATTACTATCCTTCTCTTAGTTAGCATTCATCGAATGGAAAATGGTGTTCTATTGCATGTAGCTTGCATTTAGGAAATTTGAGATCAAATTCGGTAGGGCCTTGAAACTGAAACATTAATTCAAAATCAACTGTAAAATTTATTCAATTAACCTAAGGAAAAATTGGAACCTAACGCAAACATTTTTAGAGGTCTAGGCTAGTGACATGTTCCAGCGTCGTTAAACCTAGTAGCTGTCGTTCACCATCTAGCCTTAGACAGCACTAGTACGGACTTGTGCTCCCTGTATTGTCATTTATGTAAAGGGAGACCATCATAGGTTCAAATCCTTTATCCGTAGGATGCTGACTCTGCTTCCCTATAACTGTGATACACCGAACACAACATTCGGGGAGACTACCTGCATGTACGTTAAGTCCTTGGTCATTTCTCTTTCATTTGATCACCATGGTGTATATGACGGTTAACAGAAACTTTGTAGACCCTCTTTCTTAGATTACCTGAGTATTCATTTTGATCTTTTTCGTGACTCCTTAAAAGGAGAAGATATCAACGAGCTCTTGTCCTTCCATGCTCATTTTAACCTGAAAGAGATAGAGTCACCTTTTGCCTATTTCTCGACTCTTAAAATATGAAATGGAAAAGTTTTTTTTTCAATGTCTCAAAATTAACTGCCCACGAAATATTCTTGGTTAAAGTTATCTTCCTTAGCATTTTTTTTTATGATTGTTTCCAATGGCAACATTTCCGGAGTTTACCAACCAAGGAATTCCTCCCGAAGGGAATCCTGGTCCTTTTCCTACTTTTGGGAATGTTGGTGCTCCTTATATGGCAACATTGTCCTTGCCTAGGTTAATTGCTGGGTTGCCTGTTTGGTTGTTCTCCACCTCTATGATCTCGAGTTTTCCACCCACTGTACAACCATCCCCTCCACTTGGACAACATCCTGGTGATTCGAAGGTGGACCTCTCCCCTTCTTCTCCTATTTCTTCATCCTCCCCTTCTACTTAGCCTAGTGAAATTCTGGATTCTAGTAACCAGGTGGCTAAGAAGAAGAAGAAGATGATGAAGAAGAAGAAGTCAAATAAGAGAGAGGCCAGCTCTCTGACTATTGCACCTTAGACACCGTCCATTAATAAACCATCCAACCTTCTGTAGAAAGTCAAATTCCCTCGCATATTGTGCAAAGGTGACCATCTTCTTTAAGACTGCCCTAGCATTCCCAATGTACTTAAAGCATGGTCCAACGATCTTCCATCATTTTCTTTGGCTTCTGGAAGTGATATTGGTGGCATATATTCGATTAGCCATGATAAGACTCATAAGAAACAGGGTAAGATCGCCAATCCCTGTAAGTTGTGTGAAGGGCATCGTCCAATTCACATTTTTCTATACATGGATGAAGCCAAGACAGTCAACCCTACTGTCTCTGCACCCTACCTTCTGGTTGGTTACAAGAATCTTTCTTTGAGTCCTCCACTAGTTGATTTAAATATCGTTAAAGAGTCATCCTTGGTCGATCCCGCTCCCTCGAAAATTTAAATTCAATAATCCATTCCCAACCAACCATTGGTCATGGAATTAGTTCATCTGATCCCGCCTATGGTTCATCGGGTCTTTTTCGTCGAGAGTTGATCTGATCCCCCTCATCTTCTTCTTGTTTCTTTAGAATCCTCGGACTTGGAGAAAGGTCCTCCCATCCCTGTGACTCAAGAAGTTTCTCTTCTTGCTCCCATGTCTGATGTCTAGGAGGATGCTCCTCTTACTCTGGTAACACCAAGGGATGACTATCTCAGTTCGGTGGTACCCTCTCCAAGTAGTTTGGTTGCTTCTTTTGATTGGATTTGATTTGCAGGATATCACCTTCCTTCTTATGTGCCTTTTGAGATCACGGTACAAACCTTTGATGTGGAAATACCTAACACAATTATAGATGAAGGTGCGTCTGATAGTGTTCTGTTTTCAAATACTTGGAAAGCATTTGGTTCTCCACCGCTTGTCTCTGTTACGTAGAATCTATTGGCATTTATCAGACGAAACAATCAACCGTTAGGGATCCTTCCGAAGTTGTCGATCACTTTGAGAGGGAAAACCTTCTATATAGATGTGATGGTTATTCCAGGCCCCTTAGATTTCAATTTACTCTTGGGGCGTGACTATTCCTATGCCATGGGTGCACTTGTCTCCTCCCTGTATCGTGTGATCTTTTTTCCACACAGAGGTCAGATCGTGACCATTGATCAACTTTCATTCTTTGGTTTGGAGGTGGTAGTTGGTCTACCATCATCTCTGCCAGATTTTTACTTGCTAGTTGTATCTTCCCCACCACAGGTTAATTATGTGGCCACTTATTCATTGCCTTCATCCAATGATTGTGTTGTCAAGTACCATTTACTGGGGGCATTCGATCTCGATTTCCAAGATGGTGTTCTCCCATCAGATGTGAACCTCTTGGAACCCATGACCTCTTATTCTTTATGGTAAAGGTCATTGTGAGCAGATTTCCTTTTATTGTGTCAAGCTCGTTAAAAAATGAAACAAGGTGTTACGAGGATGGTTCATATTCTATGTCAACCTCGTTAAAAAATGAATTAGGTCATGAGAATAGTTCTTTTAATGTGTCAACCTTGTTAAAACAATGAAACACGTTCCCGTTCAATTCGAGTCTTTGATCAGATCTCGTAAAATCCCAGTCGAGTCTTTCTCTAATCTCGTAATTTGAACCTTCACTCCATCTACTTTTCGTTCATTACATCTAGAATGAAGCTTGGGGGGCATGTACCTCGAATTGAGTCACCATGTTGGGTGCATGCCCGTTTTTCAAGCATAGTTTACCTTTGTTTCAAGCTTGCGTATAAATGAAACCAATTTCGAGAATAGTTTACTTTTGTTTTCGAGCTTGCGTAAAAATGAAATATTTTGGCTTGGTGTGCTTTGTGAACATTTTCCTGCTTATTGGATCGTTGCTTATTATGCAGACATCTATTACCCCTTATTTCGGTTTCGCAAATGGTGCTTCCCGCAGTACCCAGAACTTGTCTTTGGTAGCCTGGGTGATTTATGATCCTGCTAGTGAGTTGATAGATCTACAAGGTATTAGTCTAGGACGAACTATAAACAATGTCGTTGAGTATAGTGTTGTTATTGAACTATTAACTGAGGTGATTATCCTCGGCATTCGTGCATTGGTTGTAAATATGGACTCACAAATTGTTGTTCTTCAAATTAATGGACATTATTCAGTTAGGAACCCTCATATTTTAAGGTTGTATTTATGTGTTCGTTTGTTGGAAAGACATTTTTATTATATCACATATCAACATATTCCTAGGAAAATGATTGCATTAACTGATATAGTGGCTAACATTGTATTAGATAGACATTTGCGTAATCTATAAAATCATCATCACATGAAAACGATCCATATAGGAAAATAGATGTATATATATATATATATATATACATATATATATATATACATATATATATATATATATATATACATATATATATATATATATACATATATATATATATATATATATATATACACATATATATTGGAAATAGTATGCAAATAAAGTCATAGTTTAAAATATGTAAGTCAAGTGAGCACTAAGACACACGTGTCTCTGGGGTAAAACAGGCAGAATTAATCCAGGTGTTCTGAATGGCGATTCCTATGATATAGCATGTCATTGCCCATACAAGCTGCCTCAGCAAGCAGTGAACTTGGTTTGACACCCCTACAATGTTTCTCTGGTATGCACGAGGAACATCGTTGAATCACACATAGTCCGGGACCCCACAAGAGATTCCCTCCAGGTTGCGCACGATTTCCTCCTCCTCGCCTCCCTCACCATGAGGGGCAATATCAAAGTCGCGAGGGACTCGCCTCGCTATCGGAGACATGCCTGTAGGTATTTGTGGTCCAACATCTGCATAACACATGGATTTAATGTCAGACTATACATAACAAAATCATAATAATCATGAAAATAAAACATGAGTCTTACCAAGTGCTTCATCCCAATCCTCTCCTTCTGGGAGTGGGAGGTTTGGATCACCAGTGAAATCTATGCCAGAGTAGGGCCAGTCCTCCACGATAATCAACTATTAGTGGAGCCAATCAAAGAACTTCGGTCTCCAGAACATCTGTTGACCGCCCCTGACCTTGGCATCAGCACTGCCCAACAGGCCATGCATGGCTTTTGTGTTGGTGGTGTTGGGACTATCACTTCCTGTCGCTGGAAGATTGGTAGTCATTCCAAGAAGAAAGATACCAGGATGGACCCATATCCGAACTAATTTGGTTTGGTCTTCTTGCATTTCGTCAGTTGACGTTTCATATTGATCGTCACTACCTTTTACAAGCTATAGAGGGTCGGTGTCAGACAGTCTACTGCAAGAAGTAGCTGTGTTTTTGCTTCTTTGTGCGGTGCTTGCGATCCCACAGCTCGTGTGATGGTGTGTAGCACTACTTTTAGTGCCAAGTCTGGGATAGTTTGGATATCGACTTTCCCGCTTCCTGATCCTTTCCGTGCCCCTCGACATACCTTGTCGATCACCATGCTCATGTTCTCCATGGTGGACCGGGTGCCGGTCAGGACTAGTATTGCCCCCCTCTGCGATAGTCCTGTTATGTAATAAATGTCTGAAACATTAATTTCGAGTTCCTGATCACGAAGAACCAAATTTTCCTGATCCTCATCCCAGATACTGATCAAGTATTCTAGTAGCTCCGGTTGAGCTTTGAGGCACGGTGTCATGAAGAATTTTTTCAGTCCATAGTCTCTGAGAGCTTCCATGCATCTCTCATTTTACATGGCAAGCTCCTCTTCTTCGTTGTGTTCCCGTTCTTTCCATTGGTTTTAGAACACTCAAATACCCCAAAACGACTATCCAATCTCTAAATTTGGTTCACAACTCCTCTAGGCTTGACCTCCAACCCCAATGGCCATGGTCTTGTTTAATCTCCAAAGTGACAAAACCATCGTCAGATGTGCTCCAAAACCTCTATAAACTGAACCAATATGTTTAGAGCATAAAATAAATCAAAAATTGACTATTCACTCACTGAAATTAGCCTCCATATGATCTTGGCATGGCCTTCTCTACTGATGACCCTGGGCTTTAAAATTATTAAACGTGCAAAAAACACCTATAGATGAGCTCCATTGCCTCTACAAGTTGTTCCAATAGATTCAGAGCATGCCAATATACTAAGAATGACTATCCTTGAGAAACAACTGGTCAAAAATTGACCAAGGTAGGCCTCATTGAAGTTTTCCCTAGATTCTGCCTCTAAATCTGGAACATTGCTAGTTAGCTCCACCAAATCTAGAAGTGGCACTGGATTTGGAGATTCCTCCAAAATTTATGCCAACTTAATATGGATATTAATTAATGCTAACTGCACTTAACTGGTGCATTAATCTGGCTTAGTTGAAGGCGCTAGGTCTTGGGCATATGAGAGAGTCATGTGGAGGAGGCGGGCTGGCCCCCTTGTTTCTGTCACGTCTCCCAAACCCATTTTTTTTTTCATAGGATTATGTTATTATTTTAATAACATCTGTTATACCTCATCCTCATGTTTACTCTTCCTCAAATTCTTAACTCCTCTTCTATAATTATTTCATTTTACTCTGAATGTGATTCAACAGGTCTCTCTTAAGGTCTATATTCCTAATAGGTCTATATTCATCACCCCTACGATGAGTACTACCCATATAACATAACTTAACATTCTCCGCTTTCTGCGTCGATAACAATTAAATTTTTTTACTGCATCAGCCACAATGCAGACTGTTATCTGGGGTTTAGATTATTTTCAGTACCTACAGACAGCCCTGGGATATAAGAATTTCCATGAGGATTTTTGGGCTTAACCTTCCCACTTCTCAGTTCATATAGCAGACTTATATACCTACCTATTTTACCTTGCATGTCTCAGGTTTTCTGTGCAGGATGATCACTAGGCCCTTAATCAAACTTCCCAGTTTGCCGGCCTGCGAATATGTTCAATATGTTAAAGTTTCAGCATCGAAGTATAGATGTAGGCCTCCTCGCATACATCTATCTCTACGTAGTTCACCACCATTGCTCCACTACTTCCCCCGTAGTTCTATGGATGGTAACCAGATGCTCTGTTCATGGTATTTTACACATGCTTACAATCTTCCTTCACACAGACTGTTATTACACAATAGATTTTGCAATAGGCTTTTTCCCCCTTATTTGACTGTTATAGACATTCAACATGTGTGATATTTTTTTTTTGTACAGATTCAACTGTTCCAGTGGGAACTAGGAAACAGCTCCTCTTGCTTCACTCAAATGGAGGGAGAGAATATTGAACTGGATAGTTTAGAATCCCTATTATTAATCCTCGTACTTAGTTAGGATCCACTTCTGCTTTCATATGTTTACACTTACAGTTAATAGAATAATTTACATAGTAGTTTTACAATTCCTTCCATTGCCTCCCAACTGACATCCTGAACCCCATACTACTATCATAGGGTTGTTGTGTCCTATCTTCTGTGATTTGTTACAGGGAATTCTGTGTCACAATTATTGTTATGATATGTTTAGTTATTTAGTACTTGCTGTTCATGGTTACTGGTTTGTTAACATTTTCTGTCTATACACACAGTAAGTTAATGTTCCTTGGAAAGGCAGCAAGCTACACCTGTACATAATCATGGGATCAGCTGTTCAAAAGATCTACCATCTCTAACTCCATTTTACAAGATACTCATCCCTATATTCCAACCATTTGTCTCTACTATCAATAGCTTTGGTTTACAATTACATGAGTTACTGAACCAATAATCAATCCACAATCTTCATAATGAACCATAACATAATAACTCATATATTGCATCAGAAACTATAACATCAAAATTCATAAATTGCATAAGAATTTATAACATCACAACTCATAAATTGCATAAGAATTTATAACATCACAATTCATAAATTGCATAAGAATTTATAACATCACAATTCATAAATTGCATAAGAAATTATAACATCACAATTCAGAAAGCAGGGATATATTTAATACAGACTTACAGAAATCTCCAACAATATGCATGCATACCTCTACCATGACCAGTCCTCCCAGCCATAGAATCCTCTTTATCTCCCAGGATTCACCCCCGAGCAGAGATCCTCCAAGAATAGACTAGCCTCAATCTGTTCTGGAGCAGCTTATTTAAGCTGTGCTTTCCCCAAGCCTGTTTCCAATTCTGCGTCCAGAATTTCAGGATACTTTATTACTGTTTAGCCTAGGCTTCCCATTTTGGGACTCTTTAAAGCTGCTTTAAGCTTTTCGTCAGCTTTTCCAGCTTTTTCTCACCTCTTCCCAACTACTCCTCTTCATTGGGGAAATTTAGATTTTTCCTCAAAAATCTAAATTAAAAATAATTTCTTTCAAGGATTTTTGAAAGATTTGGGGAAAGTCTTTTTTTCCTTTTCCATCACCTCATGGATTAGGAATATGATCTCACTTTCTCATCTGGTCATGGTGCATGCACAATATTTTATTTATTTTTCATAATTAAGTATTTAACCATATCCACATAACAATTATCTATTGGGGTCCACTCCCCTATGGATGTATGTTCAAATGTCTAATTTGAAAAGCATAGAACTTGGTGGTGTTACAGTTTCCTCCACCTTCAGATCCACATCCTTTAAATTCAAGTCCACTGCAATATTTTACAAGGTATAGGGCCTATGGCCCAATGGAAATTGAACGCGGTGTTGGGGGTGAGGTCACGGGGTGGAACACCGACCTTGACCCCCTGTAACGTTTTTTTGGCAATGGATTTTATCACGCCATCGAACCATACAATACACTATTCCCACGTAATTCGAACCATATATGCCACCATATATTAAATAGAACATGCCAACGTTTATTCAATGGCCCACGAATTAAATATATGCCTTCAAATGTTAAAATTCCAACGTAATATGAGTTTTGTGGTTTATCTAAAATATGTGGCGGCCCACCAACTAAATATGTGCCTTAAAATGTTAAAATGCCAACGTAATATGAGTTTTGGGGTTTACTTAAAATATGTGGAATTATACTTTGGAATTATAATAATGTGTGGAAATTTAATTATTAAGATTTTTAAAATTAATAATATACTATAATATATGATAATTAAATTATATATATATCGAATCTTAATATTTAAAAATTAATTTCCAACACATAAAAATTTATGAACCCAAAATTAACACTAGAGGACATTGAGAGATTTTTACTTTCACAAACCAAAATGGCGAATTCAATTGTGACACTTGTCATAGTCCCATTGGATATAAAAACTGAAGAAGATTCTTTTCACAATGATTGGACTTCCATGTCATCAGTTGTACCTGTTTTGTAATACTTTTTTTAAAATTTGCTTGTTCTGAACGACGATCAACAAACCATAACACCCTCATCCGAACTCAGTTTTTGATGAAACGAGTTGCATTGGATTCTTTGCGATGGGATGGTCTCTTTAGTTCTAGTTTAGTGCATTTCTGAACACTTTAATTTTTGAGCTAATTTTTGCCCTTGATCAAGATTCTGATTAGGGGGAAGAGACATTCCTCGATACCTAAGGACAGGGTGACATGCATGACATCATAGGGATAGGAGAAGGTTCATCCCCCACAAGAGTTTTCGAGTAAAGTAAAGAGAAAGCAAAAGGGGAAGTATGCTTGAGCGAGGAGGAATAAACATAATGCAAAGAAGGTTTTATAGGGATAGATGTAGTACCTTTGTGCGAAGGCTGAAAATGATGTTGAAAGGTCTGCCGAACCTTTCATCCACACCCATACCAATCGCGAGATACAACATTAAAATTCACCGTTCTATAAGGGCATCGGTCGAGAAGGTGCTTGTTATGGTGATAATGGAGGCATATGAAGGGGATGCCCCAATAATCTAGACATTGATGAAGATGAATCAGTCCCCATTCCAAATATATATTTCCTGGGAGACCACTTGAGTACTGTAATTCCACCAGAATCCAAGCCATTCGCTTATCCTGAACATCCATACATCCTGGGTCCATATATAAAAATATTTCGATGGAATTTTCTATGTCCGTAAAAGAATGACGCATCCAAAATTAAAGAGGAAAGCTCGACAGTTTAACCCAGACCAAGTCATTTCTTGGGGTATCATGTAGGGGGTTAAAGTTGATGTACCATTTATGTATTTATAAAAGACTCCTGCCCCTCACCCATGCAAAATTAAGAATCCGTTATGCGTCACCCAAGTGTAGAAAGTGAAAGCTAAACCAAGAAT
This sequence comes from Pinus albicaulis, assembly GCA_034641835.2. Lineage (NCBI taxonomy): Eukaryota > Viridiplantae > Streptophyta > Pinopsida > Pinales > Pinaceae > Pinus > Pinus albicaulis. The sequence continues at coordinate 231,428 of JAXQQM020062564.1, forward strand.
TCATGAGCAAGTTGACCTTAGGCGTATATCCCAAAATTGGGCCCATTTCATCTTAGCCCAACCCTACATATTGTTCTCAAACTTCTAAGAAAAAAGCAAGCTGAACTTAGGTGTATATCCCAAAATCGGGCCCATTTCATCTTAGCCCAACCCTACATATCCTTCTCAGATTTCTAAGAAAAAATCCACCATCCCAACATAGCCCTCCTACCATTCTTCTTCAAAAGTTGGGAATGTGTGTAGGAAAGTGGAGTTCCATAATCGCGAGTAGCTCAACTGTAAGTGGATCAATCTTAGAAAGATATTTAGACGAGTGTCTTGTCAGTCAACTGAATTCCCTGAGATATCTTTATTAGAAAAGACTATTTCCACATCCACTATGGCCTGTATAAATGCCTAGTGGACCAACACATCGACATATAGGTAATCAGTCCACATTCCATGGGTGGACCTTCCTCCACTGCCAAAATGAACGAATAGAGGAGAAACCTGCCACCACCACCTACCCCATACAAGGGCCCGAGAGAAATTTAAATGAAAAGGTGTGGCCCAGATGTGATTTTTGTGGGGACAAAAAGCCAAGGAATAAAATATTTCTTAGGAAGAAAAATGGAATAAATACCCAGTTAGAAACGAAGTAATCTACCCAGGCAAAGTAATTTCCCGGGACGTCTGCCGGTCGAAAATTTTTCTGACTTTCGCCATCAACATTTTTTTCGATATTTAAGGAGACTGGAACATCTATATTTAATTGGTCTTTTTGGATATATAAGTAGACTAAAACTGTGTCTATATTTAATTGGTACCAAAGCTATGTTGTCACTACCTGAATCCTTTGGAAATCTAACAAACCAACCTCTGGGACATCTATTTGGGAAGTGTTTCCAATAGTTTGAAAATGATTCCAAACTCTTATGGGGGTTTAATACTACTTGAACATCTATCTCTAAATCATGTCACAATTATCAAGTTGTTGAATGATTCCTCAGGAAAGCTAACAAACCTCTAGCATATCGATTTGAAATATGCTTCCAGTTTGTTGATTTTTCTAAATTCTTTCTAAGATTTAAGCAGACTCAAATATCTATCTTTGGCATAATGCTCTAGTTTGACCATCATCTCCAGGAGAATATTAAGAAATATTACAATGTTGGAATATTTAAATCTACAATGTTGTAACAATGTGAAGAATTAGCTCCCCAAATCGCACAACAACTGTCCTTGGAAAATCATTTATGCAATGCATAGAGTTTAAATAATTACCTCCCTAAATCACAGGTCAACTGTTCTTGAATTGTTTTTTTTTTGCAATTCATAGAGTTTAAATAATTATCTACCCAAATCTCATAGCAACTATCCTTGAAAAAATTATTTATGCAATCCACAGAGTTTAAATAATTAGCTCCCCAAATCGCACATCAACTGTCATGAAAAAAATATTTATGCAATCCACAGAGTTTAAAGAATTGCAATGCTTTATTGGAGACCTTTGCAATTTGGAAGTTATGCATACATGTGTGCCACCTTGGGTTTCTTACTCTGAGAGCTTGGAGGAGTTACAAGTGCCCCATTCACTGAAATCCATGCCATATCTTTGGCACCATTAATTGTGTGGAGATTAGTGAATGCAATGAGTGATGAGTGGTGTTAGTAGTGTTGGAATACATTTGTGGAAACCATGGCTCTCAAAAATAAATTAATAGTTATTACATTTCAATTAGTATTAGTGATATAAAAAATTTCAAGCATGAAATACTTGAAACGATTTAAATTAATTATTCAATTATTTTCATCTATAAGACATTACTCATGACCTTTTATTGGAAGAGACACTACAAATCTTAATCATGACTTTTTATTAGAAGAGATAATACATTTCAAATTCCAATATATATAGAGGTAAGGAGTGCGAAAATGTTTTAATTTTTTTATTAAATTTAAGAAAAATATGTAAGATATAAAAGTGTAATTAAATAGTTAAAATAAAATATTATAATTTAAATAGTTCAAAATGTTTTTTTTTTTTTTTTAATTTGATATTTATATTGTTGGTTCACATGTTTCTACTTTCATAAATTTGATAGTTACATTGCTGATTGGACCTTAGAATTAATGTTTTGATTCCTTGATTTTATACTTAATTGTATGAGATTCAAAATACATTGACTACTTTTCTAATTTTTTTAGTTAAAATTAATTTTATTCATAAATTTTATATCATTTTTCTTTTATGTATTTTAATTATTTTCTTCTTTAAATTTTTTTACCAAAATTATTATTGAAAGCATCAACCACAATTATTATTGAAAACATGAAATAAGAGAAAAACACACACACATATAATTAGAATAATAATAATTCATTAAATATATAAACAATTTTAATTTTTTAATAACGCATGTATAATTAAAAATGGAAATAATGAAAGAACTATGTGAAAGTAATTTTTGATATTAGTAAATTTTGTTTTACCGATTTCTTCACTATATCCCCTGTGAGTTTCTTACATATTTGTGTATTTTTCTTTTGTTAAATTAAATTATGGACTAAATAATACCAATATATATCATATTGGAAAACTAAATTTATATTTATAAATTTGGTAATATTTTAAATATTTTAAAATAAATTTAAATATAATTTTTTGGGCAGAGAGGAGCTCTATAGCTCAGTATATAGGGATGTGTAGATGCAATGTGTGTAATGTAAAATTTTGATATGTAGGAGTGTCTATAGATGTGTAGATGTCATGTGAGTAATGTAAACTTTTAATATGTCTGAGTGTATATAGATGTGTAGATGTCATGTGAGTAATGTAAAATTTTGATATGTCTGAGTGTATATAGATGTGTAGATGTCATGTGAGTAATGTTAAATTTTGATATGTCGGAGTGTATAGAAATGTACCACTTTAATACCATGGGTTGAATACCATGGGCCAAATACCATATTTATAAAATAAATATGGTAAATAAATAAAACGTGTTTTTGTATTTACTCCATAATCCTATTTATATTTAGGAACACTCAAAAATTGGTTTTATTTAGGTGAATCCCGAGCTAAATACCATGGGCCAAATTATTATTAATACCATGCCAAAAAAACATTATTAACCCTAGTATTAATATTAATATAATTATTAATTCTAATATTCACATTATTATATTATAATATTAATATTATAAAATTTAATTAATGTAAAATATTGATATGTCAGAGTGCATAGAAATGTACACTTTAATACCATGGGCCAAGTAGAGAGAGGACTGGATGGAAAAGAGAGAGAGAGAGGAAAAGATAGAGGAATGTAGGAGAAAAAGAGAGAGAGAGAGAGAAAGGACAAGAGAGAGGACATGAGAGAGAGAGGAAGAGAGTGATGGGGAAGAGAGAAAATTGGAGGACAAAGAAAAAGAGAGAGAGAGAGAGAGAGAGAGAGAGAGAGAGCCAGGATGAGAGAGAGGGGGAGAGAGGGAGGGAGATAGAAGGAGATATGGAAGGATAGAGAGATGGAGTTGGAGGGGGAGAGAGGAAGGGAATAAGGAATACGTAGAGAGTGAGAAGTGGACAGAGAGATGAAGTGACAAGGGAGATATGGAGAGAGTTTGTGTATGTTTTGGGGCGAGATAAAGAGATAAAGAAGGAGATATGGAGAGAAGGGAGGATAGAAGGAGAGATGGAGGGATATAGTAACATAGTTGGAGGGTGAAGAGAGAGAGATATATATGTGAGAAATAAATGGAGAGAGAGGAAGGAAGAGGGAGGATGTGAGAGAGTGGAGAGATGGAGGTAAAGAGGGATTTATTTCACTAGATGAATTGATTTCAGTGTAAATGGTGATTTATAATCCATTTTAATTGCTTTCACTAAATGCATTGATTTTAGTGTAGATGTTGATTTCTAATTATATTTAATTGCTTGCACTAGATGCATTGATTTAAATGCAAAAGTTTTCTATTCCTATATGATTGGTTGCACTAAATGCATTGATTTCAATGTAGACGGTGATTTCATATACTATTTGATTTCTTGCACTACATGCATTAATTTCAATGTATATGTTTATTTCTAATTATATTTGACTCCTTACACTAGATGCATTGATTTTAATGTAGATGATTCCTAATCCTATTTGATTTCTTGCACTAGATGCATTGATTTCAATGTAGATGATTCCTAATCCTATTTTATTGCTTGCACTAAATGCGTTGATTTTAGTGTAAATGGTGATTTCTAATCGTATTTGACTTCTAGCACTAGATGCACTAATATCAATGTATATGTTGGTTTCTATTCTTCTTTGCTTACTTGCACCAGATGCATTGATTTCAGTGTAGATGTTGATTTCTAATCCTATTTGATTACCTGCATTAGATGCATTGATTTCAGTGTAGATGTTGTTTCTAATTTTATTTGATTGTTTGCATTAGGTGCATTGATTTCAGTGTAAACGTTAATTTCTAATTTGATGTAATTGGATGTACATTGATGGTAAATTAATTTCAAAGTAATTGGTGATGCATTGATTTCAGTGTAGATGTTGTTTTCTAATTTTATTTGATTGTTTGCATTAAGTGCATTGATTTCAGTGTAGACGTTAATTTATAATTGGATGTAATTGGATGTACATTGATCGTAAAATAATTTTAAAGTGATTGGTGATGCATTGATTTCAGTGTAGATGTTGTTGATTTTAGTGTAGACGTTAATTTCTAATTTGATGTAATTAGATGTACATTGATGGTAAATTAATTTTAAAGTGATTGGTTTAACATTGTGGATTGATTTCACTATAAGCACACAAAATTATCCACAACACACAAAATTATTGACAATGTACTTTAATATTTGTGTTATAGTAAATCAACCAATTAATATTGAATTGAAGATCAAGAGAGACAATGTATGATGTTTAGTACAATAGTTCAAGCTAAATATTTAAATGATTTATGATGTCAACTATTCTTTTCATATAATCGATAAGAAAAGATGACAAAACTAACAAGGGTGAAAATGAGAATAGTAAAAGAAAATAATATAAGATTGATCACAATGAAGTCTATTTGTAACTGCATTCTTATTATTTTCATTTTCTATCATTCAACAATATTACATTGTTACTTTGCATTCAAAATTTTTATTTAATCATAATATTTATTGACAATATTTATCATCTCAAAAAACTGAGATAACTAAGAAAATTTTAAAATTAAAATGATTAGATAAATATGAGGCATATTTAGCATATAAAAAATGATTATATTTATATTATCTATATTTACATATTATTGATAAAATTAATCATATGTTCGATAGATTTTCCTTGGCCGCACATGATTGAAACTAGCCTAGATCCATCTTAACTCTGGATCTATCTAGCACCGAGAGGGATCAAATCTCTCGAGGTGCAAACCTTTCCTCAAGTTTTGCACTAAAAAAAAGAGGTTTTCACCTCAAGAGATTTGATCCCTCGCTTGATAGAAACCTTTCCTCAAGTTTTACACTCAAAAAAGAGGTTTGCACCTCAAGAGATTTGATGATCTAGGCTGGTATAAATTGCAAAATCTTCTCATTTATATTTATTATAAAATAAAAACTTATATATATATATATATATATATATATATATATATATATATATATATATATATATATATATATATATATATAACAATGCCAAATTTATATGAATTTAGTTTTAAGTACCATAATTATAAATATCTAGATAATAAGCTCCAATGGAGTCATCCTAATCATCGTAAACACTAGTAACTCTCTAATTATTTACAAAATTATATTTAATTTTATTTTTAAATGTTTAAAAGATTACCAAATTTATAAATATAAATTTAGTTTACCAATGTGATATATATTGATATTATTTAGTCTATAGTTTAATATAACAGAAGAAAAATATAAAAACAAGTAAGAAACTGAATATATAAATATAAACACGGGATATAGATGTGAGAAGAAATGGGTAAAACAAAATTTACTAACATAAAATCTACTTTTACATAATTCTTTCATTATTGTTATTTTTAATCATACATGTGTTATTAAAATCTATGGTAAAATTTTGGTATAAAATTTATGAATAAAATGAATTTTAACCTAAAAAATTTAGATAAAAGTACTCAATGTATTTTGAATCCCATACAATTAAGTATAATATCAGGGAATGAAAATATTAACTATAAAGTCCAACCAGCAATGTAGCTATCAAATTTATGAAAGTAGAAACATGTGAACCAGCAATATAAATATCAAATTTATAAAAATAAAAAATGTTTGAACTATTTAAATTTTAATATTTTATTTTAACCATTTAATCACTCTTTTATATCTTATATGTTTTTCTTAAATTTAATAAAAAATTTAAAACATTTTCTCACTCGCCTCTATATATATTCGAATTTGAAATGTAGTAACTCTACTAATAAAAAATCATGATTAAGAATTGTAGTATCTCTACTAAGAAAAGCCTTATAGATAAAAATAAAAGTAATTTTTGATATTAGCAAATTTTTTTTTACCGATTTGTCACTATATCCCATGTGAGATTCTTACTTATTTGTGTATTTTTCTTTTGTTAAATTAAATTATGAACTAAATAATACCAATATATATCATATTGGAAAACTAAATTTATATTTATAAATTTGGTAATATTTGAAATATTTTTAAATAAATTTAAATATAATTTTTGCGTCCAGAGGCGCTCTACAGCCCAGTATATAGGGATGTGTAAATGTAATGTGTGTAATTTAAACTTTTGATATGTAGGAGTGTATATAGATGTCTAGATGTCATGTGAGTAATGTAAAATTTTGATATGTCCGACTGTATATAGATGTAGATGTGTAGATGTCATGTGAGTAATGTAAACTTTTGATATGTCTGAGTGTATAGAGATGTGTAGATGTCATGTGAGTAATGTAAACTTTTGATATGTTGGAGTGTATAGAAATGTACCACTTTAATACCATGGGCCAAATACCATATTTATAAAATAAATATGGTAAATAAATAAAATATAAATAAACGATAGATATAGTAAATAAATAAAACATCTTTTTATATTTACTCCATGATCCTATTTATATTTAGGAACACTCAAAAAGTGGTTTTATTTAGGTCAATCCTGAGCTAAATACCATGGGCCAAATTATTATTAATACCATGCCAAAAAAACATTATTAACCCTAATATTAATATTAATATTAATATTAATTATAATATTCACATTATTATATTATAATACTAATATTATTAAATTTAATTAATGTAAACTTTTGATATGTCAGAGTGTATAGAAATTTACCACTTTAATACCATGGGCCAAAAAAAGAGAGGATTGGATGGCAAAGAGAGAGAGAGAGGAAAAGATGGAGAAAAGTAGGAGAGAAAGAGAGAAAGAGAAAGGACAAGAGAGAGGACATGAGAAAGAGAGGAAAAGAGTGATGGGGGAAGAGAGAAAATTGGAGGACAAAGAAAGAGAGAGAGAGAGAGGAGGAGAGAGGGAGGGAGATAGAAGGAGATATGGAAGGATTGAGAGATGGAGTTGGAGGGGGAGAGAGGGAGGGAATGAGGAATACATAGAGAGTGAGAAGTGGAGAGAGAGATGAACTGACAAGGGAGATATGGAGAGGGTTTTTGTATGTTTTGGGGTGAGATAAAGAGATAAAGAAGGAGATATGGAGAGAAGGGAGGATAGAGGGAGAGCGGGAGGGATATAGTAACATAGTTGGAGTGTGAAGAGAGAGAGAGAGGGAGATAGATGTGGGAAAGGAATGGAGAGAGAGGAAGGAAGAGGGAGGATGTGAGAGAGTGGAGAGATGGAGGTAAAGAGGGATTCAGTTTAAGGGGGGAGATAGGGAGGAATATTTATTTCAATAGATGAATTTATTTCAGTGTAAATGGTGATTTATAATGCATTTTAATTGTTTTCACTAAATGCATTTACTTTAGTGTAGATGTTGATTTCTAATTATATTTAATTGTTTGCACTAGATGCATTGATTTAAATTCAGAGGATTTCTATTCCTATATGACTGCTTGCACTAATGCATTGATTTCAATGTAAATGGTGATTTCATATACTATTTGATTGCTTGCACGGCATGCATTAATTTCAATGCATATGCTTATTTCTAATTATATTTGACTTCTTGCACTAGATGCATTGATTTCAATGTCGATGGTTCCCAATCCTAGTTGATTGCTTGCACTAGATGCATTGATTTCAATCTAGATGATTCCTAATCCTATTTGATATCTTATACTAAATGCGTTGGTTTCAGTGTAAATGGTGATTTCTAATCCTATTTGATTTCTACCACTAGATTCACTAATATCAATGTAGATGTTGGTTTCTAATCTTATTTTCTTACTTGCACTATATGCATTGATTTCAGTGTAGATGTTGATTTCTAATCCTATTTGATTACCCGCATTAGATGCATTGATTTCAGTGTAGATGTTGTTTTCTAATTTTATTTGATTTTTTGCATTAGGTGCATTGATTTTAGTGTACGTTAATTTCTAATTTGATGTAATTGGATGTACATTGATGGTAAATTAATTTTAAAGGGATCGGTGATGCATTAATTTTAGTGTAGATGTTGTTTTCTAATTTTATTTGATTGTTTGCATTATTTTTTTTAAATATTTAAAACACTACCAAATTTATATGAAATTAGTTTTAAGTACCATAATTATAAATATCTAAATAATAAGATCCAATGGAGTCATCCTAATCATCGTAAACTCTCTAATTATGTTTTTCAATTATAACTATTATTACAAAATTCTATTTAGATTTATTTTTAAATGTTTACAAGATTACCAAATTTATAAATATAAATTTAGTTTACCAATGTGATATATATAGGTATTATTTAGTCCATAGTTTAATATAACAGAGGAAAAATATACAAAGAAGTAAGAAACTGAATATATAAATATAAACACGCGATATAGATGTGACGAGAAATGGGTAAAACAAAATTTACTAACATAAAATTTACTTTTACATAATTATTTCATTATTGCTATTTTTAATTATACATGTGCTATTAAAATATTTGGTAAAATATTTTTAAAGATGAAAACAATAAAATACATCAAAACAATTTGGTATAAAATTTATGAATAAAATGAATTTTAACCTAAAAAATTTAGATAAAAGTACTCAATGTATTTTGAATCCCATACAATTAAGTATAATATCAAGGAATAAAAATATTAATTATAAGGTTCAACCATCAATGTAGCTATCAAATTTATGAAATTAGAAACATGTAAACTAGCAATACAAATATCAAATTCATAAAAATAAAAAAAATATTGAACTATTTAAATTTTAGTATTTTATTTTAACCATTTAATCACTCTTTTATATCTTAAATGTTTTTCTTAGATTTAATAAAAAAATTAGAACATTTTCTCACTCATCTCTATGTATATTGTAATTTGAAATGTAGCATCTCTACTAATAAAAAATCATGATTAAAACTTGTAGTATCTCCACTAATAAAAGCCTTATAGATAAAAATAATTGCATAATTAATTTTAAATCATTTCAATTCTTTGATGCTTGAAATCTTTTATATCACAAATTCTAATTGAAATGTAATAACTAATTCTAATGGAAATGTAATATCTATTAATTTATTTTTGAGAGCCACTGTATCTAGAAATGTATTCCAACACTACTAAAACAATTCTTAGGAGCATTTGAAATCTTTTATATCAACAATTCTAATTGAAATTGAATAATTCTTAGATTTAATAAAAAATGTAAAGCATTTTCTCACTCTTTGTACTAATTTATACCAGTCTAGATCCATCTTAACTCTGGATCTATCAAGCTCCGAGAGGGATCAAATATCTAGAAGTGCAAACCTCTTTTTTTTAGTACAAAACTTGAGGAAAGGTTTGCACATCGAGATATTTGATCCCTCTCGGCACTTCATAGATCGAGAGTTAAGATGGATCTAGGTTGGTTTAATAATAGCTATAAATGAGAAGCTGAATTAGAGGCTTACTAGTGTTTATGATGATTAGGATGTTGCTAAGTTAGATCTTCTTGTCTAGATACTTATAATTATGGTACTTAAAAGTAAGTTTATATAAATTTGGTAATGTTTTAAATATTTAAAGATAATTTTTTTTTTTTTTTTTTATAATAAATATAAATGAGAAGCTTGTGTATTTTATATAAAGTTTGAGATATAAATATAAATGAGAAGCTTTGTCAATTTATATAATGTTTGAGAGAGAAATAAAATGTGAATTAATGAAAAATATTCATAAAATATTATTTTAAAAAATAATGAAAAATTGAAAATTATTAATAATATATAATATTATTAAAATTTTACTTTTATATTATTTTTAAAAACTATATAAAACTAAGGAGTTGTCTTCTAAGAAAATTAGTAAAACTAATATTAATAAATAAAATAAAAGGTTTGAAAATTGAATTCAACTTCGATGTTTAAAAGGAATATTTTTTATTTAGTTTTTATTTAGTTTTTAATTTTGTAGATGACATGTTGATGTTGTTGGTATTATGAAATTTCTTCTCATGTTATTAATGTATTGGTATTATGTTATTAATCTTTTGACCTACAAAATTTTCCTCAAATTTTTCATTTTAAAGGAAAATTACACTTAAAGAATTTGATTTTTCTCAATACTTGATAGACTCAAATTTAGATGGATCTATGTTGGTGTATTGATTCAATGAGCGCATTTTTATGAACAAGCACGAACAACTTTTCCAAAAGCAAGGTTTCTCATTCTATCTCTAGCTAGCAAATGAAGACTTCACAAATAAATATATCCATTTTTTGTGCATCACACAAGTATTGTTTTAATAGAAAATAACCACTCCACACTTTCTCCTGCCAAAAGACTAAGATTAAAAGCCTGTAACCAATCCCATTAATATAAAAACTAGTACATCTGAAATTGAAATAAGTATAAACAACATCTTGCCTCCCATTATTTTTTTGTCAGTCTAAAAATGTATATTATATTAACATGAAAACATTGATTCCAAAATGTATCTCTATAGCTCCCCCAACTTCACTCTGACCATATTTGTTAGTTGGGAGATCTGGAGTTCGGAGAATATTTTTCTATTGAACCATTATTATCGATAGGCTTAGTAGCCTTACATGCCAAAAGGGAACCAAAAATAACAAGCAAGCTATAAGAATATTTTCAAGGAGGAGGTTGCGAAGAGTGCAAAGGAGGCACAACTATCAGACCCGAGCGCTCATGTGTATGGAAGTCTATGTGTACAAATCTGGACTCCAACTCATGTAGGCACTTGTTCGCCCAACGCTAGCTCCTACAAATGTTGGCCAGTCGCTCCAAGATCTCATTTGATAGAATTGAGTATCATTCACGTAGGGCAAAAATTTGTTATGATCCTCATATCCATATTTATGTTCACGAAGGATATCTAGGTTGGCGTGCATTCCTTACAGTTTCTCTGCAATGGTGTCCAATGTGACATACATAACCACACGGCCTCGGGACCAAAATTGATCCTGAGCAACCTTCGTGGCATGACCTGAACTCTCTAAACCTGTCGACGATGATTTATTGTCTTTCTAACCATATTTTTTAGCTGGGAGAACCGAAGTTCACATAATATTTTTCCGTTGAACCATTATTTTCGATAGGCTTAGTAACCTTACATGAAAAAAGGGAATAAAAAATAACAAGCAAGCTATAAGCATATTGTCAAGGAGGAGGTTGAAGATGGTGCAAAGGAGGCACAACTATCAAACCTGGTCACTCATGTGTATGGAAATCACAGATATTGCAAGGGGAAGGGGTAGGAAGATACATAATCTTCGGTGATAAATTTATGGCAGAGATAATCATGGATTCAGTCTCATCATATTTCTAGTCCTCATCCCCCCACTTTTTTACCAAAATACTTTCCCAAAGATTCTCTTTGACCATCTTCCAAATAGAATGACTTGAACGAATTTGATTATTATATATCACCCTACTTCATTCTTTCTCGATGTTCCATAGGAGAAATCCTAGTACAAGGATCCATGCTCTATTAACAATTGTATTTTTGAATCAGGACTACCTCTAGTTATCAATTCTTGAGATCAGACCAGCTTGAACCCGATCGATCAGTCTAAAGAGGGTCGCAACATCTCCCCATACTTCTTCTGTTATCTTGCATTCACTCAATAATTGGTTCATTGCTTCTTCTTTCTGCGTGCACATTGGGCATTGAGACAACCCAATCTATCCTTTCTTAATTCGTTGATCCCATGTAAGAATTCACTTGTGTCCAACTAACCAGAGAAAGTGGGATACCTTCAACCATAGCGTACATCTCCAAACATTGTCCCATAAGATTTCTCGTGGTCAGCTGCTAACATTAAACTTGAGGAGGTAGGCTTCCATGATTGAAAACAAACCTACTACCTTATATCCTTGTCTGAATTTATCTAGAGCTTGGGAAATACAGATGTGGTGCTCTTGCAATGGTTGATTTGGGGTGGGCCAAGCTTATTGGGTCTTGTCCAAATTTGAGTCTCATTCTATTTTCGACACCCTCCATTATGTTTGACGAGGGTCAGACGATGCAATTTCATACCTGGGTGAGCAAATCTATGTGAACTTCCTCAGACCTGTGTGAGCCAAACCAAAGAAGAGAATAGAAGAACGCTTCATGATAATCTCTAAATGAGGTTGAGGTCACTTGTATTTATATACTTCCAAGAGTGTCCAATTTTATTTAGGACCGACTTGATCAAATGTGCACATGTAGGCTTTAATTCAAAAATACAGTTTCCCTTATCTAAATTGAGTGCTTCAATAGCCAAAATTGGTCCTCTTGAAAAGAGGAATCTTGTCCCATGGTTGGAAATTTTATTGAGCTACCAAATTAATACTCCCTATCAGCTAAGGATAAATTCCAATTGCATCATGTAATCATCGTAAGAATCTTGTCATCAAATCATATCAAATATCAAGTATCTCTTTATCAAATTTCATCACTGCTCATATTTTCTTATCTCTTGATTGTCTCTTATCACATGTTGAACATTCTTGATATATAAAAGAAGGATAATTTGGCGCGTACGATACCATGTTGGAAATATATATTTGATTACTACATGATTTTTCGCAGGCCCTTGCCTACTGCAGACCTGAAAAAAACATTGTTTAGGGGTCAAAAATGATCTGGAAGTTCACGAGGTGAAAAGCTGCTAAAACTAGTAAATATTTTTATAAACAAGGAAACTGATGAAACCGTCTAGGTGGAATAGATAGGAGGCCACAAATATCCACCTTCATTAACAGTATTGTTACCCAAATGACCACATGATGACAAAACTCCAAGAGCAATTAAGGCTCAGTGAGATTCTATTATAGGGTGTTGAACCTAGTCCTACTACGAGGGGTGGAGGTGTTTCCCACCATTTATCCTCCAAAAATTGGAGTCATGGGAGGAATATGCATGTCACACTCCCCTAAACATGTGATGAGGAATTCCGAATGCCTACTGGGAAATTAGGTTGATGTAGCCAATTCTCTCACCCTTGGGGTTTTATGTATGGTTAGGTCAGTATAGTTGACACCATGGAATATTAAAATAGAGGATATATAGGATGGGAGGAGAAGATATTAGGAAGGATAGGATGATTCTATAATAGCTTTTTTTCTCTATTAAGTTTGGGAATGACTACTAATGTTGTAAACCAATAAATGTTTAAAACCCAAATTTTATCCTCATATTATAAATGAGAATTCAATCTAAGAACGCAATCCTTACATGACTATAATAATCAATAAAATAATTAATGATATACTATAAACTCTAACTTCAAGATGAAGTTCTGTAAAGGAGGGATGAATGTAATGATGCATCTCGAATTACGGTTGAAGGTGATTACTAGCATGCACACGAGGAATGCATATGATAGCTATATATATGAAAATGGGGGCTTCACTCAATGAACATAAGAAATATCAAATGCATTCATGGCATATTAAAGAATACCTTTATTTTGACTACATATTGGAAAATACCTCTAAAAATAATATTATTTAACCCCCTACCAATACAAACCCAATACACCTTCCCAATTAAAAAAACCCTACTTTCAGTAACTTTGAGCTCTGTTTTTTATACCTACCAATATAAAATCCCTTTACCCCCTATATATCCTCCAATATATTAAGTTATCTTTCCCTCAATATATATCCCTTAATATGAATGCACGTGGTATGGTATCGCTCCCCAAGTGAATCCCTTGTGTATATACATGCATTACGTGCATTGCACTAAATAGATATATTTGTACACACTAAGTGGCTATGACGATTATATAATATAGATAAATGAATTAGTAGAGTTACTAATTAGATAAACCTATTAGACAAACACATTTAAATCTTTAATTAAATAAACATATTAAATACACATATTTAATTCATTAATTAAATAACCCTATCAAATAAACCCTTTTAATAAAACAATTTATTTTTAATAGTTTGTGAACCAACTCAACCAAATTCGATTTGGTCATCAATATTTTCATATAAATATTAAAGCTCAGGCCACCTCTCAAATTCATTAAAACCATTTATGATGGTAGGTGACCGACAAAGCAAGGGAATCATATTATGATAAAAATTTATGACATTGAGAAAGTGGATGGAATTAGGCATATAAGGATAATGAATAGGGCGAAGTGAGGATCGGGTAGGGGGAGTATTTTTTTCCTTCCGGTGAAGAAAATATAGAAGAGAAAATGCAGAGAGAGTCACGATGAAGAAAATATCGCTAGAGCTAATCTATGGAATGAACCTTGGGCTTGAGACTAACGAAGAGACTTGGAAATTTGAGCAGTTGTTCTTGGAGTTTTGGGCACGGGGGCCAAAAAACTTCAATTCTGAAGTCTTCTAGATTTGGGATACGAATAGGTTGATCCCAGATTGGTAAGGAGGAACCAGTCAGTTTGGAAATGGGATTAGGCTTGGAGCAACGCCAGATCAAATTCAAACGAGATATCCACGTATGTATCTACAATTAAATTGGAAAATATATGTTGAATTTGATTGTCTTGTTCTTCTGTAAAACAATGGGTTACATTGTGCTTGTATAGGCATATGTCCTTCCACAAGAGGAAGTCAAGTTCTAATCGTGAATCTCTCCAAAACATAATATGACAATGTTTAAGAAGTTTATTTCTTAAAATTGTTTCATCATCGGTGGTCTCCTTAGATATGCTAGAGATTATTTTATTTTTCATTCTACTAATTTGTTTCCCATTTCTAGCCTCTTGATTTCGATTAGAATTTTTTTAGCTCTCCCTCATATTTTTAGTGCAGCCTTATATCCTTCAACTCGAGAAGGTCAAGTTCTAGATATGGATCGTTTCTCTTATAAGCACTTGGAAAATACTTCCAAAATTTTATTTTCATGCTACATACAGGCCGAGGGTACATGTATTTCAAAAGAGAGAGCCACCCAAAATTATGTCCATAACTTAGGGTTTGGGGAAGTGCATCACTGCTTCAAGTGGGAAACTTGTCTAGAAGTAAAATGTTCGAAATACTAAAGGGGGTTTGAATCAATATTTATTTTACAATTTTTATTTTACCAGTTTTAGATCACTTCTAAACTGAACACAAAAGTTAATAATAAAAAATAAAAAATTCTATTAATCAAATATATCGAGAATGCCAATTCTCTTTTTACAATAATCTGAGTACAATAATTTTTAGGGCTCCAAATTTAGATGAAGAACGCAGTCTCCAATCCACCAGGCTCCAACCTGTATTTTTCCAGGCACCGTCTTGGAATTCACGAGGCGCCAACCTCCAAAGCTCCAACCCTATCCTCGAAAAGGCTCCAACCTTGTCTCTATGAGGCACCAACCTCTAGGGCTCCTACCCTCATCACTGGCACATACTCAAACCTAATATTCTTAAGGAATATTATCCTCTAGGGCTCCAACCCTATGCTTCAATAAGTTCAATATAAGGTTAATGGTTATTCAAGGCTTCCAATGTCTTCTGCAATAAGCCCTGGCAATATCTTCAAGTTATTCAACAATTCCATCACTTATCTTTCAGTAGCCCTTTAAACAAAGTTACAGATCAAAAGATAACTATTACCTCAAAACGAGAACTCTAAAGAAAAAACATAAAAAAAAAACATGAAAAAAAAAACTAAAAACAAAAAGTATTATTCTAGAATAACCTTTTTTTTCGAGGTAAATTTTAAACATTTTTTAAAAATGGAAGGAAAAGCCAAATGTTTTTGTGTGCAAAAAACACCTTGAAAATGAAAATTGTTGATGTAGGAATAACGTCGTCAATTTTTTTGTGTGAAAAAAAAACCCTGAAAATGAAAAGTTTTGATCTTTGAATAATGTTGCTAACTTTGTGTGTGCAAAAAACACTGTGAAAATGATGAGTGTTGATGGTCGAATAATGTCGTCAATTTTTTGTGTGCAAAAACCACCCTAAAAACGAAAAGTGTTCATGTTGAAATAACTTCTTTTTATTTTGGGGTGGGGGGGCGCGCTAAATTCTCAACATATTTTAATAATGATGTTAAAGATAAAATATCACGACTCTTAAAAACCTTAAAATTTCAATGATAGACATGAAATTGAAGATAAAATATCAAAAGTATTAAAATTCCAACGATTTTTAGGCAAGGTATTAAAGAAAAAATATTATGTCTCTAAAAAGCCTTCAAATTCCAAGGATGACATTAAAGATAAAATATCCAAACTATCAACACTGCATAAGGCCAATCTTGAAATCATTGTTAACAATTATTCCATAGGTTTATGCTCCTTTGCTATAGGTGAAGGCTTCTAGAAATATTTCCCACATGTTCGAACTTCATATAAGCTACAATATGAGTTTTACATTAAAGGCTCCTTTTGTCTACAAATTTAATATATACCAAAGATCAATGCTTTCAAGCCTAGCAACACTTTAGGCTAGATTTACATCATAGATCAGTGTCCTTGGAAGGTTGAAATAAATAAGATTTTTGCACTAAACAGTCTAGAAGTTTGCATATGTTAAGCTGCTCCAAAATATGATTATTTGATTGTTTCAAAATACTTCAAAAGCGTGTCTTCAAGACAATTCAAGGAGATTTGCAATATTTCTTCTATTATTTTTCTAAAAAATGTGTCCTTGTCTTTAGTCTGGTTCATAGAAGCTCCAAGATCTGTTGTAAGTGTGCTTCAAAAATATTCAAAGATACCATCCATTGTCCATCAAATGATTCCAAAAGAACTGCTTCAAAAGATAATCAATTGTCACAGGTCCAATTTTCTTACAAACACATGTCTGATTTGTCTCTTCACACAAATATGATCTTGTCACAATTTCAGAACTGAGCTCCTAACCATATATCATCGTCTGAGTTGTACCATAGAGCCAGATTGTTTTCCACAAGTCCAAGAACTTGTCATAGGTCCATAGATCTTACCATGGGTATGGGCTAAGAGATGTCTGAGCTATAGATAGGTCCAAACATTGCAGTTCCATAGGAGGCTATGTTTGTGGCAGACTCTGGCTCCACAGGGCCAAGGTCCATGGGAGACTATGGCTCCATAAGGTTGGAATTAAATAGAATTGAAACATGAGCGAAATTATAATGAATTACCACATGACCAAAATATTTACCTCAAGAGCTTGCAAAAAATCCAAGAGCTTGATATCCAACATAAATATTTACTTATCCTCATCCTCCTTAGCCTCCTTATACACTTCAGATCTGAATATATTAATGTTTTACTTGACCGAATTCTTTTTTGAAAACCTTGGGTTTATATTTATATTTTTTTGAGCTTATGAACCATCATGTCTCTTTAGGAGGGTTGACATGACAATGAGGAAGTCGGCTTGTGTAATTTTAAAATTTATTTAAATTATTTTGAGTTCGCTATAAGTGTGAGTTATGTTCTTAATATTTCCAAGGATTTGACTTGTAGTTGTAGGTTCTGTTAAATTTATTTTCCATATTCTAAGCCCTCAACTAATTTTGATTGTGCATGATCTGATCAATGTCTCCCATGCATATGTACATTGTCTTTTCTTTTGACTAATATATTAATATGGTATTGACAACTTTCTTGGTCATCCCCTTGTAACAAGATCATGCTAGGCTTCATCTTGGACTAGTTGATTTCTTTTATGGTTAGACATTTTCTATCCACAACAAACATCACAACTTCTGAATCAACCTATCTTCTCAATAATTAATGATTATTCCAAGACACCCATGCACTAGTGCCTTTGTGTTGGACAATAAACTTGTCATTTCTGTCAAACTTTCCAATTTATTTAACAGAACAATGTGTCCATGGATTTCCATGCATCTAGGAATTTATCACTATTAGCATACATTCATGCTTAGGTAATCTTAGGGTCCATGCATATACTTAGGGCATAATTCTTTATCTAGAACATAGTAGGGCCAGCTTCAACTACAGCTTTATCAAGGCATTTGGCACATTATAGCTTTTGTCATTAAATTCACTTTAGGGCTAGGGCTTTCAATTAATGCTTAGGGTTAGGGTCTAGTAAAGTAGTTAGGGTTTAGGGCATCTTCAACAATGCCTTATTCACATCAATGAAAACATTGACCAAGATAAAGTGGTATGTTGGACAACATTCCCCAGTAAACATTTTCTCTGGAAAAAGATTAAAATAATATTATTAATAAGCTATATCCATGCATTTGGATTGTTTTCATGAGTCATTTTCATTGTTTTTAAACTCATGTTGTTGTTTCTGGGTTTTTTCTTTAAATATTTAGTTATATTTATATTATATATAGATAAGTCTAAAATATAGAGTGGAAATGTGACTTAAATCTCTTAAAAAGAGAGAAGTAAGAACCTCAATCTTAGCTAGAAGTGTTTGCAGAATGTCAAAAAAGACGACTAGCTTTTTAAAAATGAATTATGCAAAGATAAGTGCATTGTTTAGAAGGTTTGATATCTTTTCTCCATGAGGTATTCAAAAGGGTTTAGGTTTTATTTTTATTCATAAATATATGCTAGTATTTCTTTATATTAATGAGAGGGAAGATGATGTTTATACTTATTTCAATTTTAGATCTACTAGTTTTTATATTAATGGGAAAGGTTAGAGGCTTTTAATCTTAGTCTTTGGTTATGAGAAAGTGTGTAGGGGTTATTTGCTATTAAAACAACAAGTGTGATGCACAAACAATGGATATATTACTTTCACAAGTCTTTCTTTGCTAGTTAGAGATAGAATGAGGCACCTTGCTTTTGGAAAAGTTGTTCATGCGTGTTCATAAAAATGCACTCATTAAATTAATGCACCAACATAGATCCATCTAAATTTGAGTCTATCAGTATTGAGAGGAATCAAATGATTTAAGTGTAATTTTCCTTTAAAATGAAAAAATTGAGAAAAGATTTGTACCTCAAAAGATTAGTAACATAATACCAATACATTAATAACATGAGCAGAAATTTCATAATATTAACAAAATCAACATGTCATCTACAAAATTAAAAAACTAAATAAAAAAATAACAATTATTCCTTTTAAACACAATTTTCAAAATTTTTATTTAATCTATTAATATTAGTTTTATATAGTTTTTAAAATTAATATAAAGTAAAATTTTAATAATATTATATATTATTAATAATTTTCAACTTTTAATTATTTAAAAAAAAATTATTTTATGAATATTTTCATTAATTGGCGCCCTATAGCCCAATATATAGGGATGTGTAGATGTAATGTGTGTAATGTAAACTTTTGATATGTCGGAGTGTATATAGATGTGTATATGTCATGTGATTAATGTAAAATTTTGATATGTCGGAGTGTATATAGATGTTTAGATGTCATGTGAGTAATGTAAACTTTTGATATGTCAGAGTGTATATAGATGTGTAGATGTCATGTGAGTAATGTAAACTTTTGATATGTCGGAGTGTATAGAGATGTGTAAATGTCATGTGAGTAATGTAAACTTTTGATATGCCGGAGTGTATATAAATGTCCCACTTTAATACCATGGGCTGAATACCATGGGCCAAATACCATATTTATAAAATAAATATGGTAAATAAATAAAATATAAATAAAACATAGATATGGTAAATAAATAAAACGTCTTTTTATATTTACTCCATAATCCTATTTATATTTAGGAACACTCAAAAAGTGGTTTTATTTAGGTGAATCCTCAGCTAAATACCATGGGCCAAATTATTAATAATACTATGCCAAAAAAGAACATTATTAACCCTAATATTAATACTAATGTTATTATTAATTCTAATATTCACATTATTATATTATAATATTAATATTATTAAATTTAGTTAATGTAAACTTTTTATATGTCAGAGTATATATAAATGTACCACTTTAATACCATGGGCTGAATACCATGGGCCGAATAGAGAGAGGATTGGATGGCAATGAGAGAGAGAGGAAAAGATAGAGGAATGTAGAAGAGAAACCGAGAGAGAAAGAAAGGACAAGAGAGAGGACATGAGAGAGAGAGGAAGAGAGTGATGGGGGAAGAGAGAAAATTGGAGGAGAAAGAAATAGAGAGAGAGAGAGAGAGAGAGAGAGAGAGAGAGAGAGAGAAGGAGATATGGAAGGATAGAGAGATGGAATTGGAGGGGGAGAGAGGGAGGGAAGAAGGAATATATAGTGAGTGAGAAGTTGAGAGAGAGATGAAGTGACAAGGGAGATATGGAGAGAGTTTGTGTATGATTTGGGGTGAGATAAAGAGATAAATAAGGAGATATGGAGAGAAGGGAGGATAGAAGGAGAGAGGGAGGGATATAGTAACATAGTTGGATGGTGAAGAGAGAGAGAGAGAGATAGGTGTGGGAAAGAAATGGAGAGAGAGGAAGGAAGAGGGAGGATGTGAGAGAGTGGAGAGATGGAGGTAAAGAGGGATGTAGTTCGAGGGGGGAGATAGGGAAGAAGATTTATTGCACTAGATGAATTTATTTCAGTGTAAATGGTGATTTATAATCCATTTTAATTGTTTTCACTAAATGCATTGATTTTAGTGTAGATGTTGATTTCTAATTATATTTAATTGTTTGCACTAGATGCATTGATTTAAATGAAGATGATTTATATTCCTATATGATTGCTTGTGTTGAATATTGCAACAAGAAATAGTGAAGGAGGCATCATGAAACATCTTTCCTGATCCTAGTTGGAAAGTGATCACCTAAACTAGGTGGGGGCCACACAAGTAATTATTGTCGCAAAGTCTATTTTTAGACTATGTCTATTTTTAGACATATGGATCATGGTCTATTAGTTGCAGGATGCTATTTATGGATGATTGGTCAAGTTGGTAAAAATATATGGACCTCTATTTTTAGACATTGGGCGAAGTCTATTTTTAGACTGCCAGTCTAAAAATAGATTAGTCAAATATTATTAGCCCTTAATAATATTTAGACTATAAAAATTATCTTATCCTATTGGAGCACTTCAGTTTGATGCTTGGATGTGGAAAATGCAGCTGACAAAAGGAAATATGTTTTTCCTAAGGGTTATTTGAGATATTGCATGGTTGAATTCAGTTAGAACTCATGTGGCAGAGTTTGGTGGAGTTGATGAGACAGTTGGTGGAGTTGTGTTCGGTTTAACTTAGTTGAATTAGTTGTATTTAGTCTAACTGACAAATACACTAAGGATGAGTGGTGTGAATTAATTATTAATTAATTCACTAATTATTAACTCATAAATCAACTAAAGAATACATCTGTTAATAGCAATGCATGGACAGTTCAGTGGAGACCAGTGTTAGAGGTGAGTAAAAGGGTGAGTCTACTATCAGTTGTGACTATAACTCTCCATGAGATTTGCGCACACATTGATTGAGATTTCCAATGAGGATTGCACAGTATAAGCTAGTGGGATTTGAACTTGGATCTCATTTATTCTCATCTTGGATTGCGCAGTAGAGGCAAGCAGACTTGTGGAGGAGATTTGAACTTCTGACTTGTTCTATATTTGAGTTAGTTTGTGTGTAGCATGTGAGATAGTGCTGAGAGCTATGAGAGCTTTGTGCTATGTATTGTTACATCTTCTATATAATTATAATATAAATATAGTTGGGGGTTTTCAGCTATCAGCTTTCCCCATTACATACTGTGTTATATGTGTCCTTGATTATGTTTTAATGTGCGTATGCGACTGCTTCTATTTCCGCAAATTGATGATCAATTGTAGAAGAGGTTATGTATTATGCATGAAGCTTAAATAGTTTGTAATCAGGATAATCTCAGTGAATAATTCAGCTTTTATTGAAATTTCTACAGCTTGCACTAAATGCATTTATTTCAATGTAGACGGTGATTTCATATACTATTTGATTGCTTGCACTGCATGCATTAATTTCAATGTATATGTTGATTTCTAATTATATTTGACTGCTTTCACTAGATGCTTTGATTTCAATGTAGATGATTCCTAATCCTATTTGATTTCTAGCACTAGATGCATTGATATCAATGTAGATGTTTGTTTCTAATATTATTTGCTTACTTGCACTAGACGCATTGATTTCTAATCCTATTTGATTACCTGCATTACCTACATTGATTTTAGTGTAGGTGTTGTTTTCTAATTTTATTTGATTGTTTGCATTAGGTGCATTGATTTTAGTGTAGACGTTAATTTCTAATTTGATGTAACTGGATGTACATTGATGGTAAATTAATTTTAAAGTGATTGGTTTAACATTGCGCATTGATTTCATTGTAAGCACACAAAATTATTGACAACACACAAAATTATTGGCAATGTACTTTAATATTTGTGTTATAGTGAATCAACAAATTAATATTGAATAGCAAGAGAGACAATGTATGATGTTTAGTGCAATAGTTCAAGCTAAATATTTAAATGATTTATGATTTCAACTGTCATTTTCATATAATCTATAAGAAAATATGACAAAACTAACAAGGGTGACAATAAGAATAGTAAAAGAAAATAATTTAAGATTGATCACAGTGAAGACTATTTGTAATTGACTACATTCTTATTGTTTTCATTTTCTATCATTCAACAATATTACATTGTTACTTTGCATTCAAAATTTTTATTTAATCATAAAATTTATTAACAATATTTATCATCTCAAAAGCTGAGGTAACTAATAAAATTTTATAATTAAAATGATCAGATAAATATCAGACATATTTAACATATAAAAAATTATTATATTTATATTATCTGTATTTACATATTATTGATAAAATTAATCATATGTTCGATAGATTTTCCTTGGCCACACATGACTGAAACCAGCCTAGATCCATCTTAAATTTGGATCTATTAAGCGCCAAGAGGGATCAAATCTCTCGAGGTGCAAACCTTTCCTCATTTTTTGCACTCAAACAAGAGGTTTGCACCTCGAGAGATTTGATCTTTCTCAGCCCTTGATAGAAACCTTTCCTCAAGTTTTGCACTTAAAAAAGAGGTTTTCACCTTGAGAGATTTAATCCATCTCAGTGCTTGATATATCCAGAGTTAAGATGGATCTAGATTGGTATAAATTGCAAAAGCTTCTCATTTATATTTATTATAAAATAATATATATATATATATATATAACAATGCCAAATTTATATGAACTTAGTTTTAAGTACCATAATTATAAGTATCTAGATAATAAGATCCAATGAAGTCATCCTAATTATCGTAAACACTAGTAACTCAATTATAACTATTATTTCAAAATTATTTTTAAATTTATTTTTAAATATTTAAAAGATTACCAAATTTATAAATATAAATTTAGTTTACCAGTGTGATATATATTGGTATTATTTAGTCCATAGTTTAATATAACCAAAGAAAAATATACAAACAAGTAAGAAACTGAAAATATAAATATAAACATGGGATATAGATGTGACAAGAAATGGGTAAAACAAAATTTACTAACATAAAATTTACTTTTACATAATTATTTCATTATTTCCATTTTTAATTATACATGTGTTATTAAAATATTTGGTAAAATATTTTAAAGATGAAAATAATAAAAGCACATCAAAAAATTTTGGTATAAAATTTATGGATAAAATGAATTTTAACCTAAAAATTTTAGATAAAAATACTCAATGTATTTTGAATCCCATACAATTAAGTATAATATAAAGGAATGAAAATATTAATTATAAGGTCCAACCAGTGATGTAGCTATCAAATTTATGAAAGTAGAAACATGTGAACCATCAATATAAATATCAAATTTATAAAAATTTTAAATTTTGAACTATTTAAATTTTAATATTTTATGTTAAAAATTTAATCACTCTTTTATATCTTTGATGTTTTTCTTAGATTTAATAAAAAATTTAAAAGATTTTATTACTACTTACCTCTATATATATTTGAATTTGAAATGTAGTATCTCTACTAATAAAAAATCATGATTAAGATTTGCAGTATCTCTACTAATAAAAGTGTCACATTCATAATCGATAAACAATCACTATATAAAAAAAATTTAACTTATTATTACCAAAGTAACTATTGCAAGTGTAATATATGCTCTCGACATTGTTATCGTTACTTCACAGTTAATTCACAATTAATACACAGGAATTGGATTTAATAATCGGTACTGGCATTCCAATAAAAATTATTATTCTGAGGATCTGGTTATAAGGCCCTAAGTTTAATGCAAAGGCTTTTGTGATATCCGAGAAATCATATTTAATATCCATTGCTTTGGGCTGATCTAACTATCCTCGCATTATGACATCTGTCAAGGCTCCTGCATAGAAAATACTCCGCCAGCTTGATATACATGGTGATATTGAATTTACCTTGTTTTGAGAATTAAGCGCCAAGTTCAATGCTATGGCAAGGCCGACACTTGGGATTTTCCTCTGCCCTTCCCGTAACTTCGTTTTTAATGAGTTTTAATGCCCAGTGTACCGCCAGCCTTACCAGCATAGCTGTCACGTTTATCTGGGTTTTCCATAGCTCATTTCGCGGATAACATAACTCTTCAGCTCACTTGCCGAGAAGGTTGCGATGTTTCGGCAATTACCATACCTGCAACCGAGAGTCGAGGTGAACGACATTCCTTTGGACTCATCGGCGGCCATGGCGCACATGGGGTTACCTGCTTGTATTCTCCACCCAAAACTCTTTTAAACACAGGTCGAGACTGCCCTCCGTAGCATTTCGGGTTTAAGGTAACAGTCTCTCATAGCTTCTCCCTTCGCTTGTTTTGTTCGAAGTTAACTGTGTTTTGTTTTCCAATTTAAGAAGATGGGTAATTTCTCTTTGTTTCAGGCATGCAATTGTCAGGGTTAAGAATGCTGAAATCTTACTTATGTCTCAGAGGTGAACTCCGCAGAAGGGATTTATACCTATTTCTAATGACGCTGGTAACTTTCCGTAAGCTACATTATACTTTTTCTATTCACCAATTTGCAATGATAATCCCGTTTTAGAGCTATATTCTTACCCTCAGCTTTAGAACTGATTTCGTTATTCCTCCTGTATTTTTTATCAGGATTAACTCGGGTCCGGGTTTATTGCTCACAGGTAACAAATCTAGCATCCTTTAACCCTCAGCTTCTTGTTATCTTTACTTTGGTATTGAAACTAAATACTCCTGGGTTTTGCAGGTATGTTCAGCTCAACCATTTGAATGCATAGGATAAGCTACAGGCGACTAGACCTCGGCTAATACCTGTATCATTTTTCCAGGTACTCGTTATCCGATGGCAAGAGGATAAAACCCTCTGCAATTTCCTTGTCCTGGCCACGGGCCTTCGACAGTCCTATTATTAGAACATTTAGTTGTGATTTACAATAGCATGTAGAGCATAGCTCTCAGCTCGATACCCTTGGGGTTGATTACTTACAGTTTTGCAGCAGTTTCTTGTTTAATTAAAAGGCGTTCCCAAGGGGCAAGTGCTCGTAAAACCCTCGGCATGTATATGGATATATTTCTGTTATGACTAAATGTTAAGTTCTGAGATATTTTAGTAGTTTTCCGGGTTACGTTACCCATGTTTGTTCAGGGTTGGATGGTTATACGTAGCTATGCATACTGTTTATTTCTGTGCTTTCACATTTTCTTCTGAATGTACGCACAGTTACATTAATCTTTGTTTGGCCCAACTCTGCTATGTTAGTCTCAGTTTTTATGCGAAAGGTACTCTATACATACTTAATGACTGTGTCCGGATGGAAACTCTGAAGCGACATACATGTTTTTATTTTCTATATATATATGTATAGCAACAGTCTTTTCTTTGTTTACTTTTCGAAGGCCTGCTAACAGGTTCTTCTTACTGTAGTATTGATTTCTCTTAATATTACACTGACAGAAATAAAAATATCTCTGTTTAAATTGTAACAAACTTCTTTCTGTTTCGTAGCGAGTCACACAAATCTAATACAAGATAGTGGAAAGAGATAGATACATACACCGTTTCTATGTTTAAAATCAATGTTTTCTTCCAGAACTTGCACACAGTTTCTTTAAAGTTGTTAGGATGTTCTTGCCGTTTTCCATTCTATATTAAACAATGCATTTCAAATTCATAGAGTATGTGCAAGGGGTCTAAGTTAATCATAACCTCTATAATTCAGACTCTTCTCTTTTCTTTGCTACCGTAGCACTAAGCAGAGCTATTTACTGTTCTTTCAACATAAATATTAAAGAAGAATTACAGTAGCACATATATGTAACTTTTTAATGATATTAAACTCCAAAAAGATTAACACTTTGGTACTTATCTGTATTGGTAGAAATTTCCCAGGCCGTTGTCCTCCCAACCTTCAAGGGAGGCTATTACGTCCTCACCTTGCCCCGCCTAGCCCCAGAAACCAAATGGTGCCACGGGTTTAACAGTGGAACAACCTGCTCTGACCTCTGGACATCAAATTCCAGTCACCGACAGTCAATCTGGCTCACGTAAGGGTTTCCAAAGCTATTTTCCACTGGTTTCCACACCAGCTCTAGAAAATACTTTCCCTTCCTTTTGCCAATTTCCAGAACCCCCTCTCCTCCTCTGGATCCTCACTTTATCCATTGAGGAGAGGGTAACTATTTTCCAACTGTTTCCCAACCACCATCTATTCTGAGAAATTAACACCAACAGCTTAGGAGATTTCTATCCATTCACTGGTTTCTCTTAATAATTCACAATTAAAATAAAATAGTAATTTTTTTGTTTCAACACATAATCATCAAGTCTTTATTTGAAATAAACAAATTGTTTAAACTAGCTAATGCTAGTTAATTTTTAAATGAAGCTGTCACATCTCCCCCCCCTGGGAGTAACACCGTCCTCGGTGTTTTCAGTCCATCTCTGCAAAGAGTGCTGGGTAAGCTTCCTGTATAAAATTTTCATCCTCCAAAGTAGCTTCATCCGGTCCAAAGTGCTTCCACTGCACTTTTAACTGGGAAACTACTCTTTTACGGAGTTCAATTTCCCTACGATCCAGTATGTGTAGCGGCTCTACCAGGAATTCTCCGTCCGGTTCTACCTGAATGTTCTGCCAATGTATTACATGTTTTTCATCATGCACATATCGCTTTAACAAAGATACATGAAACACGTTGTGTACTTTAATATGTCCAGGCAAAGCCAGCCTATAGGCTACCGGTCCCACCCTTTCAAGAATTTGGAAGGGTCCGCAGTAACGGGGCGCTAATTTGGCGCAAGAAGTCCATCTTAAAGTACTTCTTTTTGGTTTAATCCTGACATACACGTGATCCCCTACTCCGAATTCACGATAAGACCTCTTCTTGTCTGCAAAGACCTTCTGTCGGTCTTGCGCAGCTTTCAAGTTCTATCTTATTCTTTTTACTTCAGCTTCTAGCTCAGCCAACATTTCTAGCCCCAACATTAATTTCGTCTCCGGACTGCTCCAGTTTATCGGTGTCTGGCACTGTCGTCCATACAGCGCTTCAAAGGGACTCATCCTTAGGGATTCTTGATATCCATTATTATATGCAAACTCGACTAGGTGGAGGTAATCCTCCCATTTAGTTGGCTGTTGCATTACATACATACGCAGCATATCCTCCAGAACTTGGTTTACCCGTTCGGTCTGCCCATCAGTTTGAGGATGATAGGCAGTACTGAAGTGTATCTGAGTACCTAGACCTGAGAATAAGGTTTTCAAAAAGGCGGAGGTAAACTTAACGTCTCGGTCTGAAATCACGGTCTTAGGTATACCATGCAATCTAAAGATTTCCCTCATAAATATGTCTGCAATTTGCACTGTCTTGTAAGTGGATTGCACAGGTATGAAATGGGCAGATTTACTTAATCTGTCCACCACTACCATGATTGAATCATTTTGCTTCCTTGTTCACGGTAAGCCTGTGATGAAATCCAAAGAGATCACTTCCCACTTCCATTCAGGAATGGGTATGGGCTGCAGTAGCCCCGCTGGATGCCGATGCTCCACTTTAACCTATTGGCATTCTAAACACTTGCTCAAATATTCCGCAATGTCTCTGTGAATTCCTGGCCAATAATATATTTTTCTAATCACTGTAAGCATCTTTTGATAACCAGGATGACCAGCGTAGTTACTGCGATGGCACTCATTCAGGATCAACTCCTTGAGACTTGCGCGATTAGGAACATAGCGTTTTCCGCTAAAAGTTAACATATGATCTTCATTTCTATCATATTCAGATGGCTTACCTTGCTCCTTATCCTCTTCCATTTGCTGCCATAAAAAATTGTATTCTGGGTCCTTCAGTGCCTCCTCCTTTAGTTGTTTGGACAGCTGGCTTACAGGTTGGCTGAAGTACAATGCACAGATCCCATGTAATTTCCTGCTCAGGGCATCTGCAACTCGGTTTTCTTTAACCTTAACATGTTGTATGTCCATGTCAAATTTTCTCAAAAAGGCATTCCATCGGGCTTGCCGAGAGTTTAAATCGGCATGCTTAAAATAATTAGTTAGACTGCTATGGTCTGTTTTGAGTACAAGCTTTTTTCCCAGTAGATAATGCCTCCACACCCGGAGAGCATGCACTACTGCTGTAAGTTCTAGATCATAAGCAGAGTATTTTTGCTTGTGCTCTCTCAGTTTTTGGGACTCATAGGCTATTACCTTGCCTTCTTGTGTTAACACTGCACCGACTCCCTCCTTATTGGCATCCGTGCACACCTCGTAGTCCTTACTGGGGTCAGCTACCCTCAGTACTGGTGTTGTGGTTAAAAGTTGTTTCAGCTTTCCAAAGCTGATCTGACAATCTTTTGGCCATTTAAAAGGTTTGCCTTTCTTTTGTAAGGATGTGATAGGATAGGAAATCCTAGAAAACCCTTCGATGAACCGTCTGTAATATCCTGCTAGACCCATAAATGATCTGATATCTGCCACATTCTGGGGTGCTTGCCATTCCATGATAGTTTTAATATTTTCGTGGTCCACTGCTATACCTTCAGCTGTCACAACATGACCCAAGTACTGAATTTCTGTTTTAAAGAAATCGCATTTGCTGAATTTAGCATACAACTAATGTTTCCTCAGCATTTCTAGTACTATCCTCAGATGCTCCTTATGTTCTTCTTCACTCTTGGAATAAATCAATATGTCATCTATGAAGACCAGTACAAAATGATCTAGAAATTGATGAAAAATGCCATTCATCAACCTCATAAAAGTTGCTGGTGCATTCGTCAATCCAAATGGCAACACCACAAACTCATAATGCCCATATCTGGTACGGAATGCTGTTTTGCAAATATCCTCATCGTTGACCCGAATCTGATGATATCCAGACCTCAAATCTATTTTAGAGAACACCTTGGTGCCTCTCACTTGATCGAATAAATCATCGATTCTGGGTAAAGGATATTTATTCTTAACTGTCAGCTTGTTGAGTTGTCGGTAGTCCATACACATACGTAAGGTTCCATCCTTCTTTCTAACAAAAAGAACTGGTGCTCCCCAAGGTGACACACTTGGGCGGATATATCCTTTATCTAACAACTCCTGCAGCTACATCTTTAACTCTATTAACTCTAGTATGCTCATTCTGTAAGGTGCTCTTGACACAGGAGAGGCTCTGGGTAGTAATTCAATAATGAAATCAATTTCCCTTTTTGGTGGCAACCCTAGAATGTTTTCTGGAAATACATCCAAAAATTATTGTACCACAGGGATATCTTTTATATCTAGAGCCTTTCCCTTAGATTCGGCATATCCCACTTGAATTGCGTACAACTGACATCCTTTACGAATACACTTGCTCATCTGAGATGCTGTTATGGGTCGTAATTGCACATGCTTTTTGATTCCTTTAATCTCCTTATGTGTACCATCTAGCGCTCTATAATGAATTGTCTTTTACTTACAATCCACTATGGTCCAGTGCTTTTCCAGCTAGTCCATTCCTAATAACACGTCATACGATCCCAATGGTAGAATATTTAAGTCTTCCTGAAGCTGCTGTTCTGCAACTTCCAGTATGCAATCAGCAATTTTCGCAGTCACCTTGCGTTTTGCTCCGGTGGCTAGTTGAACTAACCAGGTGTTTTTAAATTTCTGCTCTTTTAAGTTGCACATTTCCACTAGTTTAGGATTTATATAACTTAAACTAGCGCCAGGATCTACTAAAATCGAAACAGGTTCAGATAATATAGTACCTTCCAATTCAATCATTGTGGGTTGAAAATCAACCTGTCGATTCTCCAAGGCTGCGTTTATACATGGTATGTTTCATGCCACGTCCCCCAATGTTGATGCTTCCTGCAAATTTGGCACAGATTCACTCTTATTCTGTTGTGGACAGTTCTTATAGTAGTGTGCTTCCCCACAGCCCCAACACTGTAGGGGAGGTCTAGAATTCTGCCCCTGCTCAGGTTTACTCGATGCTTCTGTGGGTTTTTCTTCAGCTGGCCATTTGATCCTTTGATGGTTCTCATTAAACTGCTTGCTTCCAGAGTTCCGTCCTGCCCCTTTAAAGTGGCTGCTTTTACTGCTTCTGAAAGTAGATGAATTTTTCTTATTTTTCTTGGGCTACCAACTTTTCCCACTCTCCCCCTTGACCTTATTCTGTTGGTAACACATGCGTTCTTTTTGGACAGCTTCATCCATAGTTTTGGGGTTAACAAACTCTATTATTTCCCTCATGGGAGCAGGCAGAATGCTCAAAAACCGTTGTACCTTGGCTTTCTCCTCTCTGAGGTAGGGTACATAATGTAACAGGGAGGTAAATTTCGCGACATACTCATCCATGGTCATCTGGCCCAGTCGAAGATCATGGAATTCCTTTGCCTTATCATCATAAAATCTCTCCATTAAATACTTATCCTTGAAGTATTTCTGAAACTGTTCCCAGGTGACATCACGCTCATCTAGGCTGCGTACATTCTTCACCTCCTCCCACCACAGAGTGGCTTTCTCTCGCAGCTGGTATATGGCCAATCTGGCTTTCATATTACTGCTATACTCATATACTTGAAAATATTTATTAATGTTAATTAGCCATGCTTCAGCTGCCTCTTCCGCCTCGCCATCAAACATTGGTGGCTTAATCTTACGAAACTCTCCCTGTAGTTCTACTTTATGCTTCTTAAAATCTTGTTGGTCGGATAAATTGCCTAACTCTACCTCATTATAATTCTTATTTTTGCTCCTTTGTGAGGGGCTCCTCTCAGTTTTACGAGTAGTATCGTTCCTGGTTTGCTACTCATCTTGTCCTGTTGACTCATCTTTTTCAGCACTGGGGTGCTCCAACTCTTGATTTTGTTTATCAGATAAAATTTTCAGTATCCTTTCTTGGTCATGGAGCAACCTCTCATTGTCCTTTCGGACACTCATCATTTCTTCTTGTAGTTGCTGTACTGTATTTAGTAAAAATGTAGTCTGATGCTGTTGTTCTTCCAGCATTCGGCTTGTCTTTTGATGCTGTTCTACAGTCAATTGAACCCACATTTCTGGATTCATAACAGTTTGGCCCTGAGTCTCCTCCGGCGGAGCTTGAGATGTCGTACCTTCTCTCATGTCCCTCATTCCTCTCAGTGCACTAATCACACACAGCTTTACTGTCAGTAGACCCCTAGGATCCCAGTGTAGCAATCTAGCTTTGATACCAATTGTCACATTCATAACCGATAAACAATCACTATATAAAAAAAAATTTAACTTATTATTACCAAAGTAACTATTGCAAGTGTAATATATGCTCTCGGCATTGTTATCGTTACTTCACAGTTAATTCACAATTAATACACAGGAATTGGATTTAATAATCGGTATTGGCATTCCAATAAAAATTATTATTCTGAGGATCTAGTTATAAGGCCCTAAGTTTAATGAAAAGGCTTTTGTGATATCCGAGAAATCATATTTAATATCCATTGCTTTGGGCTGATCTAACTATCCTTGCATTATGACATCTGTCAAGGCTCCTGCATAGAAAATACTCCACCAGCTTGATATACATGGTGATATTGAATTTACCTTATTTTGAGAATTAAGCGCCAAGTTCAATGCTATGGCAAGGCCGACACTTGGGCTTTTCCTCTGCCCTTCCCGTAACTTCGTTTTTAATGAGTTTTAATGCCTAGTGTACCGCCAGCCTTACCGGCATAGCTGTCACGTTTATCTGGGTTTTCCATAGCTCATTCTGCAGATAACATAACTCTCCAGCTCACTTGCCGGGAAGGTTGCGATGTTTCGGCAATTACCATACCTGCAACCGAGAGTCGAGGTGAACGGCGTTCCTTTGGACTCATCGGCAGCCATGGCGCACATGGAGTTACCTACTTGTATTCTCCGCCCAAAGCTCTTTTAAACACAGGTTGAGACTGCCCTCCGTAGCATTTCGGGTTTAAGGTAACAGTCTCTCATAGCTTCTCCCTTCGCTTGTTTTGTTAGAAGTTAACTATGTTTTGTTTTCCAATTTAAGAAGATGGGTAATTTTCTCTTTGTTTCAGGCATGCAATTGTCAGGGTTAAGAATGATGAAATCTTACTTATGTCTCGGAGGCGAAATCTGCAGAAGGGATTCATACCTATTTCTAATGACGTTGGTAACTTTACGTAAGCTACATTCTACTTATTCTATTCACCAGTTTGCAATGATAATCTCGTTTTAAAGCTATATTCTTACCCTCAGCTTTAGAACTGATTTCGTTATTCCTCCTGTATTTTTTATCAGGATTAACTCAGGTTCGGGTTTATTGCTCACAGGTAACAAATCTAGCATCTTTTAACCCTCGGCTTCTTGTTATCTTTACTTTGGTATTGAAACTAAATACTCCTGGGTTTTGCAAGTATGTTCAGCTCAACCATCTGAATGCACAGGATAAGCTACAGGTGACTAGACCTCGGCTAATATTTGTATAATTTTTCCAGGTACTCATTATCCAATGGCAAGAGGATAAAACCCTCTGCAATTTCCTTGTCCTGGCCACGGGCCTTCGACAGTCTTGTTATTAGAATATTTAGTTGTGATTTACAATAGCATGCAGAGCGTAGCTCTCAGCTCGATACCCTTGGAGTTGATTACTTACAGTTTTGCAGTAGTTTCTTGTTTAATTAAAAGGCGTTCCCAAGGGGCAAGGGCTCGCAAAACCCTCGGCATGTATATGGATATATTTCTGTTATGAATAAATGTTAAGTTCTGAGAGATTTTAGTAGTTTTTTGGGTTACGTTACCCATGTTTGTTCAGGGTTGGATGGTTATACATAGCTATGCATACTGTTTATTTCCGTGCTTTCACATTTTCTTCTGAATGTACGCACAGTTACATTAATCTTTGTTTGGCCCAACTCTGCTATGTTAGTCTCACAGTTTTTATGCAAAAGGTACTCTATACATACTTAATGATTGTGTCTGGATGCAAACTCTGAAGCAGCATACATGTTTTTATTTTCTTTATATATATGTATAGCAACAATCTTTTCTTTTTTTACTTTTCGAAGGCCTGCTAACAGGTTCTTCTTACTGTAGTATCGATTTCTCTTAATATTACACTCACAGAAAGAAAAAGATCTCTGTTTAAATTGTAACAAACTTCTTTCTGTTTCGTAGCAAGTCACACAAATCTAATACAAGATAGTGGAAAGAGATAGATACATACACCATTTCTATGTTTAAAATCAATGTTTTCTTCCAGAACTTGCACACAGTTTCTTTAAAGTTGTTAGGATGTTCTTGCCGTTTTCCATTCTATATTAAAAAATGCATTTCAAATTCATAGAGTATGTGCAAGGGGTCTAAGTTAATCATAACCTCTATAATTCAGACTCTTCTCTTTTATTTTCTACCGTAGCACTAAGAAGAGCTATTTACTGTTCTTTCAACATAAATATTAAAGAAGAATTACAGTAGCACATATCTGTAACTTTTTAATGATATTAAACTCCAGAAATATTAACACTTTGGTACTTATCTGTATTGGTAGAAATTTCCCAGGCCCTTGTCCTCCCAACCTTCAAGGGAGGCTATTACGTCCTCACCTTGCCCCCCTAGCCCCATAATGTTGCCACGGGTTTAATAGTGGAACAACCTGCTGTGACCTCTGGACATCAAATTCCAATCACCGACAGTCAATCTGGCTCACATAAGGGTTTCCAAAGCTATTTTCCACTGGTTTCCACACCAGCTCTAGAAAATACTTTCCCTTCCTTTTGCCAATTTCCAGAACCCCCTCTCCTCCTCTGGATCCTCACTTTATCCATTGAGGAGAGGGTAACTATTTTCCAACTGTTTCCCAACCACCATATATTCTGAGAAATTAACACCAACAGCTTAGGAGATTTCTATCCATTCATTGGTTTCTCTTAATAATTCACAATTAAAATAAAATAGTAATTTTTTTGTTTCAACACATAATCATCAAGTATTTCTTTGAAATAAACAAATTGTTTAAACTAGTTAATGCTAGTTAATTTTTAAATGAAGCTGTCACAAAAAGCCTTATAGATGAAAATAATTAAATAATTAATTTTAAATCATTTCAATTCTTGGATGCTTGAAATCTTTTATATCACCAATTCTAATTGAAATGTAATAACTAATTCTAATTGAAATGTAATATCTATTAATTTATTTTTGAGAGCCACTGTATCTAGAAATGTATTCCAACACTACTAAAACAATTCTTATGAGCATTTGAAATCTTTTATATCACCAATTCTAATTGAAATGGAATAATTCTTAGATTTAATAAAAATTTTAAAACATTTTCTCACTCTTTATACCAATTTATACCAGCCTAGATCCATCTTAACTCTGGATCTATCAAGCGCCGAGAGGGATCAAATCTCTAGAAGTGAAAACCTCTTTTTTGAGTGCAAAATTTGAGGAAATGTTTGCACCTCGAGAGATTTGATCCCTCTCGGCCTTTGAGAGATCTAGAGTTAAGATGGAACTAGGCTGGTTTCAATCTTGTGCGGCCAAGGAAAATCTATCGAAAATGTGATTAATTTTATCAATAATATGCAAATACAAATAATATAAATACAATAATTTTATATATGCTAAATATGTCTGATATTTATCTGATCGTTTTAATTTTAAAATTTTCTTAGTTACCTCATTTTTTTGAGATGATAAATATTGTTAATAACTTTAATGACGAAATAATTTTTTTGAATGCAAAGAGACAATGTAATAGTGTTATGATAGAAAATGAAAATAATAAGAATGTAGTCAATTACAAATAGTCTTCATTGTGATCAATCTCAAATTATTTTCGTTTACTATTCTTATTGTCAGCCTTGTTAGTTTGGTCATCTTTTCATATCGATTGTATGAAAAGGAAAATTGAAATAATAAACCATTTAAATATTTAGCTTGAAAAATTATACTAAACATCATACATTGTCTCTCTTGCTCTTCAATATTGATAGCTTGATTTCCTATAACACAAATATTAATGTACATTGTTAATACTTTTATGTGCTTACACTGAAATCAATGCACAATCTTAATCCAATCACTTTAAAATTAATGTACCATCAATGTACATCCAATTACATCAAATCAGAAATCAACGTCTACATTGAAATCAATGCACCTAATGCAAACAATCAAATAAGATTACAAAACAACATCTACACTAAGATCAATGCATCTAATGCAGGTAATCAAATAAGATTAGAAATCAACATATATATTGAAATCAATGGATCTAGTGCAAGTAATAAAATAATATTAGAAACCAACATCTACACTGATATCAATGCATCTAGTGCAAGAAATGAAATAGGATTATAAATCACCATCTACTTCCCTATCTCCCCCCTCGAACTAAATCTCTCTTTCCCTCCATCTCTCCACTCTCTCACATCCTCCATCTTCCTTCCTCTCTCTCCATTTCTTTCCCACATATATATCTCCCTCTCTCTTCACCCTCCAACTATGTTACTATATCCCTCCCTCTCCCCTTCTCTCCTCCCTTCTCTCCATATCTCCTTCTTTATCTCTTTATCTCACCCCAAAACATATACACACTCTCTCCATATCTCCCTTGTAACTTCATATCTCTCTCCACTTATCACTCTCTATGTATTCCTTCTTCCCTCCCTCTCTCCCCCTCCATCTCCATCTCTCCATCCTTCCATCTCTCCTTCTATCTCCCTCCCTCTCTCCTCCTCTCTCTCGTCCTTCCTCTCTCTCTCTCTCTCTCTCTCTCTCTCTCTCTCTCTTTCTTTTCCCTCCAATTTTCTCTCTTCCTCCATAACTCACTTCCTCTCTCTTGTCCTTCCTCTCCTACCTTCCTCTATATACCAGGAAATTGTTGTGGACCCAACACTGAAAATTCCACCTGATGTACTCTTTCAGTCAGATGGACTCCATGCCCAATCTCTATCTATGAAGCCACATAACTTCAATCCCTATGTCCATCTGTACCATAATCCATAGTGGGTAATGCCTTTGAGGTACCGTTCACAAGATACATCAATGAACTCATTAGCTTCCAATAAATTGTAACATCAACATATTCACTTTAAATTTCATTCTTATTCCTCCAGTTAGTCGCTAGAGGTGTCTCCATGGGCTTAAAACTCTCCATGCGAAATATTTGCAGTATCTCGATGGCATACTTGCCTTGAGACATAAACAATTCCCCATCACCTTGTCATACTTCTAGCCAGAGGAAGTAGTGCATGAGACCCATGTCTTTCATCTCAAATTCCCTTGCAAGGTCCTCCTTACAAGAGTTGATCAACTGCTCATCACCTGTCAATATTAAATCATAAACATATAAAAGAATGATAAGTAATTTACCTTCTATGAAAATATGATATACGTTTGCATCTGCTTCACTTGTAGAGAATCTAAATTCAATCAGATAACTATCAATTTGAGTGTACCAAGCTCGAGGTGCCTATTTGAGACCGTACAATGCTTGCATGAGTCTCCACACATGAGACTCTCGTTCAAATGTCTAAAAACCTTCTAGTTGCTCTATGTACACTTCCTCCTCAATAACACCATTGATAAATGTTGTTTTTACATCCATCTGGTGGATCTTCCACCCCATCAGCGTAACCAATGCAAGAATTGATCTAATGGATGAATACCTTTCTACAGGAGAAAAGGTTTCCTCATATTCAATTACCTCAACTTCAGAGAATCATTTGGCCACAAATATATCTTTATAATTCTCTATTCTTCTGTTGGATCCATACTTAACCTTGAAGATCCATCTTGAACCCACAAATGATTTATCTGTCGGTCTTGAGACCACTTCCCAAACACTGTACTTCATGATGGATTTGTACTCTTCCACCATTGAATCAAGCAAAATTGGTTCATTAACTGGTTCCTCAAAAGAGGATGCTCAGTATTTATAAGCTCAGTCATTAGAGTCCATTAGCTAGTGTATCTATCAAGTGACCTCCTTTGCCTGCAAATTTGAAGGAGCTCCAACATTCTCCCTCACATCCTGCACCAATATATCAAATTCCATGGTTTTTTTTTCTACCTTCTTTAGATGATTCTGCTTGAGTGGATGTCTCCACTCTGCCTCCTCTCTGATCCTCCATGTGTGGCTTCTCCACAACTTCCCGAGGGTCCTCCTTTGGAGCTAAAAGCTCCTCTTGTGGTTGGATCTGAATCTCCATCTCAAGATAACATCTCCTTGCTTTCTCCTCATCAAAATTTACATCCCTTGGCAAAACTGTAATTCTGAGGGATGGTAAGTACACCCGGTAGTTGTGTGGAGTTTTAGTGTAAGCCCCAAAAACTCCCAAATATGTTGTTAACTCAAGTTTTTTCCTCTAATATTTGGAGACATGGCAATAAAAAAAGATTGCAAAAATTATGAAATGAGACACATCCAACTTTCTCCTCAAGAAATCCTCCTCTAGTTTAATCATACCAATAATACAACGAGGACTCTGATTATGCAAGTAGAATGTTGTGTTATTTCCTCTATCCACAAATGCACTGATAAGCCTTGTCTATGTAGCATAGCTCTCGCAACTCCCACAATGCTCTGGTTCTTCCTCTCAATTACGCCATTCTGATGTGGGTTGTGGGGTGTTGTGAGCTCTCTTTGAATTCCTTCTTTTGCACAAAAATACTTGAATTAATTTGAAATATACTCACCTCCATTATTTCTCCCAAGAGCCTTGACCTTCTTGTTGATCTCCTTCTCAACTAGTGCCTTGAATTCTACAATTTTTGAGAATGTCTCATCCTTATTTCGTAGGAATAAGATACAACACTTCCTTTATAAATCATTAATAAAAATAACACTTATGTCTGGTAGTGGAGGCTGCTAAGAAGGGTCCACAAACATCTGAGTGCACTCTCTCCAAGACTACATATGCTTTGATGTTTTGATCATGGAATGTAGATTTCACATACTTCCCCAAGGTACAACCCTTGCAGACATCTTGCTGCTTAAGGGGTCCTTTAGGGATTCCAATTGTTATTTTATACATAGTTTTAAGAGAGCCATGGTGAAAACGGCCTAATATCCTCTATTAGAGCTCATCGAAACCATGACTTTGCACTTTTGCAGCCTTACTTCTTAATGCAACAAAATATTCCACATTAATTTTATACAGGTTCTTCACACGAACCCAATATGCTTCATCTTTCCAATATATATGTACCTCACAAATGAACTACCTTTACTGAATATTACATAATAGTTGTAGTCTACCAAAACTGCTACATAGATGAGGTTTTTCTTTAGGCATGAAACAAACATGACATATTTGACTGGTAATGGAGGATGCTGAGAAAGGTCCACAAACATCTGAGTGGAATCTCTCCAAGACTACATATGCTTTGATGTCTTGATCATGGAATGTAGATTTCACATATTTCCCCAAGGTACAACCCTTGCAGATATCATGTTGCTTAAGGGGTCCTTTAGGGAGGCCAATTGTTATTTTTTGCATATTTTTAAGGGTGCCATGGTTAAAATGGCCTAAGAAATGATAATTATAAGCAATTTACCTTCTACAAAAATATGATATACGTTCACATATGATTCACTTTTGGTGAATCTAAATCCATTCAGATAACTATCAATCTGAGTTTACCAAGCTCGAGGTGCCTATTTGAGACCGTACAATGCTTGCATGAGTCTCCACACATGAGACTCCCATTCAAATGTCTCAAAACCTTCTAGTTGCTCTATGTGCACTTCCTCCTCAATAATACCATTGATATATGTTGTTTTACATCCATCTGTTGGATCTTCCACCCCATCTACATAGCCAATGCAATAATTGATCTAATGGATGAATATCTTTCTATGGGAGCAATGGTTTCCTCATAGTCAATTACCTCAAATTGAGAGAATCCTTTGGCCACAAATATATCTTTATACTTCTCTATACTTTTGTTGGCTGCATGATTAACCTTGAAGTTCCATCTTGAACCCACAATTGATTTATTGTTGGTCTTCAGACCACTCCCCAAACATTGTACTTCATGATGGATTTTTATTCTTCTACCATTGAATCAACCCAAATTGGTTGCTTAACTACTTCGTCAAAAGAGGATAGCTCAATATTTATAAGCTCAGTCATTAGAGCCATGTAGCTTAGTGTACCTATTAAGTGACCTCATTTTCCTGCAAATTTGAAGGAGCTCCAACATTCTCCCTCACATCCTGCACCAATATATCAAATTCCATGGTTTTTTTCTACCTTCTCTAGATGATTCTACTTGAGTGGATGTCTCCACTCTACCTCCTCTCTGATCCTCCATGTGTGGCTTCTCCACAACTTCCCGAGGGTCCTCCTTTGGAGCTAAAATATCCTCTTCTGGTTGGATCTAAATCTCCCTCTCAAGAGAGCATCTCATTGCTTTCTCCTCATCAAAATTTACATCCCTTCACACAACTGTAATTCTGAGGGATGGTAAGTACACCCATTACTTGTGTGGAGTTTTAGTGTAACCCCAAAAAACTCCCAAATATGTTGTTAACTCAAGTTTTTTCCTCTAATATTTGTAGACATGTCAATAAACAAAGGCTGCAAAAATTATGAAATGAGACACATCCAACTTTCTCCTCAAAAATCCTCCTCTAGTTTAATCATACCAATAATACGACGAGGAATCTGATTATGCAAGTAGAATGTTGTGTTATTTCCTCTGTCAACAAATGCACTCGCAGGCCTTGTTCATGTAGGATAGCTCTCGCAACTACCACAATGCTTCGGTTCTTCCTCTCAACTACGCCATTCCGATGTGGGTTGTGGGGTGTTGTGAGCTCTCTTTGAATGCCTTATTTCGCACAAAAATACTTGAATTCATTTGAAATATACTAACCTCCATTGTCACTCCCGAGTGCCTTCACCTTCTTGTTGGTCTCTTTTTCAACTAGTGCCTTGAATTCTAAAATTTTTGAGAATGTCTCATCCTTCTTTCGTAGGAATAAGATACAACACTTCCTTGAAAAATCATCAATAAAAATGACACTTATGTCTAGTAGTGGAGGCTACTAAGAAGGGTCCACAAACATCCAAGTGCACTCTCTCCAAGACTGCATATGCTTTGATGTCTTGATCATGGAATGTAGATTTCACATACTTCCCCAAGGTACAACCCTTGCAGACATCTTGCTACTTAAGGGGTCCTTTAGTGATGCCAATTGTTATCTGTTGCATAGTTTTAAGGGTGCCATGGTGAAAACGGCCTAATCTCCTCTGCTAGAGGTCACCGAAATCACGACTTCTCACTTTCGCGACATTACTTCTCAATGCAACACAATATTCCACATTAATTTTGTACATGTTTTTCACACGAACCAAATATGCTTCATCTTTCCAATATCTATGTACCTCATAAATGAATAACCTTTACTGAAGATTACATAATAGTTGAAGTCTCCCAAAACTGCTACATAGATGAGGTTCTTCTTTAGGCTTGAAACAAACATGACATATTTGAGGTGAAGAGGGGATCATGAATCCATCTTAAAGGTTACTGTACCAATCCCAGTAGCATTGTACCTTCCATCATCCCCAAACTCAATATGCATCTAGAGATCTTTCTCCTCCAGGTCACTGAAAAAA
The DNA here is from genome assembly GCA_034641835.2 of Pinus albicaulis. Classification (NCBI taxonomy): domain Eukaryota; kingdom Viridiplantae; phylum Streptophyta; class Pinopsida; order Pinales; family Pinaceae; genus Pinus; species Pinus albicaulis. The sequence goes on from JAXQQM020062564.1 coordinate 272,987, forward strand.
TATCTACACCTCGTAATTTGGAACAAGGCACCTGAGTATAAGTACCACACACTACCCATCATAGTGTTGGCCATTCATGTGATGAGGATGAAGTCTAGATGAAACTGTGATGCCAATTCTTCACTTACTGCTCCTCCTGAGTTCTTCTTGCGAAAATTTTTGTGTGGACACTTTGTAGCACAGTGCTTGAATTCATGAAAATTGAAGAATTTTAGTTTGGACAAGTATTTATTCTTGTCCCCTTGGTTGGAATCTGGTTTGATTTGAGATATCTTCCCTTTCCCCTTCTTTCCCTTTCCAACCAATGCAAAATTTTCATCATCCTCTCCCTTGGATGAAGTTCCTTCTTTCCCTTTCCAACCAATTGGACCATAAGCATTCCAAATTCGGTAATTTCTCCCTCCCATTCACTGAGTCCTTGTATCTAGAACAAAGTTTGGGAAGGCTTAGAAAAGCTAGGCTCACAAGGTCATTTTCTGCAAAATTCATGCTAACCCCTGCAAGCTCATCCTGAAATTTTGTAAACTTGGTGAGATATTGTGGAATAGTATCATTCTCTTGCATCTTTATGTTTCAAAGTTTGTCTTTGAGGGCTAGTTTTCTATGGCATTGTTACATGGATATTTGAGACAATGTGGTCTCACACTCCCTCCAAGATTATTCACCTCACCTTTGCTACATATTTATTTCATTGGGCTAAGTTCTGGACATTAGTTGATCCTGGTTCTTGACATATTCCATAAATCCATTTTCATCAAGCAATGCCTCCTTGTGATCCTTCTAGACAATGAAACTCAAGAGGCCTTCCAAGGCATACTCTTATCTTAGTTTGTTGAAGGTCACTCTTCCAAATTTGAAGAAATCCTACTACACTGAAGCTACAAATTCAAACCTCCAGAGGAAAAACTTTGAAATTATTTTTCTAATGTGAATCTTTCTTTGATACCATGTATAAATATGGTGATAAAATTTCAACTGCTCAAGAAATTTAATCTAAATCAAGATACACAATTCTACTCTAATGCTCTACAAAAATTAATTCACAATTTAGAATAAGATTCACAAACACGCATCAATCGCATACACAAGAAGACAAATTTATGTATGGGAAACCAACAAGTAAAAACCCCTTAATAGCTCTTTCATTAATCAGATGAATGGAGAATGTATTACAATCTCTTTTTCGCTCTGATCTCAACCTGCAAGTGAATAACCTTTCTCTCTTCTCAATGAGAAGCTTTGACCCAAATTTAGTCATTTTTTGCCTCTTCTTGAGCCCCTATTTACTTGTGCATATCCTAAGGAATTAGGCCCCTATTTTTTAGGAATTTTCCTCCAATTGATTTTGCAATTCCCAAGGTTGGATCTCTCACTGCATGTAACACCTCTACGCTCAAGACTAGTCTACAATTGATGTTACACTTCCTTGGGATCTCTACCACAATTGGGGAACTCGAATTCTCTGCATGCAGTAGCTATTTTTGGTTCATTGATTAATTAAATTGATGATCACTAAGTTATACTTTCATCTCATTGCACAAATTATTTCCAACAAACTCTATCAACAGTTAGAGGTCAATTAACTGAGTACAATTGAAAATAATTGAACTAGATTGCTAAAATATAGCAATCAACACATGCATGACTGACCCCCAAGTTGACTTACTCAAATTCACTAAGATAACTGAGTGAAAAGAGCCATGTCACCTCAATTAACTACCTCCAAGTTGTCTGTTGATGTGGAAATTCAAATTTTCTCAATTTGACCAAGGCAAAGTCAAATTGAGACTTTATTGCTACACTTCTAAACATTTTTTTTGTTATGAAGTATTATGTAAACCATGAGATTCAAGGTTCAAATCCCTTGTGAGTCAAATCAATGAAAATAATAATAATTTAAAATAAAAATATAATTTACTTACTTTTTATGATTTTTTTAAACTCCGAAAAGTTAGATGTTTCATCAGGTTAGTGCTTTGATTCCTATTTTCTTTTACTAGCCATTTAATTTGTGTAGGTGTGTGTGTGTGTGTATAATGATCTAGATTTATGCAGGAACGAAACGTAATAAACATATAATCATAAATACAAAGATGTGGTGGAAATAACACTTCATTTCATTAATATCAAAGAAATAGAATTTGTTTACAAACAAAATGGAAATAAACTGGTAACTGATCTCTAAGAAGAGATGTGGTGGCTACAGGCCTCTGAGCTGTGTTACAATGAGGCTCAAGGACCTATTTATTATTGAGAAATAATGGAAAACCCTAAACATCCAAAAATCTAACCCTAGGAGATGAAGCGAAAAAACTATGGGCCCCTTGAGAGTGCTGATATAGCAAAGAGATGTTCATCTGGTAGCTAGTCATCCGCCATTCCTTCTTCACCTACAGATAAAGCTAACCTAGATAAAAAATCTACAACAACATTCTCCATTCTAGGTTTATCTATAATGGTTATGTTAAACTGTTGTAAAAGTAACAACCATCTAATTATCCTAGCAATAACATCTAGTTTGTTCATTATATATTTGATGGCTGCATGGTCAGTGTGAACAAAGGTCTAATACCTAGTTACATAATTTCTAATTTTTTTAAAGCATGGATAATGGCTAACATCTCCTTCTCTGTGACAATATATTTGAGCTCGATCTTAGACAGGTTCTTACTATTGGAATAGATTTCATAAGGTAATTAGTCTTCTAACTACCCTAATGCTTCCCCCACAACTTTTTTGGATGCATCGATGTGGATGTGGAAATGCAAAGTCCAATTTGGATCTCAAAGAATGGGGGCAGTACTCAACTATCCCTTAATGAGATCAAAAGCCTCTTGACAACGACTGGACCAAGTAAACTCAAAATATTTGGCCAATAAACCAAATAGTGGCGAAGCCATCATACTGAAATATTTGATGAATCTTCTATAATAACTAGCTAACCCTAAGAAGCTCCTGACATTTCTCTTCTTTTGAGGAGCATGTACCTTTTTGATAATAGTGATTTTTCTTCGGTCGACTAGTATTCCTGCTTGGGAGATGGGGTGTCGTAATACAACTCCTGCTCTTTTCAGGAATTCATACTTTTCTGGGCTCAGTGAGAGATGCATATCAATGCACCTTCTCAACACTTTTCTCAAATTGGAGAGAGCTTGCTACAAGTCATCCCCATAGGGTGTGAAACCATCCATGTAGATTTCAACAGAGTCATGGACTAGCTCAGAGAATATGATCAAGACAACTCTTTGGAAGGTAGCTGGGGCATTGCACAACCCAAAGGGTAGGAATTTGTAAGCGAAGGTACCCCAAGTGAAGGTTAAAGTAGTCTTATCCTAGTCTTCAAGGCTGATTTGGATCTAGTTATACCCACTGAACCCATTTAAGAAGGAAAATAACTTCTTTCCTGCAAGGCCATTCAGGACTTGGTCTATAAAGGGCAAAGGAAAATGGTCCTTCTTGGTGGCTTTGTTAAGTTCTCAATAATCAACACAAATTCACCATTTTCCATTCTTCTTCAGGACTAGGACAAGAGGAGATACCCACACACTATATGATAGAGGATAAATGAAACCCGCATCCAACGGTTTCTACAAATCTTCCTTGACTATGTCCTTTAGAGCTAGGTTCATCCTTCTTTGGGGTTGTCACAAAGGCTTGCATCCTTCTTTGATGTAAATATGATTTCTGGATACTGAAGGATGCACCCCTTGTAATCCCAAGCAAATGCATCTAGGTTTTCTTTTAAAAGCTAGCAAAACTACCTTTCTTCTTCATCGGAGAGGATTGAGTTAATTTTCATATATTTGGATGGGCCAAAATCAACAGCCTTGGTGGTCTCATAGATTGAATGGACTGAGTGAAATTGCATCGAAGGTTGGCTTTCAGACTCTTTGACTAGGTTTTCAAGTGGATTGTTAGTGGGAGACTGGTTTTGCATGGCATGGTCGATGAGTTCATCTTCTTCAGGTTCCTCCCCTATAAGAACAACATCTAAGGTACAAATGGGGGCTGTTTTATATACCTCATATTCTTCATTCTCCAAACATATAGGTAGATCATGATCAATGGAAGGTTGGTCTGGAGGATATAATACTAGTTGTTTAGACAAGGGCCCATTTTTAATAGTCATGTTTCCGACCCGACAACTGATATAAGCATCTGCAGTGGCTAACCAAGGTCTCCCTAAGATGAGAGGATATCCATTGAACTTGGTTTTTGCAGGGTGCAGAACCAAAAAATATGTTGGATACTCCCAAGAGTCAATTGAAACCATAACATTCTCAACAATTCCTTCCAGAGTTACTGTGGACAGATCTGCAAGTTGCATAATTGTTGTGGTTTTCCTCAAAGTCCCTTGGAGATTGAGTTTCAACATATTTTCCTTGGTCATGACATTTATGGAAACCCCTAGATTTAGTTTCAACATAGTTTCCTTGGTCATGACATTTATGGCCTTACATGAAAAAAGGGAACCAAAAATAACAAGCAAGCTATAAGCATATTGTCAAGTAGGAGGTTGAGGAGGGTGCAAAGGAGGCACAACTATCAAAATTGGTCACTCATGTGTATGGAAATCTCAGATCTTGCAAGGGGAAGGGGTAGGAAGATACATAATCTTCGGTGATAAATTTATGGCAGAGATAATCATGGATTTAGCCTGATCACATTTCTAGTCATCATCCCCCCACGTTTTTAACAAAATAGTTTCCCAGAGATTGGATTTGACCATATTCCAAATATAATGGCTTGAAGGAATTTGATTATTATATATCACCCTATTTCATTCTTACTCGATGTTTCATAGGAGCAATCCTAGGACAAGGATCCATGTTCTATTAACAATTAGATTTTTGAATCAGGATTGCCTCTAGTTATCAATTCTTGAGATTAGATTAGCTTGAACCTAATCGATTAGTCTAAAGAGGGTTGCAACGTCTCTCCATACTTCTTTTGCTATCTTACATTCATGCAATAATTGGTTCATTGTTTCTTCATTCTGCGTGCACATTGGGCATTGAGAGAACCCATTGTATCCTTTCTTAATCCGTTGATCCCATGTAAGAATTGTGTCCAACTAACCAAAGAAATTGGGATACATTCGACCATAGGTTCCATCTCAAAAGTTTGTCCCACAAGATTTTTCGTGGTGAATTACTAACATTAAGCTTGAGGAGGTAGGCTTCCATGATTGAAAATGAACCTACTAGCTTATATCCTCGTCCGAGTTTATCTAGAGCGTGGGAAATACAGATGTGGTGCTCTTGCAATAGTTGATTCGGCGTGGACCAACCTTCTTGGGTCCCCTCTAGATTCTAGTCTCGTTCTGTTTTCCACACCTTCCATTATGTTTGACTAGGGTCAGACCGTACAATTTCAGACCTGTGTGAGAAAATCTCTGTGAACTTCCTCAGATCAATGTGAGCCAGAACCAAATAAGAGAATATAATAATGCTTCATGATCATCTCTAAATGAGGTTGAGGTCACTTGTATTTATATACTTCCAAGAGTGTCCAATTTTCTTTAGGGATGACCTGATCAAATGTGCACATGTAGGCTTTAATTCAAAAACACAGTTTCCCTTATCTAAATTGAGTGCTTCAATAGTCAAAATTGGTCCTCTTGAAAAAATGAATCTCGTCCCATGGTTGGAATTTGTCACTGTGCTACAAAATTAACACTCCCTCTCAGCTAAGGAGAAATTTCAATTGCATCATGTAATCATCGCAATAATATTGTCATCAAATCATATCCAATCTCAAGTATCTCTTCATCAAATTTCATCACTGCTCATATTTTCTTATCTCTTGATTGTCTCTTCTCATATGTTGAACATTATTGATATCTAAAAGAAGGAGAATTTGGTGCATATGATACCTTTTTGGAAATATCTCTCTGATTACTATAGGATTTTCTGCAGGCACCTTCCTGCTACCAACCTAAAAAAGCATTGTTTAGGGCGTCAAAAATGATCCAGAAGTTCACGACGCGAAAAGCTGCTAAAAATAGTAAATGTTTTTATAAACAAGGAAACTGGTGAAATTGTCTAGGTGGAATAGGTAGGTGACCACCAATATACACCTGCATTAATAGTATTTTTACCCAACTGACCACATGGTGAAAAATCTCCAAGAAGCATTGAGGCTCAGTGAGATTCTATGATAGGGTGTTGAACCTAGTCCTACTAGGAGGGGTCGAGGTGTTTCCTACCGTTTATCCTCCAAAAATTAGATTCGTGGGAGGAATACCCATGTCATACTCTCATAAACGTGTGATGAGGACTTCCAAATGCCTACTAGGAAGTTAGGTTGATGTAGTAAATTCTCTCACCCTTGGGGTTTTATGTATGGTTAGGTCAATATAGTTGATGCCATCGAATATTACAATAGAGGACATATAGGATGGGAGTAGAAGATATTAGGAAGGATAGGATGATTCTATAATATCTTGGGAACTCTATTCAGTTTGGGAATGATTACTAATCTTGTAAACCAATAAATGTTTAAAACCCAAATTTTATCCTCATATTATAAACGAGAATTCAACCTCAGAATGCAATCATTACATGACTATAATAATCAATAAAATAATTACTGATATACTATAATCCCTAACTTCAGGACAAAGTTTTCTAAAGGAGGGATGAATGTAATGACCCATCTCGAATTATGGTAGAAGGTGATTACTAGTATGCACACGAGGAATGCATATGATAGCTATAAATGCACATGGGGGATTCACTTAATGAACCTCAGACATATCATGTGCATTCATGGCATATTAAATAATACCTTTATTTTGACTACATATTGGAAAATACCTCTAAAAATAATATTATTTAACCCCCTACCAATACAAACTCAATACACCTTCCCAATTCAAAAAACCCTAGTTTCAATAACTTTGAGCTCCGTTTTTTATACCTACCAATATAAAAACCCTTTACCCCCTATGGTATCGCTCCCCAAGTGAATTCATTGTGCATATACATGCATCACATGCATTGCACTAAATATATATATTTATACACACTAAGTGGCTATGACGATTATATAATATAGATAAATGAATTAGTAGAATTACTAATTAAATAAACCTATTAGATAAACACATTTAAATCTTTCATTAAATAAACATATTTAATTCATTAATTAAATAACCCTATCAAATAAAACCCTTTAATAAAACCATTTTGTTTTAATAGTTGGTGAACCAACCCAACCAAATTTGATTTGGTCATCTATATTGTCATATAAATATTAAAGGTCAGGCAAACTCTCAAATTCATTAAAACCATTTATGATGGTAGGTGACCGAAAAAGCAAGGAAATCATATTATGATAAAAATTTATGATGTTGAGACAGTGGATGGCTTTAGGGATATAAGGAGAATGGATAGGGAGAAGTGAGGATGGGGTGGGGGGAGTTGTTTTGTCTTTCCGATGAAGAAAAAATAAAAGAGAAAATACAGAGAGTCATGACGAAGAAAAGATCACTAGAGTGAATCTATGTAATGAGCCTTCGACTTGAGACTAACGAAGAGACATGGAAATTTGAGCAGTTGTTCTTGGATTTTTTGGCACGGAGGCCAAAAAACTTCAATTCTGAAGTCTTTTTGATTTGGGAAATGAATAGGTTGATCCCAAATCGGTAAGGAGGAACCAGTCAATTTGGTAATGGGAGTAGGCTTGGAGCAACATCAGATCAAACTCAAATGAGATATCCATGTATGTATCTACAATTAAATTGGAAAATATATGTTGAATTTTATTGTCTTGCTGTTCTGTAAAAAAAGGGGTTACATTGTGCTTGTACATGCATATATACTTCGACAAGAGGAAGTAAAGTTATAATCATGAATCCCTCCACAACATAATATGAAAATGTTTAAGAAGGTTCTTTCTTAAAATTGTTTCATCATCGGTGCTCTCTCCTTAGATATGCTAGAGATTATTCTCTTTTTTATTCTACCAATTTTTTTCCCATTTCTAGCCTCTTTATTTCGATTATTTTTTTTTAGCTCTCCCTCATTTTTCTAGTGCAATCTTATATCCTGCAACTCAAGAAGGTCAAGTTCTAGCTATGGATTCTTTCTCTTATAAGCACCTGGAAAATACTTCCAAAATTATCTTGTCGTGCTACATACGGGCCCTGGGTACATGCATTTCAAAAGAGAGAGCCGCCAAAATAATGTCCATAACTTAGGTTTAGGGGAGTGCATCACTGCTTCAAGTGGGCAGCTTGTCTGCAAGTAAAATGTTGGAAATATTGAGGGGGTTTGAATCAGTATTTCTTTTACAATTTTTATTTTACCAGTTTTAGATCACTTCTAAACTTAACACAAAAATTAACAATACAAAATAAATAATTCTATTAATCAAATATATCGAGGACTCAAATTTAGTTTTTACAATAAATTGAGTACAATAATTTTTAGGGCTCCAACGCTAGATGAAGACCCCGATCTCCAATCCACCAGGCTCCAACCTGTACTTTGCCAGGCACCGACTTGGATTTCATGAGGCTCCAACCTTGAGGGCTCCAATCCTATCTTCCAAAAGGCTCAAATCTTGTCTCTATGGTGCACCAACCTCTAGGGTTCCTACCCTCTCCACTGGCACATGCTCCAACCTAATATTTTTAAGGACTCCTATCCTCTAAGGCTCCAACCCTGTGCTTCAATAATTTCAATAAAAGGTCAATGGTTCTTCAAGGCTTCCAATGTCTTCTGCAACAAGCCCTAACAATATCTTCAAGTTATTCAACAATGCCCTCACTTATCTTTCAATAACCCTTTAAACAAAGTTACCGATCAAACAAGAACTATTACCTCAAAACGAGAACTCTAAAAAAAAGACATACAAAAAACATGAAAAAAAAAACCCGAAAACAAAAAGTGTTATTCAGGAATAACCTTTTTTTTCAAGGTAAATTTTAAACATTTTTTAAAATGGAAGTAAAAGCCAATTTTTTGTGTGGAAAAAACACCTTGAAAATGAAAGTGTTGATGTTGGAATAACGTCCTCAATTTTGTGTGAAAAAAAAACCTTGAAAACGAAAAGTTTTGATGCTCGAATAATGTTGCCAATTTTGTGTGTGCAAAAAACACCGTGAAAACGAAAAGTGTCTATTGTGGAATAACGTCGTCAATTTTTTGTGTGCAAAAACACCGTGAAAATTAAAAATGTTGATGCTGGAATAATGTATTTTTTGGGCGGGGGGGCTAAATTTCAAAAATATTTTAATAATGACGTTAAAGACAAAATATCACGACTCTGAAAAAACTTAAAATTTCAATGATATACATGACATTAAAGATAAAATATCAAAAGTATTAAAATTTCAATGATTTTTAGGCACGGTATTAAAGTTAAAATATCATGTCTTTGAAAAGCCTTAAAATTCCAAGGATGACATTAAAGATAAAATATCTAAACTACTAAAACTGCATAAGGCCAATTTTAAAATCATTGTCAACAATTATACCATAGGTTTATGCTCCTCTGCTATATGTGAAGGCTTCTAAAAACATTTCCCACAAGTTCAAACTTCACATAAGCTAGAATATGAGTTTTAGATTGAAAGATCCTTTTGTCTACAAATCTAATATATACCAAAGATCAATGCTTTCAAGGCTAGCAGTACTTTAGGCTAGATTTACATCACATATTAGTGTCCTTGGAAGGTTGAAATAAATAGGATTTTGGAACTAAAAAGTCTAGAATTTTGCATATGTTAAGCTGCTCCAAAAGATGATTATATGATTATTTCAAAATACTTCAAAAAGACGTCTTCAAGAAAATTCAAGGAGATTTGCAATATTGCTTCAATTATTTTTCTAAAAAAATTGTCCCCACCTTAAGTCTGCTTCACAAAAGCTCCAAGATTTGTTCTAAGGGTGCTTCAAAAAATCTTCGAAGACACCATCCACTATCCATCAAATGATGCCCAAAGAACTGCTTCAAAAGATAATTAATTGTCACAGGTCCAATTTTCTTACAGACACATGTCTGATTTGTATCTTCACACAAATTGGAGCTTGTCACAATTTCAGAACTGATCTCCTAACCATATACCATCATCTGAGTTGTACCACAGAGCCAAAATATTTTCCCTGAGTCCAAGAATTTGTCACAGGTCCATAGATCTTGCCACGGGTATGGAATAAGAGAGATTCGAGCTATAGACAGGTCCAAACATTGTGGTTCCATAGGGGGCTAGGTTTGTGGGAGACTCTGGCTCCACAGGGCCAAGGTCCGTGGGAGATTATGGATCCATAAGGTTGAAATTACATAGAATTGAAACATGAGCGAAATTATAAAGAATTACCATAGGACCGAAATATTTACCTCAAGAGTTTGCAACAGATTCAAGAGATTGGTTAAACATTTACTTATCCTCGTCCTCCTTAGCCTCCTTTTACACCTTAGATCTGAATTTATTATTTTTTTACTTGATCGAATTCTTGTTTGAAAATCCTGGGTTTGTATTTATATTTTTTTGAGCCTATGAACAATCATGTCTCTTTAGGAGGGTCGACATGACCATGGGGAAGTCATCTTGTGCAATTTTAACATTTATTTAAATGATTTTGAGTACACTATAAGAGTGATTTATTTTCTTAATATCACCAAGGATTTTAATTTTAGTTACAGGTTCTATTAAATTTATTTTCCATATTCTAAGCCCTCAACTGCTTTTGATTTTTCATGATCTGATCAATGTCTCCCATGTATATGTACATATTATTTTCTTTTGAATGATATATTAATATGGTATTGACAACTTGCTTGGTCATCCCCTTGTAATAAGATCATGCTAGGCTTCATCTTGGACTAGTCGATTTCTTTTATGGTTAGAAATTTTCTGTCCACAACAAACATCTCAACTTATGAATCAACATGTATTCTCCATATTCAATTAGTATTCCAAGACATCCATGCACTAGTGCCTCTGTGTTGGACAATAAACTTGTCATTTCTGTCAAACTTTCCAATTTCTTTAACAGAACAATACCTCCGCAGATTTCAATGCATCTAGGAATTTGACACTATTAGCATACGTTCATGCTTAGGTAATCTTAGGGTCCATGCATATACTTAGGGCATCATTCTTTATCTAGAACATAGTAGGGCTAGCTTCAACTGGGGCTCTATCAAGGCATTTGGCACATTATAGCTTTTGTCATTAAATGCACTTTAGGGCTAGGGCTTTCAATTAATGCTTAGAGTTAGGGTCTAGTCAAGTAGTTAGGGTTTAGGGCATCTTCAACAATTCCTTATTGACATCAACGAAAACATTGACCAACATAAAGTGGTATGTTGGACAACATTTCCCCGTAAAATTTTTCTCTGTAAAAAAATTAAAATAATATTATTAATAAGTCATATCTATGTGCATTTGGATTGTTTTCATGAGTCATTTTCATTGTTTTTAACCCCATGTTGTTGTTTTTGGGTTTTTTATTTAAATAGTTAGTTATATTTATATTATATATAGATAAGAGTAAAATATAGAGCAGAAATGTGACTTAAATCTCTTAAAAAGAGAGAAGTGTGAACCTTGATCTTAGCTATAAGTGTTTCCATAATGTTAAAAAAGACCACCAGCTTTTAAAAAATGAGTTATGAAAATATAAGTTCATTGTTTAATGTTTGATATCTTTTCTCCCCTAAGGTATTCACATGGGTTCAGGTTTTTCTTTTTATTCATAAATATATGCTAGTCTTTCTTTATATTAATGAGAGGCAAGATGGTGTTTATACTTATTTCAATTTTAGATGTACTATATTTTATATTAATGGGATATGTTAGAGGTATTTAATCTTATTCTTTGGGTAGGAGAAAGTGTGGAGTGGTTATTTTCTATTAAAACAATAAGTGTGTTGCACAAACAATGGATATATTACTTTCATAAGTCTTCCTTTGCTAGCTAGAGATAGAATGAGGAACCTTGCTTTTGGAAAAGTTGTTCATGCGTGTTCATAAGAATGCACTCATTAAATTCATGCACCAACATAGATCCATCTAAATTTGAGTCTATCAGTATTGAGAGGAATCAAATTATTTAAGTGTAATTTTCCTTTAAAATGAAAAAAAATGAGGACAAATTTGTACCTCAAAAGATTAATAACATAATATCAATACATTTATAACACACAGGAAATTTCATAATACCAACAAGATCAACATGTCATCTACAAAATTAAAAAACTGAATAAAAAAATAACAATTATTCCTTTTAAACACCCTAGCTGAATTCAATTTTCAAACCTTTTATTTTATCTATTAATATTAGTTTTATATAGTTTTTAAAATTAATATAAAAACAAAATTTTAATAATATTATATATTATTAATAATTTTCAACTTTTAATTTTATGAATATTTTTCATTAATTCACATTTTTTTACCTATCTCAAACTTTATATAAATTACAAAAAATTTTCATTTAAATTTGTTATATGACAAGAGGAAGTCAAGTTATAATCGTGAATCCCTCCACAACATAATATGACAATTTTTAAGAAGTTTATTTCTTAAAATTGTTTCATCATCGGTGGTCTCCTTAGATATGCTAGAGATTATTTTATTTTTCATTCTACTAATTTGTTTCCCATTTCTAGCCTCTTGATTTCGATTAGAATTTTTTAGCTCTCCCTCATATTTTTAGTGCAGCCTTATATCATTCAACTCGAGAAGGTCAAGTTCTAGCTATGGATCATTTCTCTTATAAGCACTTGGAAAATACTTCCATAATTTTATTGTCATGCTACATACAAGCCCTGGGTACATGTATTTCAAAAGAGAGAGCCACCCAAAATTATGTCCATAACTTAGGGTTTGGGGAAGTGCATCACTGCTTCAAGTGGGAAACTTGTCTAGAAGTAAAATGTTGGAAATACTAAAGGGGTTTTGAATCAATATTTATTTTACAATTTTTATTTTACCAGTTTTAGATCACTTCTAAACTGAACACAAAAGTTAGCAATACAAAATAAAAAATTCTATTAATCAAATATATCGAGAATGCCAATTCTCTTTCTACAATAATCTGAGTACAATAATTTTAAGGGCTCCAAATTTAGATGAAGAACGCAGTCTCCAATCCACCAGGCTCCAAACTGTATTTTTCTAGGCACCATCTTGGAATTCACGAGGCGCCAACCTCCAAGGCTCCAACCCTATCTTCCAAAAGGCTCCAACCTTGTATCTATGAGGCACCAACCTCTAGGGCTCCTACCCTCATCACTGGCACATACTCAAACCTAATATTCTTAAGGAATCTTATCCTCTAGGGCTCCAACCCTATGCTTCAATAAGTTCAATATAAGGTTAATGGTTATTCAAGGCTTCCAATGTCTTCTGCAATAAGCCCTGGAAATATCTTCAAGTTATTCAACAATTCCATCACTTATCTTTCAGTAGCCCTTTAAACAAAGTTACAGATCAAAAGAGAACTATTACCTCAAAACGAGAACTGTAAAGAAAAAACATGAAAAAAAAAGCTGAAAACAAAAAGTGTTATTCTAGAATAACCCTTTTTTTTGAGGTAAATTTTAAACATTTTTTAAAAATGGAAGGAAAAGCCAAATGTTTTTGTGTGCAAAAAACACCTTGAAAATGAAAAGTGTTGATGTAGGAATAACGTTGTCAATATTTTTGTGTGAAAAAAAAACCCTGAAAATGAAAAGTTTTGATCTTTGAATAATGTTGCTAACTTTGTGTGTGCAAAAAACACTGTGAAAACGATGAGTGTTGATGGTCGAATAATGTCGTCAATTTTTGGTGTGCAAAAAACACCCTAAAAACGAAAAGTGTTGATGTTGAAATAACGTCTTTTTATTTTTGGGTGGGGGGGGGGGTGGTGGGGCGCTAAATTCTCAACATATTTTAATAATGATGTTGAAGATAAAATATCACAACTCTAAAAAACCTTAAAATTTCAATGATAGACGTGAAATTGAAGATAAAATATCAAAAGTATTAAAATTCCAACGATTTTTAGGCAAGGTATTAAAGAAAAAATATTATGTCTCTAAAAAGCCTTAAAATTCCAAGGATGACATTAAAGATAAAATATCCAAACTATCAACACTGCATAAGGCCAATCTTGAAATCATTGTTAACAATTATTCCATAGGTTTATGCTCCTCTGCTATAGGTGAAGGCTTCTAGAAATATTTCCCACATGTTCGAACTTCACATAAGCTACAATATGAGTTTTAGATTAAAGGCTACTTTTGTCTACAAATTTAATATATACCAAAGATTAATGCTTTCAAGCCGAGTAGAACTTTAGGCTAGATTTACATCACAGATCAGTGTCCTTGGAAGGTTGAAATAAATAAGATTTTTGCACTAAACAGTCTAGAAGTTTGCATATGTTAAACTGCTCCAAAATATGATTATTTGATTGTTTCAAAATACTTCAAAAGCATGTCTTCAAGACAATTCAAGGAGATTTGCAATATTTCTTCTATTATTTTTCTAAAAAATATGTCCCCGCCTTTAGTCTGCTTCATAGAAGCTCCAAGATTTGTTGTAAGTGTGCTTCAAAAGTATTCAAAGATACCATCCATTGTCCATCAAATGATTCCCAAAGAACTGCTTCAAAAGATAATCAATTGTCACAGGTCCAATTTTCTTACAGATGCATGTCTGATTTGTCTCTTCACACAAATATGATCTTGTCACAATTTCAGAACTGAGCTCCTAACCATATATCATCGTCTGAGTTGTACCTTAGAGCCAAATGTTTTTCCACAAGTCCAAGAACTTTTCATAGGCCCATAGATCTTACCACGGGTATGGGCTAAGAGATATCTGAGCTATATATAGGTCCAAACATTGTGGTTCCATAGGGGGCTAGGTTTGTGGGAGACTCTGGCTCCACAGGGCGAAGGTCCATGGGAGACTATGGCTCCATAAGGTCGGAATTAAATAGAATTGAAACATGAGCGAAATTATAATGAATTACCACATGACCAAAATATTTACCTCAAGAGCTTGCAAAAAATCCAAGAGCTTGATATCCAACATAAATATTTAGTTATCCTCGTCCTCCTTAGCCTCCTTATACACTTCAGATCTGAATATATTAATGTTTTACTTGACAGAATTGTTTTTTGAAAAGCCTGGGTTTATATTTATATTTGTTTGAGCTTATGAACTGTCATGTCTCTTTAGGAGGGTCGACATGACCATGAGGAGGTAGGCTTGTTTAATTTTAAAATTTATTTAAAATATTTTGAGTTCGCTATAAGTGTGAGTTATGTTAATATTTCCAAGGATTTGGCTTGTAGTTGTAGGTTCTGTTAAATTTATTTTCCATATTCTAAGCCCTCAACTACTTTTGATTGTGCATGATCTGATCAATGTCTCCCATGCATATGTACATTGTCTTTTCTTTTGACTGATATATTAATATGGTATTGACAACTTTCTTGGTCATCCCCTTGTAACAAGATCATGCTAGGCTTCATCTTGGACTAGTTGATTTCTTTTATGGTTAGACATTTTCTATCCACAACAAACATCACAACTTATGAATCAACCTATCTTCTCAATAATTAATGAGTATTCCAAGACACCCATGCACAAGTGCCTTTGTGTTGGACAATAAACTTGTCATTTCTGTCAAACTTTCCAATTTCTTTAACAGAACAATGCGTCCATGGATTTCCATGCATCTAGGAATTTATCACTATTAGCATACATTCATGCTTAGGTAATCTTAGGGTCCATGCATATACTTAGGGCATAATTCTTTATCTAGAACATAGTAGGGCTAGCTTCAACTACAACTTTATCAAGGCATTTGGCACATTATTGCTTTTGTCATTAAATTCACTTTAGGGCTAGGGCTTTCAATTAATGCTTAGGGTTATGGTCTAGTAAAGTAGTTAGGGTTTAGGGCATATTCAACAATGCCTTATTCACATCAATGAAAACATTGACCAAGATAAAGTGGTATGTTGGACAACATTTCCTGGTAAACATTTTCTTTGGAAAAATAATTAAAATAATATTATTAATAAGCTATATCCATGCATTTGGATTGTTTTCATGAGTCATTTTCATTTTTTTTAACCCCATGTTTTTGTTTGTGGGTTTTTTCTTTAAAGATTTAGTTATATTTATATTATATATAGATAAGTCTAAAATATAGAGTGGAAATGTGACTTAAATCTCTTAAAAAGAGAGAAGTACGAACCTCAATCTTAGCTAGAAGTGTTTCCAGAATGTCAAAAAAGACCACTAGCTTTTTAAAAATGAATTATGCAAAGATAAGTGCATTGTTTAGAGGTTTGATATATTTTCTCCCTGAGGTATTCACAAGGGTTCAGGTTTTATTTTTATTCATAAATATATGCTAGTATTTCTTTATATTAATGAGAGGGAAGATGACGTTTATACTTATTTCAATTTTAGATCTACTATTTTTTATATTAATGGGAAAGGTTAGAGGCTTTTAATCTTAGTCTTTGGGTAGGAGAAAGTGTGTAGAGGTTATTTGATATTAAAACAATAAGTGTGATGCACAAACAATGGATATATTACTTTCATAAGTCTTTCTTTTCTAGTTAGAGATAGAATGAGGCACCTTGCTTTTGGAAAATTTGTTCATGCGTGCTCATAAAAATGCACTCATTAAATTAATGCACCAACATAGATCCATCTAAATTTGAGTCTATGTATTGAGAGGAATCAAATGATTTAAGTGTAATTTTCCTTTAAAATGAAAAAATTGAGAAAAAATTTGTACCTCAAAAGATTAGTAACATAATATCAATACATTAATAACATGAGAAGAAATTTCATAATATTAACAAAATCAACATGTCATCTACAAAATTAAAAAACTAAATAAAAAAAATAACAATTATTCCTTTTAAACACAATTTTCAAACCTTTTATTTAATCTATTAATATTAGTTTTATATAGTTTTTAAAATTAATATAAAGTAAATTTTAATAATATTATATATTATTAATAATTTTCAACTTTTAATTATTTAAAAAAAATATTTTATGAATATTTTCATTAATTGGCACCCTATAGCCCAGTATATAGGGATGTGTATATGTAATGTGTGTAATGTAAACTTTTGATATGTCGGAGTGTATATAGATGTGTATATGTCATGTGATTAATGTAAAATTTTGATATGTCAGAGTGTATATAGATGTGTAGATGTCATGTGAGTAATGTAAACTTTTGATATGTCAGACTGTATATAGATGTGTAGATGTCAGTAATGTAAACTTTTGATATGTCGGAGTGTATAGAGATGTGTAGATGTCATGTGAGTAATGTAAACTTTTGATATGACGGAGTGTATATAAATGTACCACTTTAATACCATGGGCTGAATACCATGGGCCAAATACCATATTTATAAAATAAATATGGTAAATAAATAAAATATAGATAAAACATAGATATGGTAAATAAATAAAACGTCTTTTTATATTTACTCCATGATCCTATTTATATTTAGGAACACTCAAAAAGTGGTGAGTGTATATAAATGTACCACTTTAATACCATGGGCTGAATACCATGGTCCAAATACCATATTTATAAAATAAATATGGTAAATAAATAAAATATAAATAAAACATAGATATGGTAAATAAATAAAACGTCTTTCTATATTTACTCCATAATCCTATTTATATTTAGGAACACTCAAAAAGTGGTTTTATTTAGGTGAATCCTCAGCTGAATACCATGGGCCAAATTATTAATAATACTATGCCAAAAAAATTATTATTAACCCTAATATTAATATTAATATTATTATTAATTCTAATATTCACATTATTATATTATAATATTAATATTATTAAATTTAATTAATGTAAAATTTTGATATGTCAGAGTATATATAAATGTACCATTTTAATACCATGGGCTGAATACCATGGGCCGAATAGAGAGAGGATTGGATGGAAAAGAGAGAGAGAGAGGAAAAGATAGAGGAATGTAGAAGAGAATGCGAGAGAGAAAGAAAGGACAAGAGAGAGGACATGAGAGAGAGAGGAAGAGAGTGATGGGGGAAGAGAGAAAATGGGAGGACAAAGAAATAGAGAGGGAGAGAGAGAGAGAGAGAGGGAGAGGGGGAGAGGGAGGGAGATAGAAGGAGATATGGAAGGATAGAGAGATGGAATTGGAGGGGGAGAGAGGGAGGGAAGAAGGAATACATAGAGAGTGAGAAGTTGAGAGAGAGATGAAGTGACAAGGGAGATATGGAGAGAGTTTGTGTATGATTTGGGGTGAGATAAAGAGATAAATAAGGAGATATGGAGAGAAGGGAGGATAGAAGGAGAGAGGGAGGGAGATAGTAACATAGTTGGATGGTGAAGAGAGAGAGAGAGATAGGTGTGGGAAAGAAATGGAGAGAGAGGAAGGAAGAGGGAGGATGTGAGAGAGTGGAGAGATGGAGGTAAAGAGGGATGTAGTTCGAGGGGGGAGATAGGGAAGAAGATTTATTGCACTAGATGAATTTATTTCAGTGTAAATGGTGATTTGTAATCCATTTTAATTGTTTTCACTAAATGCATTGATTTTAGTGTAGATGTTGATTTCTAATTATATTTAATTGTTTGCACTAGATGCATTGATTTAAATGCAGATGATTTCTATTCCTATATGATTGCTTGTGTTGAATATTGCAAGAAGAAACAGTGAAGGAGGCATCCTGAAATATCTTTCCCTATCCTAGTTGGAAAGTGATCACCTAAACTAGGTGGGTGCCACACAAGTGATTTTTGTCGCAAAGTCTATTTTTAGACTATGTCTATTTTTAGACATATGGATCAGGGTCTATGAGTTGCAGGATGATATTTATGGATGATTGGTCAAGTTGGTAAAAATAGATGGACCTCTATTTTTAGACATTGGGCGAAGTCTATTTTTAGACTGCCAGTCTAAAAATAGATCAATCAAATATTATTAGCCCTTAATAATATTTGGACTATAAACATTATCTTATCCTCTTGGAGCACTTCAGTTTGATGCTTGGATGTGGCACATGCAGCTGACAGAATGAAATACGCTTTTCCTAAGGGTTAGTTGAGCTATTGCATGGTTGACTTCAGTTAGAACTCATGTGGCAGAGTTTGGTGGAGTTGATGAGACAGTTGGTGGAGTTGTGTTCGGTTTAACTTAGTTGAACTAGTTGTATTTAGTCTAACTAAAAAATACACTAGTGATGAGTGGTGTGAATTAATTATTAATTAATTCACTAATTATTAAATCATAAATCAACTAAAGAATACATCAGTTAACTACAATGCATGGATAGTTTAGTGTAGACCAGTGTTAGAGGTGAGTGAAAGGGTGAGTCTACTATCAGTTGTGACTATAACTGTGCATGAGATTTGCACACACATTGATTGAGATTGCCAATGAGGATTGCGCAGTATAAGCCAGTGGGATTTGAACTTGGATCTCATTAATTCTCATCTTGGATTGCGCAGTAGAGGCAGGTAGACTTGTGGAGGAGATTTGAACTTGTGAATTGTTCTATATCTAAGCTAGTTTGTGTGTAGCATGTGAGATAGTGATGAGAGCTGTGAGAGCTTTGTGTTATGTATTGTTACATGTTCTCTATCATTATAATATAAATATAGTTGGGGGTTTTCATCTATCAGCTTTCCCCATTACATACTGTGTTATATGTGTGCTTGATTATGTTTTAATGTGCGCATGCGACTGCTTCTATTTCCGCAAATTGATGATCAATTGTAGAAGAGGTTATGTATTATGCATGAAGCTTAAATAGTGTGTAATCAGGATAATCTCAGTGAATAATTAAGCTATTATTCAAATTAATACAGCTTGCACTAAATGCATTTATTTCAATGTAGACGGTGATTTCATATACTATTTGATTGCTTGTACTGCATGCATTAATTTCAATGTATATGTTGATTTCTAATTATATTTGACTGCTTGCACTAGATGCTTTGATTTCAATGTAGATGATTCCTAATCCTATTTGATTTCTTGTACTAGATGAATTGATTTCAATGTACATGATTCCTAATGCTATTCGATTGCTTGCACTAAATGCATTGGTTTTGGTGTAAATGGTGATTTCTAATCCTATTTGATTTCTAGCATTGGATGCATTGATATCAATGTAGATGTTTGTTTCTAATATTATTTGCTTACTTGCACTAGACGCATTGATTTCTAATCCTATTTGATTACCTGCATTACGTGCATTGATTTTAGTGTAGGTGTTGTTTTCTAATTTTATTTGATTGTTTGCATTAGGTGCATTGATTTCAGTGTAGACATTAATTTCTAATTTGATGTAATTGGATGTACATTGATGGTAAATTAATTTTAAAGTGATTGGTTTAACATTGACAACACACAAAATTATTGACAATGTACTTTAATATTTGTGTTATAGTAAATCAACAAATTAATATTGAAT
Source organism: Pinus albicaulis (assembly GCA_034641835.2). NCBI lineage: Eukaryota > Viridiplantae > Streptophyta > Pinopsida > Pinales > Pinaceae > Pinus > Pinus albicaulis. Next base: position 293,441 of record JAXQQM020062564.1, read on the forward strand.
AGCAAGAGAGACAATGTATGATGTTTAGTGCAATAGTTCAAGCTAAATATTTAAATGATTTATGATTTCAACTGTCATTTTCATATAATCTATAAGAAAAGATGACAAAACTAACAAGGGTGACAATAAGAATAGTAAAAAATAATAATTTAAGATTGATCACAGTGAAGACTATTTGTAATTGACTACATTCTTATTGTTTTCATTTTCTATCATTCAACAATATTACATTGTTACTTTGCATTCAAAATTTTTATTTAATCATAAAATTTATTAACAATATTTATCATCTCAAAAGCTGAGGTAACTAAAAAAACTTTAAAATTAAAATGATCGGATAAATATCGGACATATTTAACATATAAAAAATGATTATATTTATATTATCTGTATTTACATATTATTGAAAAAATTAATCATATGTTCGATAGATTTTCCTTGGCCGCAGACCACTGAAACCAGCCTAAATCCATCTTAACTTTGGATCTATTAAGCGCCAAGAGGGATCAAATCTCTCGAGGTGCAAACCTTTCCTCAATTTTTGCACTCAAACAAGAGGTTTGCACCTCCAGAGATTTGATCCCTCTCAGCGCTTGATAGAAACCTTTCCTCAAGTTTTGCACTCAAAAAACAGGTTTTCACCTCGAGAGATTTAATCCATCTCAGTGATTGATAGATCCAGAGTTAAGATGGATCTAGATTGGTATAAATTGCAAAAGCTACTCATTTATATTTATATCTCAAACTTTATATAAATTACAAAAGCTTCTCATTTATATTTATTATAAAATTATATATATATATATATATATATATATATATATATAACAATGCCAAATTTATATGAACTTAGTTTTAAGTACCATAATTATAAGTATCTAGATAATAAGATCCAATGAAGTCATCCTAATTATCGTAAACACTAGTAACTCAATTATAACTATTATTTCAAAATTATATTTAAATTTATTTTTAAATATTTAAAAGATTACCAAATTTATAAATATAAATTTAGTTTACCAGTGTGATATATACTGGTATTATTTAGTCCATAGTTTAATATAACCAAAGGAAAATATACAAACAAGTAAGAAACTAAATATAGAAATATAAACATGGGATATAGATGTGCCAAGAAATGGGTAAAACAAAATTTACTAACAAAAAATTTACTTTTACATAATTATTTCATTATTGCCATTTTTAATTATACATGTGTTATTAAAATATTTTAAAGATGAAAATAATAAAAGTACATCAAAAAAATTTGGTATAAAATTTATGAATAAAATGAATTTTAACCTAAAAAATTTAGATAAAAATACTCAATGTATTTTGAATCCCATACAATTAAGTATAATATCAAGGAATGAAATTATTAATTATAAGGTCCAACCAGCGATGTAGCTATCAAATTTATGAAAGTAGAAACATGTGAACCAACAATATAAATATCAAATTTATAAAAATAGAAAATTTTGAACTATTTAAATTTTAATATTTTATTTTTACCATTTAATCACTCTTTTATATCTTAGATTTAATAAAAAATTTAAAACATTTTCTTACTACTTACCTCTATATATATTTGAATTTGAAATGTAGTATCTCTACTAATAAAAAATCATGATTAAGATTTGCAGTATCTCTACTAATAAAAACCTTATAGATGAAAATAATTAAATAATTAATTTTAAATCATTTCAATTCTTGGATGCTTGAAATCTTTTATATCACCAATTCTAATTGAAATGTAATAACCAATTCTAATTGAAATGTAATATCTATTAATTTATTTTTGAGAGCCACTGTATCTAGAAATGTATTCCAACACTACTAAAACAATTCTTATGAGCATTTGAAATCTTTTATATCACCAATTCTAATTGAAATGGAATAATTCTTAGATTTAATGAAAATTTTAAAACATTTTCTCATTCTTTATACCAATTTATACCAGCCTAGATCCATCTTAACTCTGGATCTATCAAGCGCCGAGAGGGATCAAATCTATAGAAGTGAAAACCTCTTTTTTGAGTGCAAAATTTGAGGAAATGTTTGCACCTCGAGAGATTTGATCCCTCTCGGCCCTTGAGAGATCTAGAGTTAAGATGGAACTAGGCTGGTTTCAATCGTGTGCGGCCAAGGAAAATCTATCGAAAATATGATTAATTTTATCAATAATATGAAAATACAAATAATATAAATACAATAATTTTATATATGCTAAATATGTCTGATATTTATCTCATTGTTTTAATTTTAAAATTTTCTTAGTTACCTCATTTTTTTGAGATGATAAATATTGTTAATAACTTTAATGACGAAATAATTTTTTTGAATGCAAAGACACAATGTAATAGTGTTATGATAGAAAATGAAAATAATAAGAATGTAGTCAATTACAAATAGTCTTCATTGTGATCAATCTCAAATTATTTTCGTTTACTATTCTTATAGTCACCCTTGTTAGTTTGGTCATCTTTTCATATCGATTGTATGAAAAGGAAAATTAAAATAATAAACCATTTAAATATTTAGTTTGAACAATTATACTAAACATCATACATTGTCTCTCTTGCTCTTCAATATTGATAGCTTGATTTCCAATAACACAAATATTAATGTACATTGTTAATAATTTTCTGTGCTTACACTGAAATCAATGCACAATCTTAATCCAATCGCTTTAAAATTAATGTACCATCAATGTACATCCAATTACATCAAATCAGAAATCAACGTCTACAATGGAATCAATGCACCTAATGCAAACAATCAAATAAGATTACAAAACAACATCTACACTGAGATCAATGCATCTAATGCAGGTAATCAAATAATATTAGAAATCAACATATATATTGAAATCAATGGATCTAGTGCAAGTAATAAAATAATATTAGAAACCAACATCTACACTGATATCAATGCATCTAGTGCAAGAAATGAAATAGGATTATAAATCACCATCTACTTCCCTATCTCCCCCCTCAAACTACATCTCTCTTTCCATCCATCTCTCCACTCTCTCGCATCCTCCATCTTACTTCCTCTCTCTCCATTTATTTCCCACATATATATCTCCCTCTCTCTTCACCCTCCAACAATGTTACTATATCCCTCCTTTTCTCCTTCTCTCCTCCCTTCTCTCCATATCTCCTTCTTTATCTCTTTATCTCACCCCAAAACATATACACACTCTCTCCATATCTCCCTTGTAACTTCATATCTCTCTCCACTTATCACTCTCTATGTATTCCTTCTTCCCTCCCTCTCTCCCCCTCCATATCCATCTCTCCATCCTTCCATCTCTCCTTCTATCTCCCTCCCTCTCTCCTCCTCTCTCTCGTCCTTCCTCTCTCTCTCTCTCTCTCTCTCTCTCTCTTTCTTTTCCCTCCAATTTTATCTCTTCCTCCATAACTCACTTCCTCTCTCTTGTCCTTCTTCTCCTACCTTCCTCTATATACTAGGAAATTGTTGTGGACCCAACACTGAAAATTCCACCTGATGTACTCTTTCAGTCAGATGGAATCCATGCCCAATCTCTATCTATGAAGCCACATAACTTCAATCCCTCTATCCATATGTACCATAATCCATATTGGGTAATGCCTTTGAGGTACCGTAAAACATGCTTAGCTTCCTTCCAATGCAATTTGGTCAGCCTAACCATAGCTTGGCTCAACTAGTTGACTACATAGCACATACATGGTTGTGTGTTCACAAGATACATCAATGACCTCATTAGCTTTCAATAAATTGTAGCATCAACCTATTCACTTTAGATTTCATTCTTATTCCTCCAGTTAGTCGCTAGAGGTGTCTCCATGAGCTTAAAACTGTCCATGCGAAATATTTGCAGTATCTCGATGGAATACTTGCCTTGAGACATAAAAAAATGCCCATCACCTTGTCATACTTCCAGCTAGAGGAAGTAGTTCATGAGACCCATGTCTTTCATCTCAAATTCCCTTGCAAGGTCCTCCTTACAAGAGTTGATTAACTGCTCATCACCTGTCAATATTAAATCATAAACATATAAAACAATGATAAGTAATTTACCTTCTATGAAAATATGATATACGTTCGCATCTGCTTCACTTGTGGAGAATCTAAATTCAGTCAGATAACTATCAATTTGAGTGTACGAAGCTCGAGGTGCCTATTTGAGACCGTACAATGCTTGCATGAGTCTCCACACATGAGACTCTTGTTCAAATGTCTCAAAACCTTCTAGTTTCTCTATGTACACTTCCTCCTCAATAACACCATTGATAAATGTTGTTTTTACATCCATCTAGTGGATCTTCCACCCCATCAGCGTAACCAATGCAAGAATTGATCTAATGGATGAATACCTTTCTACAGGAGCAAAGGTTTCCTCATAGTCAATTACCTCAAATTCAGAGAATCATTTGGCCACAAATATATCTTTACAATTCTCTATGCTTCTGTTGGATGCATGCTTAACCTTGAAGATCCATCTTGAACCCACAAATGATTTATCTGTCCGTCTTGAGACCACTTCCCAAACACTGTACTTCATGATGGATTTGTATTCTTCCACCATTGAATCAACCCAAATTGGTTCATTAACTGGTTCCTCAAAAGAGGATGCTCAGTATTTATAAGCTCAGTCATTAGATTCATGTAGCTAGTGTATCTCTCAGGTGACCTCCTTTGCTTGCAAATTTGAAGGAGCTCCAACATTCTCCCTCACATCCTGCACCAATATATCAAATTTCGTGGTTTTTTTTTTCTACCTTCTTTAGATGATTCTGCTTGAGCGGATGTCTCCACTCTGCCTCCTCTCTGATCCTCCATGTGTGGCTTCTCCACAACTTCCCGAGGGTCCTCCTTTGGAGCTAAAAGCTCCTCTTGTGGTTGGATCTGAATCTCCATCTCAAGATAACATCTCCTTGCTTTCTCCTCATCAAAATTTACATCCCTTCGCACAATTGTAATTTTGATGGATGGTAATTACACCCAGTCGTTGTGTGGAGTTTTAGTGTAAGCCCCAAAAACTCCCAAATATGTTGTTAACTCAAGTTTTTTCCTCCAATATTTGGAGACATGGCAATAAAAAAAGGTTGCAAAAATTATGAAATGAGACACCTCCAACTTTCTCCTCAAGAAATCCTCCTCTAGTTTAATCATACCAATAATACAACGAGGAATCTAATTATGAAAGTAGAATGTTATGTTATTTCCTCTGTCCACAAAGGCACTGATAAGCCTTGTCTATGTAGCATAGCTCTCGCAACTCCCATAATGCTCTGGTTCTTCCTCTCAATTATGCCATTCTGATGTGGGTTGTGGGTTGTTGTGAGCTCTCTTTGAATGCCTTCTTTTGCACAAAAATACTTGAATTAATTTGAAATATAATCACCTCCATTATCGCTCCCGAGAGCCTTCACCTTCTTGCTGATCTCCTTCTCAACTAGTGCCTTGAATTCTACAATGTTTGAGAATGTCTCATCCTTATTTCGTAGGAATAAGATACAAAAATTCCTTGATAAATCATCAATAAAAATAACACTTATGTTTGGTAGTGGAGGCTGTTAAGAAGGGTCCACAAACATCTGAGTGCACTCTCTCCAAGACTACATATGCTTTGATGTTTTGATCATGGAATGTAGATTTCACATACTTCCCAAAGGTACAACCCTTGCAGACATCTTGCTGCTTAAGGGGTCCTTTAGGGATTCCAATTGTTATTTTCTACATAGTTTTAAGAGTGCCATGGTGAAAACGGCCTAATCTCCTCTGTTAGAGCTCATCGAAACCATGACTTTTCACTTTTGCGGCCTTACTTCTTAATGCAACAAAATATTCCACATTAATTTTATACAGGTTCTTCACACGAACCCAATATGCTTCATCTTTCCAATATCTATGTACCTAACAAATGAACTGCTTTTACTGAATATTACATAATAGCTGTAGTCTGCCAAAACTGCTACATAGATGAGGTTTTTCTTTAGGCATGAAACAAACATGACATATTTGACTGGTAATGGAGGATGCTGAGAAGGGTCCACAAACATCTGAGTGGAATCTCTCCAAGACTACATATGCTTTGATGTCTTGATCATGGAATGTAGATTTCACATATTTCCCCAAGGTACAACCCTTGCAGACATCCTGTTGCTTAAGGGGTCCTTTAGGGAGGCCAATTGTTATTTTTTGCATATTTTTAAGGGTGCCATGGTTAAAATGGCCTAAGAAATGATAATTATAAGCAATTTACCTTCTACAAAAATATGATATACGTTCACATATGATTCACTTTTGGTGAATCTAAATCCATTCAGATAACTATCAATCTGAGTTTACCAAGCTCGAGGTGCCTATTTGAGACCGTACAATGCTTGCATGAGTCTCCACACATGAGACTCCCATTCAAATGTCTCAAAACCTTCTAGTTGCTCTATGTGCACTTCCTCCTCAATAATACCATTGATATATGTTGTTTTACATCCATCTGTTGGATCTTCCACCCCATCTACATAACCAATGCAAGAATTGTTCTAATGGATGAATATCTTCCTATGGGAGCAATGGTTTCCTCATAGTCAATTACCTCAAATTGAGAGAATCCTTTGGCCACAAATATATCTTTATACTTCTCTATACTTTTGTTGGCTGCATGATTAACCTTGAAGTTCCATCTTGAACCCACAATTGATTTATTGTTGGTCTTCAGACCACTCCCCAAACATTGTACTTCATGATGGATTTTTATTCTTCTACCATTGAATCAACCCAAATTCGTTGCTTAATTGCTTCCTCAAAAGAGGATGGCTCAATATTTATAAGCTCTATCATTAGATCCATGTAGCTGAGTGTACCTGTTAAGTGACCTCATTTTCCTGCAAATTTGAAGGAGCTCCAACATTCTCCCTCACATCCTGCACCAATATATCAAATTCCATGGTTTTTTTCTACCTTCTCTAGATGATTCTACTTGAGTGGATGTCTCCACTCTACCTCCTCTCTGATCCTCCATGTGTGGCTTCTCCACAACTTCTCGAGGGTCCTCCTTTGGAGCTAAAATCTCCTCTTCTGGTTGGATCTAAATCTCCCTCTCAAGAGAGCATCTCATTGCTTTCTCCTCATCAAAATTTACATCGCTTCACACAACTGTAATTCTGAGGGATGGTAAGTACACCCAGTACTTGTGTGGAGTTTTAGTGTAACCCCAAAAAACTCCCAAATATGTTGTTAGCTCAAGTTTTTTCCTCTAATATTTGTAGACATGTCAATAAACAAAGGCTGCAAAAATTATGAAATGAGACACATCCAACTTTCTCCTCAAAAATCCTCCTCTAGTTTAATCATACCAATAATACGATGAGGACTCTGATTATGTAAGTAGAATGTTGTGTTATTTCCTCTGTCAACAAATGCACTCGCAGGCCTTGTTCATGTAGCATAGCTCTCGCAACTACCACAATGCTTTGATTCTTCCTCTCAACTACCGCATTCCAATGTGGGTTGTGGGGTGTTGTGAGCTCTCTTTGAATGCCTTATTTCGCACAAAAATACTTGAATTCATTTGAAATATACTAACCTCCATTGTCACTCCTGAGAGCCTTCACCTTCTTGTTGGTCTCTTTCTCAACTAGTGCCTTGAATTCTACAAATTTTGAGAATGTCTCATCCTTCTTTCGCAGGAATAAGATACAACACTTCCTTGAAAAATCATCAATAAAAATGACACTTATGTCTAGTAGTGGAGGCTACTAAGAAGGGTCCACACACATCCGAGTGCACTCTCTCCAAGACTGCATATTCTTTGATGTCTTGATCATGGAATGTAGATTTCACATACTTCCCCAAGGTACAACCCTTGCAGACATATTGCTACTTAAGGGGTCCTTTAGTGATGCCAATTGTTATCTGTTGCATAGTTTTAAGGGTGCCATGGTGAAAACGGCCTAATATCCTCTATTAGAGGTCACCGAAATCACGACTTTGCACTTTTGCGACGTTACTTCTTAATGCAACACAATATTCCACATTAATTTTATACATGTTCTTCACACGAACCAAATATGCTTCATCTTTCCAATATATATGTACCTCATAAATGAATAACCTTTACTAAAGATTACATAATAATTGAAGTCTCCCAAAACTGCTACATAGATGAGGTTCTTCTTTAGGCTTGAAACAAACATGACATATTTGAGGTGAAGAGGGGATCATGAATCCATCTTAAAGGTTACTATACCAATCCCAGTAGCATTGTACCTTCCATCATCCCCAAACTCAATATGCATCTAGAGATCTTTCTCCTCCAGGTCACTGAAAAAATATCTACACCTCGTCATTTGGAACAAGGCACCTGAGTATAAGTACCACACACTACCCATCACAGTTTTGTCCATTCATGTGATGAGGATGAAGTCTAGCTGAAACTGTGATGCCAATTCTTCACTTACTGCTCCTCCTGAGTTCTTCTTGCGAAAATTTTTGTGTGGACACTTTGTAGCACAGTGCTTGAATTCATGAAAATTGAAGAATTTTAGTTTGGACAAGTATTTATTCTTGTCCCCTTGGCTGGAATCTGGTTTGATTTGGGATATCTTCCCTTTCTCCTTCTTTCCCTTTCCAACCAATGCAAAATTTTCGTCATCCTCTCCCTTGGATGAAGTTCCTTCTTTCCCTTTCCAACCAATTGGACCATAAGCATTCCAAATTCGGTAATTTCTCCCTCCCATTCACCGAGTCCTTGTATCTAGAACAAGGTTTGGGAAGGCCTAGAAAAGCTAGGCTCACAAGGTCATTTTCTGCAACATTCATGCTAACCCCTCCAAGCTCATCCTGAAATTGTGTAAACTTGGTGAGATATTGTGGAATAGTATCATTCTTTTGCATCTTTATGTTTCAAAGTTTGTCTTTGAGGGCCAGTTTTCTATGGCACTGTTATTTTCAAATATCTATGTTGGTGCCTTCCACATTGCGAAAGGATTTTATTTTACATGGATATTTGAGACAATGTGGTCTCACACTCCCTCCAAGATTATTCACCTCACCTTTGCTACATATTTATTCCATTGGGCTAAGTTCTGGACATTAGTTGATCCTGGTTCTTGACATATTCCATTAATCGATTTTCATCAAGAAATGCCTCCTTGTGATCCTTCTAGACAATGAAACTCAAGAGGCCTTCCAAGGCATACTCTTATCTTAGTTCATTGAAGGTCACTCTGCCAAATTTGAATAAATCCCGCTACACTGAAGCTACAAATTCAAACCTCCAGAGGAAAAATTTTGAAACTATTTTTCCAATGTGAATCTTTCTTTGATACCATGTATAAATACGGTGATAAAATTTCAACTACTCAAGAAATTTAATCTAAATCAAGAGACACAATTCTACTCTAATGCTCTACAAAAATTAATTCACAATTTAGAATAAGATTCAAAAACACGCATCAATCGCATACACAAGAAGACAAATTTATGTAGGGGAAACCAACAGGTAAAAGCCCCTTAATACCTCTTTCATTAATCAGATTAATGGAGAATGTATTACAATTTCTTGTTCGTTCTGAGCTCAACTTGCAAGTGACTAACCTTTCTCTCTTCTCAATGAGAAGCTTTGACCCAAACTTAGTCATTTTCTGCCTCTTCTTGAGCCCCTATTTACTTGCGCATATCCTAAGGAATTAGGCCCCTATTTTTTAGGAATTTTCCTCCAATTGATTGTGAAATTCCCAAGGTTGGATCTCTCACTGCATGTAACACCTCTACGCTCAAGACTAGTCTACAATTGATGTTACACTTCCTTGGAATCTCTACCACAATTGGGGAACTCGAATTCTCTGCATGCAGTAGCTATTTTTGGTTCATTGATTAATTAAATTGATGATCACTAAGTTATACTTTCATCCCATTGCACAAATGATTTCCAACAAACTCTATCAACGGTTAGAGGTCAATTAACTGAGTACAATTGAAAATAATTGAACTAGATTGCTAAAATATAGCAATCAACACATGTATGACTGACCCCCAAGTTGACTTACTCAAATTCACTAAGATAACTGAGTGAAAAGAGCCATGTCACCTCAATTAACTACCTCCAAGTTTTCTGTTGATGTGGAAATTCAAATTTTCTCAATTTGACCAAGGCAAAGTCAAATTGAGACTTTATTGCTACACTTCTAAACAATTTTTTTGTATGAAGTATTATGTAAACCATGGGATTCAAGGTTCAAATCCCTTGAGAGTCAATTCAATTAAAATAATAATAATTTAAAATAAAAATATAATTTACTTACTTTTTATGATTTTTTTAAACTCCGAAAAGTTAGATGTTTCATCAGGTTAGTGCTTTGATTCCTATTTTATTTTACTAGCCATTTAATTTGTGTAGGTGTGTGTGTGTGTGTATATAACGATCTAGATTTATGCAGGAACAAAACGTAATAAACATATAATCATAAATGCAAAGATGTGGTGGAAATAACACTTCATTTCATTAATATCAAAGAACTAAAATTTGTTTACAAACAAAATGGAAATAAACTAGCTAGGGCACCTGTAAATGATCTCTAAGAAGAGATGTGGTGGCTACAGGCCTCTGATCTATGTTACAATGAGGCTCAAGGACATATTTATTATTGATAAATAATGGAAAACCCTAAACATCCAAAAATCTAACCCTAGGAGATGAAGCGCAAAAACTATGGGCCCCTTGAGAGTGCTGATATAGCAAAGAGATGTTCATCTGGTAGCTAGTCATCCGCCATTCCTTCTTCATCTACAAATAAAGCTAACCTAGATAAAAAATCTGCAACAACATTCTCCATTCTAGGTTTATCTATAATGGTTATGTCAAACTGTTGTAAAAGTAACAACCATCTAATTATCCTAGCAATAACATTTGGTTTGTTCATTAAATATTTGATGGCTGCATGGTCAGTGTGAACAAAGGTCTAATACCTAGTTACATAATTTCTAATTTTTTTAAAGCATGGACAATGGCTAACATCTCCTTCTCTGTGACAATATAATTGAGCTCGACCTTAGACAAGTTCTTACTATTGGAATAGATTTCATAAGGTAATTAGTCTTCTAACTACCCTAATGCTTCCCCCACAACTTTTTTGGATGCATCGGTGTGGATGTGGAAATGCAAAGTCCAATTTGGATCTCAAAGAATGGGGGCAGTAGTCAACTATCCCTTAATGAGCTCAAAAGCCTCTTGACAAGGACTGGACCAAGTAAACTCAAAATCTTTGGCCAATAAACCAAATAGTGGTGAAGCCATCTTACTAAAATATTTGATGAATCTTCTATAATAAATAGCTAACCCTAAGCAGCTCCTGACATTTCTCTTCTTTTGAGGAGCATGTACCTTTTTAGTAATAGTGATTTTTCTTCGGTCGACCAATACTCCTTCTTGGGAGATGGGGTTTCCTAATACAACTCCTGCTCTTTTTAGGAATTCATACTTTTCTGGGCTGAGTGAGAGATGCATCTCAATGCACCTTCTCAACACTTTTCCCAAATTGGAGAGAGCTTGCTACGAGTCATCCCCATAGGGTGTGAAATCATCCATGTAGATTTCAACAGAGTCATGGACTAGCTCAGAGAAAATGATCAAGAGAACTATTTGGAAGGTAGCTGGGGCATTGCACAACCCAAAGGGTAGGAATTTGTAAGCGAAGGTACCCCAAGGGAAGGTTAAAGTAGTCTTATCCTGGTCTTCAGGGCTGATTTGGATCTAGTTATACCCACTGAACCCATTTAAGAAAGAAAATAACTTCTTTCCTCCAAGGCCATTCAGGACTTGGTCTATAAAGGGAAAAGGGAAATGGTCCTTCTTGGTGGCTTTGTTAAGTTCTCGATAATCAACACAAATTCACCATTTTCCATTCTTCTTCAGGACTAGGACAAGAGGAGATACCCACACACTATATGATATAGGATAAATGAAACCTGCATCCAACAGTTTCTACAACTCTTCCTTGACTATGTCCTTTAGAGCTGGGTTCATCCTTCTTTGGGGTTGTCGTAAAGGCTTGCATCCTTCCTTGATGTAAATATGATTTCTGGATATTGAAGGATGCACCCCTTGTAATCCCAAGCAAATGCATCTAGGTTTTATTTTAAAATCTAGAAAAAATGCTTTTCTTCTTCATCGGAGAGGATTGAGTTAATTTTCATATATTTGGATGGGCCAAAATCAACAGCCTTGGTGGTCTCATAGATTGAATGGATTGAGTGAAATTGCATCGAAGGTCGGCTTTCAGACTCTTTGACTAGGTTCTCAAGTGGATTGTTAGTGGGAGACTGGTTTTGCATGTCATGGTCGATGAGTTCATCTTCTTTAGGTTCCTCCCCTCTAAGAACAACATCTATGGTACAAATGGGGGCTATTTTATATACCTCATATTCTTCATCCTCCAACCATATAGGTAGATCATGATCAATGGAAGGTTGGCCTGGAGGATATAATACTAGTTGTTTAGACAAGGGCCCATTTTTAATAGTCATGTTTTCGACCCGACAACTGATATAAGCATCTGCAGTGGCTAACCAAGGTCTCCCTAAGATGAGAGGATATCCATTGAAATTGGTTTTTGCAGGGTCCAGAACCAAGAAATATGTTGGATACTCCCAAGAGTCAATTGAAACCATAACATCCTCAACAATTCCTTCCAGAGTTACCGTGGACAGATCTGAAAGTTGCATAATTGTTGTGGTTTTCCTCAAAGTCCCTTTGAGATTGAGTTTCAACATAGTTTCCTTGGTCATTACATTTATGGAAACCCCTAGATTTAGTTTCAACATAGTTTCCTTGGTCATGACATTTATGGCCTTACATGAAAAAAGGGAACCAAAAATAACAAGCAAGCTATAAGCATATTGTCAAGTAGGAGGTTGAGGAGGGTGAAAATGAGGCACAACTATCAAACTTGGTCACTCGTGTGTATGGAAATCTTGAATCTTGCAAGGGGAAGGGGTATGAAGATACATAATCTTCGGTGATAAATTTATGGCAGAGATAATCATGGATTTAGCCTGATCACATTTCCAGTCATCATCCCCCCACTTTTTAACCAAAATAGTTTCCCAGAGATTGGATTTGACCATATTCCAAATATAATGGCTTGAAGGAATTTGATTATTATATGTCACCCTATTTCATTCTTACTCGATGTTTCATAGGAGCAATCCTAGGACAAGGATCCATGTTCTATTAACAATTAGATTTTTGAATCAGGATTGCCTCTAGTTATCAATTCTTGAGATTAGATCAGCTTGAACCCAATCGATTAGTCTAAAGAGGGTTGCAACGTCTCTCCATACTTCTTATGCTATCTTGCATTCATGCAATAAGTGGTTCATTGTTCCTCCATTTTGCGTGCACATTGGGCATTGAGAGAACCCATTGTATCCTTTCTTAATCCGTTGATCCCATGTAAGAATTGTGTCCAACTAACCAAAGAAATTGGGATACATTCGACCATAGCTTCCATCTCCAAACTTTGTCCCACAAGATTTTTCATGGTCAATCACTAACATTAAGCTTGAGGAGGTAGGATTCCATGATTGAAAATGAACCTACTATCTTATATCCTCATCCGAGTTTATCTAGAGCGTGGGAAATACAGATGTGGTGCTCTTGCAATAGTTGATTTGGGGTGGACCAACCTTCTTGGGTCCCCTCTAGATTCCAGTCTTGTTCTTTTTTCCACACCTTCCATTATGTTTGACCAGGGTCAGACCGTGAAATTTCAGACCTGTGTGAGAAAATCTCTGTGAACTTCCTCAGACCAGTGTGAGCCAGAACCAAATAAGAGAATAGAATAATGCTTCATGATCATCTCTAAATGAGGTTGAGGTCACTTGTATTTATATACTTCCAAGAGTGTCCAATTTTCTTTAGGGCTGACCTGATCAAATGTGCACATGTAGGCTTTAATCCAAAAACAAAGTTTCCCTTACCTAAATTGAGTGCTTCAATAGTCAAAATTGGTCCGCTTGAAAAAAGGAATCTCGTCCCATGGTTGGAATTTGTCACTGTGCTACAAAATTAACACTCCCTCTCAGCTAAGGAGAAATTCCAACTGCATCATGTAATCATCACAATAATATTGTCATCAAATCATATCCAATCTCAAGTATCTCTTCATCAAATGTCATCACTGCTCATATTTTCTTATCTCTTGATTGTCTCTTCTCATATGTTGAACATTATTGATATCTAAAAGAAGGAGAATTTGGTGCGTATGATACCTTTTTGGAAATATCTCTCTAATTACTACAGGATTTTTTGTAGGCCCCTGCCTGCTGCAGACCTAAAAAAAAATTGTTTAGGGTGTCAAAAATGATCCAGAAGTTCACGACGCGAAAAGCTGCTAAAAATAGTAAATGTTTTTATAAACAAGGAAAATGGTGAAATCGTCTAGGTGGAACAGGTAGGTGGCCACCAATATACACCTGCATTAATAGTATTTTTACCCAACTGACCACATGGTGAAAATACTCCAATAACTATTGAGGCTCAGTGAGATTCTATGATAGGGTGTTGAATCTAGTCCTACTAGGAGGGGTCGAGGTGTTTCCTACCGTTTATCCTCCAAAAATTAGATTCATGGGAGAAATACCCATGTCATACTCCCCTAAACGTGTGATGAGGACTTCCAAATGCCTACTAGGAAGTTAGGTTGATGTCATGGAAGTTAGTTGATGCCATGGAATATTACAATAGAGGACATATAGGATGGGAGTAGAAGATATTAGGAAGGATAGGATGATTCTATAATATCTTCGGAACTCTATTCAGTTTGGGAATGACTACTAATCTTGTAAACCAATAAATGTTTAAAACCCAAATTTTATCCTCATATTATAAACGAGAATTCAACCTCAGAATGCAATCATTACATGACTATAATAATCAATAAAATAATTACTAATATACTATAATCCCTAACTTCAGGACAAAGTTTTCAAAAGGAGGGATGAATGTAATGACCCATCTCGAATTACGGTAGAAGGTGATTACTAGCATGCACACGAGGAATGCATATGATAGCTATAAATGCACATGGGGGATTCACTTAATGAACCTCAGACATATCATGTGCATTCATGGCATACTAAATAATACCTTTATTTTGACTACATATTGGAAAATACCTCTAAAAATAATATTATTTAACCCCCTACCAATACAAACCCAATACACCTTCCCAATTCAAAAAACCCTACTTTCAGTAACTTTGAGCTCCGTTTTTTATACCTACCAATATAAAAACCCTTTACCCCCTATGGTATCAATCCCCAAGTGAATCCATTGTGCATATACATGCATCACATGCATTGCACTAAATATATATATATTTATACACACTAAGTGGCTATGACGATTATATAATATAGATAAATGAATTAGTATAATTACTAATTAAATAAACCTATTAGATAAACACATTTAAATCTTTCATTAAATAAACATATTTAATTCATTAATTAAATAACCCTATCAAATAAAACCCTTTAATAAAACCATTTCGTTTTAATAGTTGGTGAACCAACCCAACCAAATTTGATTTGGTCATCTATATTTTCATATAAATATTAAAGGTCAGGCCAACTCTCAAATTCATTAAAACCATTTATGATGGTAGGTGACCGAAAAAGCAAGGAAATCATATTATGATAAAAATTTATGATGTTGAGACAGTGGATGGCTTTAGGGATATAAGGAGAATGAATAGGGAGAAGTGAGGATGGGGTGGGGGGAGTTGTTTTGTCTTTCCGATGAAGCAAAAATAAAAGAGAAAATACAGAGAGTCATGACGAAGAAAAGATCACTAGAGTGAATCTATGGAATGAGCCTTCGGCTTGAGACTAACGAAGAGACATGGAAATTTGAGCAGTTGTTCTTGGAGTTTCTGGCACGGGGGCCAAAAAACTTGAATTCTGAAGTCTTCTTGATTTGGGAAATGAATAGGTTGATCCAAGATCGATAAGGAGGAACCTGTCAATTTGGTAATGGGAGTAGGCTTGGAGCAACATCAGATCGAACTCAAACGAGATATCCATGTATGTATCTACAATTAAATTGGAAAATATATGTTGAATTTGATTGTCTTGTTGTTTTGAAAAAAAAGGGGTTACATTGTGCTTGTAAATGCATATATCCTTCCACAAGAGGAAGTAAATTTCTAATCATGAATCCCTCCACAACATAATATGACAATGTTTAAGAAGGTTCTTTCTTAAAATTGTTTCATCATCGGTGGTCTCTCCTTAGATATGCTAGAGATTATTCTCTTTTTTATTCTACCATTTTTTTTCCCATTTCCAGCCTCTTGATTTCGATTAATTTTTTTTAGCTCTCCCTCATTTTTCTAGTGCAATCTTATATCCTGCAACTCAAGAAGGTCAAGTTCTAGCTATGGATTCTTTCTCTTATAAGCACTTGGAAAATACTTCCAAAATTCTCTTGTCGTGCTACATACAGGCCCTGGGTACATGCATTTCAAAAGAGAGAGCCGCCAAAATAATGTCTATAACTTAGGTTTAGGGGAGTGCATCACTGCTTCAAGTGGGTAGCTTGTCTGCAAGTAAAATGCTGGAAATATTGAGGGGGTTTGAATCAGTATTTCTTTTACAATTTTTATTTTACCAGTTTTAGATCACTTCTAAACTTAACACAAAAATTAACAATACAAAATAAATAATTCTATTAATTAGATATATCGAGGACTCAAATTCAGTTTTTACAATAAATTGAGTACAATAATTTTTAGGGCTCCAACGCTAGATGAAGACCCCGATCTCCAATCCACCAGGCTCCAACCTGTACTTTGCCAAGCACCGACTTGGATTTCATGAGGCTCCAACCTTGAGGGCTCCAACCCTATCTTCCAAAAGGCTCAAACCTTGTCTCTATGGTGCACCAACCTCTAGGGTTCCTACCCTCTCCACTGGCACATGCTCCAACCTAATATTTTTAAGGACTCTTATACTCTAAGGCTCCAACCCTGTGCTTCAATAATTTCAATAAAAGGTTAATGGTTCTTCAAGGCTTCCAATGTCTTTTGCAACAAGCCCTAACAATACCTTCAAGTTATTCAAAAATGCCCTCACTTATCTTTCAATAACCCTTTAAACAAAGTTACCGATCAAACAAGAACTATTACCTCAAAACGAGAACTCTAAAAAAAAGACATACAAAAAACATGAAAAAAAAACCGGAAAACAAAAAGTGTTATTCAGGAATAACCTTTTTTTTCAAGGTAAATTTTAAACATTTTTTAAAAATGGAAGTAAAAGCCAATTTTTTGTGTGCAAAAAACACCTTGAAAATGAAAGTGTTGATGTTGGAATAACGTCGTCAATTTTGTGTGAAAGAAAAACCCTGAAAACGAAAAGTTTTGATGCTCGAACAATGTTGCCAATTTTGTGTATGAAAAAAACACCGTGAAAACAAAAAGTGTCTATTGTGGAATAACGTTGTCAATTTTTTGTGGGCAAAAACACTGTGAAAATGAAAAATGTTGATGCTGGAATAACGTCTTTTTTGGGAGGGGGGGCTAAATTTCCAAAATATTTTAATAATGACGTTAAAGGAAAAATATCACGACTCTGAAAAAACTTAAAATTTCAATGATATACATGACATTAAAGATAAAATATCAAAAGTATTAAAATTTCAATGATTTTTAGGCAAGGTATTAAAGATAAAATATCATGTCTTTGAAAAGCCTTAAAATTCCAAGGATGACATTAAAGATAAAATATCTGAACTACTAAAACTGCATAAGGCCAATTTTAAAATCATTTCCAACAATTATACCATAGGTTTATGCTCCTCTGCTATATGTGAAGGCTTCTAAAAACATTTCCCACAAGTTTTAACTTCACATAAGCTACAATATGAGTTTTAGATTGAAAGATCCTTTTGTCTACAAATCTAATATATACCAAAGATCAATGCTTTCAAGGCTAGCAGTACTTTAGGCTAGATTTACATCACATATCAGTGTCCTTGGAAGGTTGAAATAAATAGGATTTTGGAACTAAAAAGTCTAGAAGTTTGCATATGTTAAGCTGCTCCAAAAGATGATTATATGATTATTTCAAAAGACTTCAAAAAGATGTCTTCAAGACAATTCAAGGAGATTTGCAATATTGCTTGAATTATTTTTCTAAAAAAATTGTCCCCACCTTAAGTCTGCTTCAAAAAAGCTCCAAGATTTGTTCTAAGGGTGCTTCAAAAAATCTTCGAAGACACCATCCACTATCCATCAAATGATGCCCAAAGAAATGCTTCAAAAGATAATTAATTGTCACAGGTCCAATTTTCTTATAGACACATGTCTGATTTGTATCTTCACACAAATCGGAGCTTGTCACAATTTCAGAACTAATCTCCTAACCATATACCATCGTCTGAGTTGTACCACAGGGCCAAAATATTTTCCATTAGTCCAAGAATTTGTCACAGGTCCATAGATCTTGCCACGAGTATGGGCTAAGAGAGATTCGAGCAATAGATAGGTCCAAACATTGTGGTTCCATAGGGGGCTAGGTTTGTGGGAGACTCTAGCTCCACAGGGCCAAGGTCGGTGGGAGATTATGGATCCATAAGGTTGAAATTACATAGAATTGAAACATGAGCGAAATTATAAAGAATTACCATAGGACCGAAATATTTACCTCAAGAGTTTGCAACAGATTCAAGAGATTGGTTAAACATTTACTTATCCTCATCCTCCTTAACCTCCTTTTACACCTCAGATCTGAATTTATTATTTTTTTACTTGACCGAATTCTTGTTTGAAAATCCTGGGTTTATATTTATATTTGTTTGAGCCTATGAACAATCATGTCTCTTTAGGAGGGTCGACATGACCATGAGGAAGTCATCTTGTGAAATTTTAACATTTATTTAAATGATTTTGAGTACACTATAAGAGTGATTTATTTTCTTAATATCACCAAGGATTTTAATTTTAGTTACAGGTTCTGTTAAATTTATTTTCCATATTCTAAGCCCTCAACTGCTTTTGATTTTGCATGATCTGATCAATGTCTCCCATGTATATGTACATAGTCTTTTCTTTTGACTGATATATTAATATGGTATTGACAACTTGCTTGGTCATCCCCTTGTAATAAGATCATGCTAGGCTTCATCTTGGACTAGTCGATTTCTTTTATGGTTAGAAATTTTTTGTCCACAACAAACATCTCAACTTATGAATCAAAATGTATTCTCCATATTTAATTAGTTTTCCAAGACATCCATGCATCTTTCCAATTTCTTTAACAAAACAATACCTCCGCAGATTTCCATGCATCTAGGAATTTGACACTATTAGCATACGTTCATGCTTAGGTAATCTTAGGGTCCATGCATATACTTAGGGCATCATTCTTTATCTAGAACATAGTAGGGCTAGCTTCAACTGGGGCTCTATCAAGGCATTTGGCACATTATAGCTTTTGTCATTAAATGCACTTTAGGGCTAGGGCTTTCAATTAATGCTTAGAGTTAGGGTCTAGTCAAGTAGTTAGGGTTTAGGGCATCTTCAAAAATGCCTTATTGAAATCAATGAAAACATTGACCAACATAAAGTGGTATGTTGGACAACATTTCCCAGTAAACTTTTTCTCTGGAAAAAATTAAAATAATATTATTAATAAGTCATATCCATGCATTTGGATTGTTTTCATGAGTCATTTTCATTGTTTTTAACCCTATGTTGTTGTTTTTGGGTTTTTTCTTTAAATAGTTAGTTATTTTTATATTATATATAGATAAGAGTAAAATATAGAGCAGAAATGTGACTTAAATCTCTTAAAAAGAGAGAAGTGTGAACCTCGATCTTAGCTAGAAGTGTTTCCATAATGTCAAAAAAGACCACCAGCTTTTTACAAATGAATTATGCAAAGATAATTGCATTGTTTAATGTTTGATATCTTTTCTCCACTAAGGTATTCACATGGGTTCAGGTTTTTCTTTTTATTCATAAATATATGCTAGTCTTTCTTTATATTAATGAGAGGCAAGATGGTGTTTATACTTATTTCAATTTTAGATGTACTATTTTTTATATTAATGGGATATGTTAGAGGCATTTAATCTTATTCTTTGGGTAGGAGAAAGTGTGGAGTGGTTATTTGCTATTAAAACAATAAATGTGTTGCAAAAACAATGGATATATTACTTTCATAAGTCTTCCTTTGCTAGCTAGAGATAGAATGAGGCACCTTGCTTTTGGAAAAGTTGTTCATGCATGTTAATAAGAATGCACTCAATAAATTAATGCACCAACATAGATCCATCTAAATTTGAGTCTATCAGTATTGAGAGGAATCAAATTATTTAAGTGTAATTTTCCTTTAAAATGAAAAAAACGAGGACAAATTTGTACCTCAAAAGATTAATAACATAATATCAATACATTTATAACACACACGAAATTTCATAATACCAACAAGATCAACATGTCATCTACAAAATTTAAAAACTAAATAAAAAAATAACAATTATTCCTTTTAAACACCCTAGCTGAATTAAATTTTCAAACCTTTTATTTTATCTATTAATATTAGTTTTATATAGTTTTTAAAATTAATATAAAAATAAAATTTTAATAATATTATATATTATTAATAATTTTCAACTTTTAATTTTATGAATATTTTTCATTAATTCACATTTTTTTACCCATCTCAAACTTTATATAAATTACAAAAACTTTTCATTTAAATTTATTTTAAAAATAAAAATAAAAATAAATATTTTTAAATATTTAAAACAATGTCAAATTTATATGAACTTAGTTTTAAGTAACATAATTATAAGTATCTAGATAATGCTTCTCAATTATAACTATTATTACAAAATTATATTTAAATTTATTTTTAAATATTTAAAATATTACCAAATTTATAAATATAAATTTAGTTTTCCAATGCGATATATATTGGTATTATTTAGTCATATTGGATATACATGTCACAAGAAATAGGTAAAAAAAAATTTACTAACATAAAAATAATTCTTTCATTATTGTCATTTTTAATTATATATATGTTATTAAAAAAAATTAATAAATAATTATTATTATAATTATATGTGTGTGCTTTTTTCATGCTTTCAATAATAATTTTGGTTGATGCTTTTAATAATAATTTTAGTAAAATATTTTTAAAAATGAAAATAAGAAAAGTACATTGAAAAAAATGGTATAAAATTTATGGGTAAAATGAATTTTAACCTAAAAAATTTAGATAAAAGTAGTCAATGTATTTTGAATCCCATACAATTAATTATAATATTACGGAATGGAAACATTAATTATAAGGTCCAACGGGAAATGTAACTATCAAATTTATGAAAGTAGAAACATGTAAACCAACAACGTAAATATCAAATTTAAAATAAAAATAAAAACATTTTGAACTATTTAACTTTTAATATTTTGTTTTAATTATTTAATCACTCTTTTATATCTTACATGTTTTTCTTAATAAAAAATTTAAAACATTTTCTAACTCTTACCTCTATATATATTGGAATTTGAAATGTAGTATCTCTTCAAATAAAAAGTCATGATTAAAGTCTTATACATGAAAATAATTAAATATATAATTTTAAATCATTTCAATTCTTTGATGCTTGAAATCTTTTATATCACCAATTCTAATTGAAATGTAATAACTATTAATTTATTTTTGAGAGCCACAGTATCTAGAAATGTATTCCAACACTACTAAAACAATTCTTACTAGTATTTGAAATCTTTTATATCACTTAGTTTTGGAACACCTAAGTTCGAATCCTAGGAATGTGAAAACCTCGGCGATGAATGACATTATGGAGCTGAAGAGGGGGCTTAAAAAGAAAGTTAAAATATGGGAACGCAGGAAGAAGATACTCTTGAGAGAAAGGTTTAAAGCTTATGAGGTAGAGTCTTCCGGTCTTATGAAGTTTTGGAAGAGGATATCCCAGATTCCGACACCTGAGAAAACATTAAGAGGGTCGAAAATGCGAAAAGGGATATCCCCCTTATTGAGGAAAAGTCCTGGAGATTGAAGAGCATGGCAGTCTAGCTCAAGGAGGGGGACAAGAACTCTAAGTTCTTTCACGTAGTTGCGAATGGGAGAAAATGTTCCAACGCAATTTGGCGGGTTGAAGATGCTGGAGCATCATATTATTCCACCACTAATATTCAAGAGGTGGCAGTTTGAAATTTTGAAGCGCTTTATCAAGCTCAGGGGGAGGAGCATTATATCGATCAGTTGTGGGCGTTGGAGGAGATTCCATTAATGTTAGATGAAAGCAATCAAGAGAATTTCTACAGGCCTATCACTGAAGATGATATTATTTCGGTGTTGAAATCGTTTGCAACTGACAATAGTCCGGGGTTAGATGGCTGGACCCCGGATTTTTTCTTGCATTTTGCTGACTCTCTTATCTCTATTATCGCGAAGATGGTGAATGAAGTCAGGAGGCATGGTTTGGTCAGTGAGGCTTTAAATTATACATTTTTGGTTCTCATTCCCAAAAAATTTGGAGCTACATCTCTAAGCGATTATAGACCGATCTCTCTCTACAATACCCTTTATAAAATTATTTTGAAGACCATTGCGGAGAGAATTAAGGAGGTGTTGGCTTGCTACATTTCAGCTGAGCAGTCAGGGTTTCTGAAAGGCCGATGCATTCATGATGTGGTGGCTTTAGCGCAGGAAGTTATTCATTCCATCCATTCAAAGAAATTGAAGATTTGGTCATGAAGATCGACCTGATATTGGCTTATAACCAAATTTATTAGATTTTCTTGAGAATGATTCTATATAAAATTGGTCTTAATATAGCCTCGATTAATTGGATAATGGGTTGCACCACCAACCCCTCTATGGAGGTTATAATTAATGGCACGGAATCATGATTTTTCAAACCTGGACGAGGCCTAAGACAAGGCAACACTCTATCGTTGCTTTTATTCATTTTGGTAATGGATTCTCTAAGCAAGAGAATTAGAAAAGATGTCATTGTGGGTCACTTTAGAGGCATCAGGCTGTCAAATTTTAGGGAGATCAGTGATAATCTATTTGTAGATGACGTATTTCTCTTTGGGATGATTAAAAGGTCAGTGTGGAATGCTTTCCACGGTTTATTCTCCAGATTCTGTGCGGCCATTGGTATGATGGAAGACTCCAAAAAATTGTGCATTTACTCTGAGGATGAGGGAGATAAGTTTGTTTCGGAACAGGTAAAGGATACTACTATAGTTTTCAAATTCCCCTGTGTTCCTTTGGGTGTGGGATTTAAATACTTGGGTTTCAACCTGAAACCAAACAACTACTCCTCTGATCCAGGTGGATATTGGTGTCCACAAACCTATTCCTCTTGGGGCCCCACCATTGTCTCTTTCAGTTTTTCAGTTTCGGCACAACTTACTATTTTTAGCAGTTTTTCGGGTCCTGAACTTCTGGAGCCATTTTGAGACCCTAAACGACATTTTTTGGGCATCGTGCTTCCAGCGAATATTATTTCGTTTTGAAATGGATATTTCTGGAAAAAGTTGTATTCCTCAGATAGATATTTCTAATGATGTATCATGTGCATCAAATGAAGATAGTATGCCGAATTTATGTCCCTCGGAAGTTGAAACACCAATTTACCCAAACAGGGCCCATAGTTTTGGCGCTTCATCTCCTATGGTTAGGTTTTTGGATGTTTAGAGTTCTCCATTTTTTCTCAATAATAAATAGGCCCTTGAGCCTCATTGTAACTCAGTTGAGAGGCCTATAACTGCCACATCTCTTCTCAGAGATAGCTACCAGCGCCCTAGCTAGTTTTATTTCCATTCTGTCTGTAGGAAAATTTTAGTTGTTTGATATTAATGAAATGAAGTGTTATTTCTGCTGCATCTCTGTATTTATGTCTATGTTTTTATTATGTTGCGTTCTTGCATAAATCCAGATCATGCTCAAAGGACTGGCAGTGGATGGTTGATAAGGAAAGGAAGAGGGTTAGGGGATGGTCCTTTAAATGGTTATCCAAAGGGGCCAAAATCATTCTCATCCAGGCTATCCTACAACAACTAATGCTTTATTGGGTACATATTTTCGTTATTCCTAAGAAGACTCTGAATGGCATTAGGAGAGTTATAATGAATTTCTTATGGAATGGAAGTGTGTCTAAGGGAAGTTGGACCTCAATCATGAAGCCTAAGATGTATGGAGGATGGGAACTGAAAGATTTAGTATCCTTTGGAATTTCTCTTCTGATGAAATCTCTTTGGAGGGGAATTATGACTAAAGGAATTTGGAGCGAGATCTTAAGGTATAAGTATCTAAAGGAGAAAGGAATGGAAGATCTCCTGAAGGTGGGATGGAACAACACTAAAGGAGCCTCTACCATCTGGAATGGTTTCAAACAAATATGGCCAAACTTTACATGCTTCCTAAAGTGGAAGTTTGGGGATGGGGGTAAGATCCTCATTGGAAGCCGAACTTGTGGGGTGGATCGGGACTTTTTACCTGTGATAGTCAGTTGATTGATTACCTTAATGGGAAGAACATATTTTAGATCAGCCAAATTATTAAAGAAAAGGTTGGAGGTATACTGTATTGGTTTTTGGGAGAGATATTATAGATTTCGGGACACTTGGTGTCACACCTCCCATTTTCCTTCTACAAACATTTTTTTTGTTTTTTTTTGTTTGTTGGTATATTTTCAAGTTTAAGGCTAATAAGGCACTCTGTTATTACGTTGTAGGTTTACACATCTTTTCTTTTCAATTGCTACTCATATACCAACTCTATCTCACCACATTAGAATTTATTTGATTTGAAATAATTATAATTATATTAATTATAATTACATTAGACATAACCTAATGTTTTTATTTTATCACCGCCACTTCCATATTCCATCTTCGTTGTATATCATCAACCTTTGAACCTTCAATCGATTCATATCGAGGGGGTCGATTTGGTTTTACATGAGTACCATATTATTATAGTTCTACGGACCTGTGGGAATCCATTCGGTCGTTCACATTTACCCTTCTTTGAGAACATATAACCTTAGTGGGATTTGATTTACCCCATCGATAATTATGCGAGTCTGGCATTCGGTCGTTCCTTTTCATTTTCGTCTTGTCAAAATTTATATGAATTTGGGCTTGTTTAATTTGACCTCCACGTAATTACCAATTTATAATTATGTTCAATGAAATTGGGAATGGCGACGTCCATCTGTCTTCCACGAGAGCTTTCATAAGGTCTTTAATCTCGTCGTAAGGGTTATAGTTGGTTTCGTTCCATTTGTGATCACGTGGTTTTGGTTCCACGTAATACTGGATTCATTCTACCAGCTTACTTCGTTCCCAAAGAAATTCTCCATGGCGTGGCCAGATCGATATTAATTTATTTCACTGCTTTTCATATTTAATTTTGAACAGAGGGTGTACATGACCTATTAACTCCTCGATCCGTGGCTTCACCCTGAGGATCTCGCCAGGTGGACGACTCGGATGTATCTTGGTATTAGGGTTTCGTTGTTTGATTCAGGGAACATTGATATAAATCGAGCTTGGTATTTTCTCAGCGGTTCTTTTACCTCCCTAGTCATTTGGTTTATCTCTTGACAGTGAGTTACAACACCATGGACGCTGTGCGTGATTCGTTTCAGGATTCACCTTATTCCTGTGCTTTAATTTTCTGTTTCGGTAAGATCATTTTAGAGTTTTGTAAAATTTTGCTATATTATTACCATTTCACAGGCTTCCCATCTCTGGTTGAGAATTTCACGCATTTCTTCGTGCCAGTGCTAAGATTTTGGATCATCGTTTTCTGTCATCTGGTCTAGATTTTGATATGTATAACGAGTTGCTATATTAGTTTTGCAGAGAATGTGTTTTCTTCTCTCCAGGGATTCGATTGGCTTGGTTTTCTTTCCTAGCCTTTGCATTTCCTTGTGCGTATTCTCAGAAGTGAGACTGAACGCATGCTATCATGGCGTTGTAGCCCGACCCTCCACTTTACTCTCAAATGAAGGTGGTTACGAGGGTATTAATTCGGCGCTATAAGGATCCTATGCTTCTCGGCCCTCTGGTTAGTTCAATTTTTTTTTATTTTTGACCAAGCGTAGGACGCAATTGCTATTGTTCGTTCTCTGGAGGTTTATCTTTGTTATTCGACTCACATCTGCCAACCTCTATTCATGGAAATTCCATATTTATATGTAGAAGGTTAAGGATGGAATAGGGGTTTCTCCCTTACCAGGTACGACTCCCTTCTCAGTCATTATTTTTACTTGGTTCATGTTATTCTTACTCTCCATGTCCGACATCATATTTATATTGGGTTTTATCTCTCGTAGGTAAATTCGACTTGCGTCGTGTTCTCCTTCTCAACTACAGAGATACGTGACTCCCTTAGACATTAACGTTTCTTTCCCCATGCTACTTGCAGGTCGGTATTCACCGAACTCTGTCAGAAGAAATCCGTTCTTCTCTCCTGGTTTTATATAGTTTATCTTTCGACATTTAAAAATTGTAATGATACAATTGTAATTATTTTGACAACTATAATTAAATCCCAACTCTGAATATTTATTGATCTCTGTTCATGGGAAATTATAAGGTTGTTCTCGCATTTGTTCTATATATCCATATATACCTCTGTCATTAATGGGTTTTCATAATACCCATTTTTTATTCCGGTTATTGTTATTATTATTATGTTCCAGCAGTACTCCTCCTTGTTCATTTTGACTTGGCTGTAACTTAATACTCAACTTTTGGAATTTTAATGTTGATATATATATATATATATATATATATATATATATATATATATATATATATACACATATTCAGCATTCTGTGTAATTTATTGCCTTCAAGCTCTTAGGCCATACAATTGTTAAACTATATTCATAAATGTGGTGATATTTGAATGAATAATATACTGTCATATAGAGTTTCCTATTCTAGGAGAGCATAGCTTCTGTGGTAGTAAAATTTAGATATCTGAATGTATTCAATAGTTTTATTCTTCGGCATAACATTCTCAATTTCTTTCACCAATTTATTAAGCTGACACTAAAGTCGAAATTCACAGTTTCCTTTTTCTGGTTAATTTAAATAACTAGAGTGATATGATTATCTGTAACAGAATGGTACAGTAGTTCTAGGCAGATAATTGAGGAATTAATTTGTTATGAATTTGCAGAGAATATTTATCCAAATTATCTACAGGGGTGAATGCATATGTATTTCTATTTTTATGTTTAGAAGACATTTGGATTTATAATCTACTATTTTACCCCTTTGACTTGGGTTATCATGATAGACTAGGATACATATATTTCAATATGCCAGGCTGTGGTGAATATGCATGTTGGATATTTACTTAAATTTCTTTTGTATTTCAATTCTATGCTCTAATATTAGGATGGTTCCATAAGATAATTGTCTATGATCAGTCTTTTGCAAATTATTAGTTGCTTCATTCTTCTATAGTATTTGCTGCTTACATGCAACTTCCTTGACCCTTTGAATTTCTGGTTACCTATGAATGGTGTGCTGACCCTGAGGTCAGTTTATAAAATCTCTCCTTCCATTCTTTAATGCACAATGTAAGTTACAATTTATTCCCTACTATTTTCCAATATCATACAGGAAATTCAAATTCTCTCTCTCATGTATGTATATATTTGAATCATTCTAGAAAACAGAAGCAGATTAAACTAATTCACAAATTTTTCCTGTGAAGAGATAAGTATCCTCAGATTTAAACCAACCCTGGTTTAGAGACTCTGTTGGATTCTACTTCACAGATTTAAATTCTACAACTATGCAGAGTTTCAAGGGTAAATTCCTTATAATCAATTATGTTAAATGTAGAATTTAAATGTTAATATGAAGTAGAACATCGATAAATTTAGAGACATACCACTCATGCAATTGACCAACCTCCCAACCTTAGAGTCCTTCTGTCTCCCAGAACTCACCCCCGAGCTGAGATCATCTCCTTGAAACAGATCAACCCCTAATCTGTACAAGAGCAGCTTATTTAAGCTATTGTTCCCCAAAGCATGTTTCTAATTCTGCGTCCAGAATCTCAGGATGCTTTTCTTCCTGTTTGCCTAGGCTTCCCAATTTAGGGATTCTTTAAAGGTGTTTTATGCTTTTCCTCAGCTTTTCCAACTTTTTACCTCTTCCCAACTACTTTCCTCATCATTGGGGAAATTCATATTTTTCCTCAAAAATCTAAATTTAAAATTAATTTCTTTCAAGGATTTTTGAAAGATTGTGGGGAAATATTTGCCTCATCCATCCTCATGGATTTAGCAAGTGATCTCATAAATCTCATTTTGGTCAATCTGCACCACATCATTTTATTCATTTCCTCAATTAAATATTTAATTACATTCACAAAATAATTATCCTTTGGAGTCCACTCCCCTTAGGATTAAAGTTGAAATGTCTAGCTTTGAAATTCAAACACATGAATTGGGGGTGTTACACTTGGTACATGATTGGAACAAATACACTATGGACCTGAGAAGAAAAGGGTTGATGTGGAATCAAGGAGGGGACGGGGTGATATGGAGCGTACCGCTGAAGAATAGTATGCTCATTGATGAAGATATTTAAGGGAAACTTGTCTCCAATTCTTCACAGGAACATGAGTATAGAATTTTTAAGGGGATCTCGGAGAATAGTGCACAATTGAAAATGAAATTGTTTTTATGCTTAATGCTAATGAACAGGAACTTAACTTGGGACAACATTATGAGAAAAGGGAGAATCAAGCCTGGTGTGTGCAGGCTCTGCATGAATACAGGTGAAGACAACCAACATATTTTTTATACTTGCTCTTATGCTAAAACTGTTTTACAGGTCATTTGCAATTTTTTCAGAATGGACATTCTGAATATGGAGAACACCTTGAATTCATTTTATGGGGCCTTAAGAGATGTCAAAACCTGAGAAGTGTTCCAGTTTTGTTCCACTGGTTCATCTGGATCAGCCAAAACAAATGGATTTTTGACGAGATCAGTAGCAGTCCAGAGGGTACTGCTCAACAAATCATACAACATTGGGATTTGATTAAAATTTCCCAGAGGCCTCCGACAGACCTCTCTAAGCATAAGAGGCCTTTCGAAACTCAATATCCAGCAGGGTTCTTTGATGGCGGGTCACAATACAATAGATGTGAGTGTGGTGTTTTGTTGAGGATCTCGCCCCTATGCCACTATAATATTTACTGGTTTGGGGGAGATGGCACTAATAAGAGGGCGAAAGTTCTTGCACTGTGGGATTTTGTATGGTTTTCATCACAGTTGTATGTCAAAAACCTTTTGGTGTATGGGGATTCGAAGGTTCTGATCGAACATCTTAATAAGGATACAAATTTTTATCCTGGACATTTGACTTCTTGGCTGGAGCACATCAATTTGTTGAAAATTTCTTTCGATGAACTAAAATTCCAGCACATCTAAAGGGAAAAAAAATGTACAAATGGACACGCTATCAAAGCAGGGACTATGTGGTGTTTTTGGGGTTATGAATTACGAGCTGACGGACTATGATGGTCATGGCGCTATCGGCTCGATCAACTTTATCTAATCCAGTTCTCGATTCCAACTTCTCTGTTTTTTTTCATCTTATTTTTTGTCCTGTGAATCCACAACTTACAGGATTGGTTTGTGTTTTTTGATGAAAAACTCACTGTTCTCGAAGTGTTTGTTTTCAAAATCATAGAAGTTAATATCACTGTTTTGAATTATATTGTTTGTGTTTATACAAAAATCTGTGTTTCTTTATTAGGTTCGGTAGTTTTCATTTGAGATTGACGTATATCTTCACCTTCAAATGGAAGTGTATAGGACAGGAAAGATCGATATTTAATGTTTCTGGAACATGAGGGAAGTTTCCTGAAAGATTGTAGCAATTTTTGCATCTAAATTTGAATTGGCACATAATATATGCGAGAGTTTTTTCTAGCCACTGTATCTAGAAATATATTCCAACACTAATAAAAAATTCTTATCAGCATTAAAAACTCATTAAATTCACTAATCTCCACACAATTAATGGTGCCAAGGATATGGCATGGATTCCGCTGAATGGGGCACTTGTAACTCCTCCAAACTCTCAGAGTTAACAAACCCAAGGTGGCACACGTATATGGAGAACTTCCAAATTGCAAAGGTCTCCAATAAAACATTGCAATTCTTTAAAGGTCTCCAATAAAGCATTGCAATTCTTTAAACTATGTGGATTGCATAAATAATTTATTCAGGAGAATTGATGTTGATGTGCGATTTGGGGAGCTAATTCTTTAAACTATGTGCATAAATATTTTTTTCAAAGATAGTTGATTCAACATAGTAGTTGAATTTCTGTTATTTAAATTAGTTTTTTTTACAGTAAATATAGATTCAGTACCCTAAAAAATCTCTAGGACCCTTGGATTGTGAAAGTTATCCATCAAATTTATGTTTTCAATAATTTCTTGTTGGATTCTAAAGAAATTAGACAGAAAAATCCACTAAAAGAGCCTTCAAAAAATCGCACTAAAGACTTCTCCTTTAAAGAATGGAGTTGTCTTTAGTGCGACTTTTTGAAGGCTTTTCTGGTGGATTTTTCCACTCTAATTTCTTTAAAATCCGGCAAGAAATTATTGAAAACAGAAATTTGATGGATAACTTGCACAATCCAAGTGTCCTAGAGGTTTTTTAGGGTGCTGAACTTATATTTGAAGGGTTTTTTGGTGGATTTTTCTGATCTATTTTCTTTAAAATCCAGCAAGAAATTATTGAAAACAAAAATTTTATGGATAACTTGCACAATCCAAGTGTCTTAGTTCTGGATAAAAGTAAAATTTGAATAATATTATGTATTATTAATAATTTTCAACTTTTAGTTTTATGAATATTTTTCATTAATTCACTTTTTTTACCTAGCTCAAACTTTATATAAATTACAAAAGCTTTTCATTTATATTTATTATAAAAATAAAAAATAAAAAAAAATAATTTTAAATATTTAAAACAATGCCAAATCTATATGAACTTAATTTTAAGTAACATAATTATAAGTATATAGATAATAAGATCCAACTTGGAAACATCCTAATCATCATAAGCACCAGTAACTCTCTGATTATGTTTCTCAATTATAACTATTATTACAAAATTATATTTAAATTTGCTTTTAAATATTGAAAACATTACCAAATTTATAAATTTAGTTTATATGCGTGTGCTTTTTTCATGCTTTCAATAATAATTTTGGTAAAAAAAATTAAAGAAGAAAATAATTAAAATACATAAGAGAAAAATGATATAAAATTTATAAATAAAATTAATTTTCTTCTTTAATATTAATTATTTTTAAGTATTTTGAATCTCATACAATTAAGTATAAAATCAAGGAATCAAAACATTAATTCTAAGGTCCAATGTAACTATCAAATTTATGAAAATAGAAACATGTGAACCAACAATATAAATATCAAATTTAAAAAATAAAACATTTTGAACTATTTAAATTATAATATTTTATTTTAACTATTTAATTACACTTTTATATCTTACATATTTTTCTTAAATTTAATAATAAAAATTATAACATTTTCTCACTCCTTACCTCTATATATATTGGAATTTGAAATGTATTATCTCTTCTAATAAAAAGTCATGATTAAGACTTGTAGTGTTTCTTCCAATAAAAAGTGCATAAAATTGATCAATCTGGCCAATCGATTGAAATCCAGAGGTAATTCATCAAAAAATTGAGGAGAGCGAATATCAAGACCAAGATAAGGGCTTCATGCAGCTGGAGGATCCGAAATCGAATTCTCCCCACCCTCCAATACACCATTCCTTCGGAAAAATGTTATACAATCCAATATACACCAAAAATAACTTGTTCTAACAACAAGGAGAACATATACTAAACATCTAAGCCAACATAAACTGTAGCTCATCTTTGAAATCCTTCTCAACGTTATACTCATGTTTACAACAGAGTTATTGCAGCTCAGGCTATGGCTGTAGTGGGAATATGTTTAGGTGTAACAATCGGGGACAAAGTAAGCTTCTTTATCCACCCTAATCATTTTGATATCTAGGAATATAGTAGTTGCAATGGTTTCTATTATATTTCTTATTCTCTGGTTAGAATAAAAAGAAAAAAAACTATATTATAGTTAACAAAAAAATCAAATTAAAATGAGATAGAGTTAGAATAATTTTAGATTCTAACCATACCTCATTTTAATTTTGAGTTTTTGATAAGGATATTATTCTAACCAAACTTGCTGAAAGATATAATAGAAAGCGTTGCAGCTGCTCTATTCTCAAATTGGATTTAAATAGTTATGGCACATAATGAAACTTATTTTTTCTCCAATAGCTACACCTCACTGAAGAAACCTGCTCTAAAGATCAAATTCGCTAAAAAGTTTGACGGCTTTAGGTTTATAAATTAAAGAGAAGCAAAGATTAAACATAAAAATTGCCACAATGTACACCATATACTTAACACTGTGAAAAATGAATCATTACGGAAAGAAACCTAATAATCTTATTCACTAGAAGAAACGACTCTACGACTCTAGCGTGTCGCCTTTAACTGAAATTATCACCCACCAATCCTTATTATTTCTCATACGAAAATATGCATTAATATTAATTAGCTTAGTTAAATAAAATCTTTACATATGGATTTTTAATTGGTATTTACATATTATATCATTTTTACTTATAAATAGGAATTTTTATCTTATAAATAAGATTGGTTAGAAATATTATGGGCTAATACCATGGGCCAATACCATGTATTTTCAATACCATGGGCTAATACCACATGCCAATAACATGGATTCTTAATATCACGACCCATGGCCTAATACTATGGGTCAATACCATAGATTCTCAATACCATGGGCTAATACTATGGGCCAATACCATAAATTCCCAATACCATGGGTTAATACCATGAGCCATTGTTATGAATTCTCATACCTTAGTGTAACTCATTTGACTCATTCTATAATATTAAAAAAAAACATTAAAAATCAAAATATCTTTACTTCATGTTTATTTTGAAATATGATTACAAAATTTTAATTTAATTATCAATAATTCTTAGATGAGTAGCAAGGATTTAACTTCAATAATCTAGAATATTCTTAATAGTCAAATATCAAAGGTGAGAATTTATCTCAAAAGTATATGTACACTTTCTAACCTTTTAATTAAATTGATTAATTAAAAAAAAAATTATATGAATATGACTTATGGCTTTTTGGCCCTTAGTTGGTGTTGACATATCATATTGTAGAAAAACATATTTATACATTAAAAATCACAATAAGAAATTTTGGGTGAATATCCATGGTTAAGACTATTTTTACATGATTTTTTAAATGTATATATGTTTAAGTAATATATTAATTATTTTTATAGCTAGTAATAATAATAATTTAAATTATACCCATAAGGGTAGTTCAATTGGTGATTTTTGTAGAAATATGGTGATAGAATTTCAACTGCTCAAGAAATTTAATCTAAATAAAGATACAGAATTCTACTCTACTCTGCTAAAATTAATTCACAATTTAAAAAAACATTCACAAACCTGCATCAGTCACATACACAAGTACATAAATTTATCTAGGGAAAACCAACTCGTAAAAACCCCTTAAATCTTCTTGCATTAATGAGATGAATAAAGAATGTATTACAATTGCTTCCTCACTCTTAGCTCAAATTGCAAGTGAATAACCTTTCTCTCTACTCAATGAGAAGCTTTGACCCAGACTTAGTCCATTATTTCCTCTGCTAGCTTTGACCCAGACTCAGTCCATTATTTCCTTTGCTTGAGCATCCATTTCCTTGCGAAAATGCTGAGGAATTAGGCCTCTATTTTTTAGGAATTTTCCTCTAATTTATTGCATAAATCCAGAGATTGGATATTTGATTCCATGCAACACATGTACACTCAAGACTAGTCTACAACTGATGTGACAGTGCCTTGGAATATCCACCACTACTGGGGAACTCAAATTCTCTGCATGCACTAGCTATTTTTGGTTGATTGATCAATGAGTTAGGCTGATGTCCCACTGCAAAATTGACCTCCAACTAACTCTGTCAATAGTTAGAGGTTAGTTAACTGAGTACAATTGAAAATAACAGAACTAGATTGTTAAATTTATCAATCAACACACATGACTGAACTCCAAGCTCACTAACTCTAATTTACTCAGCTAACTCAGTGACTAAATATGCATTGCACTAAATATATATATTTATACACACTAAGTGGCTATGACGACTATATAATATAGATAAATCAATTAATAGAATTACTAATTAAATAAACCTATTAGATAAACACATTTAAATCTTTAATTAAATAATCATATTTAATTCATTAATTAAATAACCCTATCAAATAAAACCCTTTAATAAAAACATTTCGTTTTAATAGTTGGTGAACCAACTCAACCAAATTTGATTTGGTCGTCAATATTGCCATATAAATATTAAAGGTCATACCACCTCTCAAATTCATTAAAACTATCTATGATGGTAGGTGACCGACAAAGCAAGGAAATCATATTATGATAAAAAAATTTGCTGTTGAGACAATGAATGGCTTTAGGGATATATGGAGAATGAATAAGGCGAAGTGAGGATGCGGTGGGGGGATTTGTTTTGTCTTTCCAGTGAAGAAAATATAGAAGAGAAAATATAGAGAGAGTCACGACGGAGAAAGTATCACTAGAGTGAATCTATGGAATGAGGCTTGGGCTCGAGACTAACGAAGAGACATGGAAATTTGAGTAGTTGTTCTTGGAGTTTTGGGCATGGGGGCCAAAAAAAAATTCAATTGTAAATTCTTATGGATTTGGGAAACGAATAGGTTGATCCCAGATCGGTAAGGAGGAACTAGTCAGTTTGGTAATGGTAGTAGGCTTGGAGCAACGTCAGATCGAACTCAAACGAGATATCCACGTATGTATCTACAATTCAATTGGCAAATATATGTTGAATTTGATTGTCCTGTTGTTCTGTAAAAAAAGGGGTTACATTGTGCTTGTACATGCATATATCCTTCCACAAGAGGAATTCAAGTTCTAATCATGAATCCCTCCACAACATAATATGACAATGTTTAAGAAGGTTCTTTCTTAAAATTGTTTCATCATCGGTGGTCTCTCCTTAGATATGCTAGAGATTATTCTCTTTTTTATTCTACTAATTTTTTTCCCATTTCTAGCCTCTTGATTTCGATTATAATTTTTTTAGCTCTCCCTCATTTTTCTAGTGCGGTCTTATATCCTGCAACTCGAGAAGGTCAAGTTCTAGTTATGGATCGTTTCTGTTATAAGCACCTGGAAAATACTTCCGAAATTTTATTGTCGTGCTACATACAGGCCCTGGGTACATGTATTTCAAAAGACAGAGCCACCCAAAATAATGTCCATAACTTAGGGTTTGGGGGAGTGCATCACTGCTTCAAGTGGGCATCTTGTCTGCAAGTAAAATGTTGGAAATAATGAGGGGGTTTGAATCAGTATTTCTTTTACAAATTTTATTTTACCAGTTTTATATCACTTCTAAACTGAACACAAAAATTAACAATACAAAATAAATAATTCTATTAATCAGATATATTGAGGACTCAAATTTAGTTTTTACAATAAATTGAGTACAATAATTTTTAGGGCTCAAATGCTAGATGAATACCCCGATCTCCAATCCACCAGGCTCCAACCTGTACTTTGCCAGGCACCGACTTGGATTTCATGAGGCTCCAACCTCCAAGGCTCCAACCCTATCTTCCAAAAGGCTCAAAACTTGTCTCTATGGGGCAAAAACCTCTAAGGTTCCTACCCTCTCCACTAGCACATGCTCCAACCTAATATTTTTAAGGACTCCTATCCTCTGAGGCTCCAACCCTATGCTTCAATAAACAATAAGTTCAATATCGGAGTCAATGGTTCTTCATGGCTTCCAATGTCATACACTGACAAGCCCTAACAATATCTACAAGTTATTCAACAATGCCCTCACTTATCTTAAAGTAACCCTTTAAACAAAGTTACCTGAATCAAATAAGAACTATTACCTCAGCAGAGAACTCTAAAAAAAAAAACATACAAAAAACATGAAAAAAAAAACCCGAAAAATGAAAAGTGTTATGTAGAATAACCTTTTTTTTTTTTCAAGGTAAATTTTAAACATTTTTTTTTAAAATGGAAGTAAACGCGAATTTTTTGTGTGCAAAAAACACCTTGGAAATGAAAGTTTTGATGTTGGAATAACGTCGTCAATTTTGTGTGAAAAAAAAACCTTGAAAACGAAAATTTTTTATGCTCGAACAATGTTGCCAATTTTGTGTGTGCAAAAAACACCGTGAAAACGAAAATTGTCTATTGTGGAATAACGTCGTCAATTTTTTGTGTGCAAAAACACCGTGAAAATGAAAAATGTTGATGCTAGAATAACGTCTTTTTTGGGAGGGGGGGCTAAATTTCCAAAATATTTTAATAATGACGTTAAAGACAAAATATCACGACTCTGAAAAAACTTAAAATTTCAATGATATACATGACATTAAAGATAAAATATCATGTCTTTGAAAAGCCTTAAAATTCCAAGGATGACATTAAACATAAAATATCTAAAGTAAGGATGACATATGTTAAGCTGCTCTAAAAGATGATTATATGATTATTTCAAAATACTTCAAAAACATGTCTTCAAGACAATTCAAGGAGATTTGCAATATTGCTTCAATTATTTTTCTAATAAAGTTGTCCCCACCTTAAGTCTACGTCACAGAAGCTCCAAGATTTGTTTTAAGGGTGCTTCAAAATATCTTCAATGACACCATCCACTGTCCATCAAATGATGCCCAAAGAACTGCTTCAAAAGATAATTAATTGTCACAGGTCCAATTTTCTTACAGACACATGTTTTATTTGTATCTTCACACAAATCTGAGCTTGTCACAATTTCAGAACTGAGCTCCTAACCATATACCATCATCCGAGTTGTACCACAGAGCGAAAATATTTTCCACGAGTCCAAGAATTTGTCATAGGTCCATAGATCTTGCCACGGGTATGGGCTAAGAGATATTCGAGCTATACACAGGTCCAAAATTTGTGGTTCCATAGGGGGCTAGGTTTGTGGGAGACTCTGGCTCCATAGGGCCAAGGTCCGTGGGAGACTATGGCTCCATAAGGCTGAAATTACATAGAATTGAAACATGAGTTAAATTATAAAGAATTACCACAGGGCCGAAATATTTACCTCAGGAGTTTGCAACAGGTTCAAGAGCTTGGTTAAATATTTACTTATCCTCGGGCTCCTTAGCCTCCTTTTACACCTCAGATTTGAATTTATTATTTTTTTACTTGACCGAATTCTTGTTTGAAAATCCTGGGTTTATATTTATATTTGTTTGAGCCTATGAACAATCATGTCTCTTTAGGAGGGTCGACATGACCATGAGGAAGTCATCTTGTGTAATTTTAACATTTATTTAAATTATTTTGAGTACACTATAAGAGTGATTTATGTTCTTAATATCACCAAGGATTTTACTTGTAGTTGTAGGTTCTATTAAATTTATTTTCCATATTCTAAGCCCTCAACTGCTTTTGATTGTGCATGATTTGATCAATGTATCCCATGCATATGTACATTGTATTTTATTTTGACTGATATATTAATATGGTATCGACAACTTGCTTGGTCATCCCCTTGTAACAAGATCATGCTAAGCTTCATCTTGGACTAGTCGATTTATTTTATGGTTAGACATTTTCTGTCCACAACAATAACAACTTATGAATCAACATGTATTCTCCATAGTTAATGAGTATTCCAAGATGCCCATGCACTAGTGCCTCTGTGTTGGACAATAAACTTGTCATTTCTGTCAAACTGTCCAATTTCTTTAACAAAACAATGCCTCCGCAGATTTCCATGCATCTAGGAATTTATCACTATTAGCATATGTTCATGCTTAGGTAATCTTGGGGTCCATGCATATACTTAGGCCATCATTCTTTATCTAGAACATAGTAGGGCTAGCTTCAACTAGGGCTTTATCAAGGCATTTGGCACATTATAGCTTTTGTCATTAAATGCACTTTAGGGCTAGGGCTTTCAATTAATGCTTAGAGTTAGGGTCTAGTCAAGTAGTTAGGGTTTAGGGCATTTTCAACATGCCTTATTGACTTCAATGAAAACATTGACCAACATAAAGTGGAATGTTGGACAACATTTCCCGGTAAACATTTTCTCTGGAAAAAAATTAAAATAATATTATTAATAAGTCATATCCATGCATTTGGATTGTTTTCATGAGTCATTTTCATTGTTTTTAACCCCATGTTGTTTTTTTTGGGTTTTTTCCTTAAAGAGTTAGTTATATTTATATTAAATATAGATAAGAGTAAAATATAGAGCAGAAATGTGACTTAAATCTCTTAAAAAGACAGAAGTATGAACCTTGATCTTAGCTAGAAGTGTTTCCATAATGTGAAAAAAAGTCGTCGCCTTTTTAAAAATGAATTACACAAATATAAGTGCATTGTTTAAGGTTTGATATCTTTTCTCCCCTAAGGTATTCACATGGGTTAGGTTTTTCTTTTTATTCATGAATATATGCTAGTATTTCTTTATATTAATGAGAGGCATGATAGTGTTTATACTTATTTCAATTTTAGATGTACTATTTTCTATATTAATGGGATATGTTAGAGGCTTTTAATCTTAGTGTTTGGGTAGGAGAAAGTGTGGAGTGGTTATTTTTATTAAAACAATGAGTGTGATGCACAAAAAATGGATATATTATTTTCATAAGTCCTCCTTTGTTAGCTAGAGAAAGAATGAGGCACCTTGCTTTTAGAAAAGTTGTTCATGCATGTTCATAAAAATGCACTCATTAAATTAATGCACCAACATAGATCCATCTAAATTTCAGTCAATCAGTATTGAGAGGAATCAAATTATTTAAGTGTAATTTTCCTTTAAAATGAAAAAAATGAGGAAAACATTGTACCTCAAAAGATTACTAACATAATATCAATACATTTATAACACATAAGAAATTTCATAATATCAAAAATATCAACATTTCATCTACAAAATTTAAAAACTAAATAAAAAAAATAACAATTATTCCTTTTAAACACCCAAGCTGAATTCAATTTTCAAACCTTTTATTTTATCTATTAATATTAATTTTATATAGTTTTTAAAAATAATATAAAAGTAAAATTTTAATAATATTATATATTATTAATAATTTTCAACTTTTAGTTTTATGAATATTTTTCATTAATTCACATTTTTTTAACCTATCTCAAACTTTATATAAATTACAAAAGATTTTCATTTATTTTTATTAAATATATATATATATATATATATATATATATATATATATATATATATATATATATATATATATATATTTTAAATATTTAAAGCAATATGAAATTTATATGACCTTAATTTTAAGCACTGGCACGGCAAGGGTTTCGTATTGTGTATGCTAACTCTATCTATTTCTTTGTATTTTTTCCGGTTTGGTTTGCGAAACGACAGGGGTTTGTTGTTTTTCATGTCGGCTCTGTGGGATTTGTTGCATTTTGTCCGGTTTTCTCCACATGTTGCTCATCCTTCATCAAGCTGGCCCTTATTCCTCAGTCCTGTGCACATGTATTTCTGTTAAGCCTTGCAACTGTTTTCGTCGGCATGTCTCTTACAGATTATCTGCCTTACTGTTCTGCTTTGGTGCTTATCTTTTTCTCACAGGCTTCCTAGGAGCCACTATGACAAAGTCCACATCGCCAGCTCGTAAATCAAGAGGCAAGGGTAAGGCAACGAAGGTCCCTGCGCACTCTTGTAAACGAGGGCGTAAAACAAATGAATAGATTGTTGAGAATCTGGTTAATGCTTATACAACCATGACCCCTCCACCTATTCGCAAGCAAATTGAGGCATGGGAGCAGTGTAGTTTGAATGAAGAAGTTGATCCGCAGCAGTAGCAGTGAGTAACACTGGATTTCCTGCTTGACCCTGGTAGTACTAGGGGCAGGGTCTCTTTGTTCCAGCAAACTGTTAAGATGTATTGGTGCCTTAAATGTGTTCTTGCAACAGCCCTCATGAGTATGAAGGAACAGGATTCTCCTCCTTCTTTGTTATTTGAGCTTAACCATATCAAACAGGACATGACTACTATGACTAAGGTTCAGCAGTAGCAGAATGACCGCATTGGACGTATTGAAGAGTAGCTGCGAGATATGCAGTGGGTGGAGCTGCTTGGGTCTGATGAAGATCCAGCGCCTGTGAAATCTTCTGATGTCTAGACCTTCTTGTTTCTTTTTGCTCTTATATGTTTTTTGTTCAGCGATATTATAGTTGTTATGGACATAGTCGCGTAGCTCTTACTGCTACAGCTAGATTGAAACAGTATCGTTTTTGGTTGGCCTTTAACTGTTTAAGATGGCCAACAGACCTGGTTTCCCTTTGGGCAGGTTGAGGCACATTCTTTTGCTGTATTATTTAAGCAACTTGCTCTTTATAATAGAAAAGACAGGTCCTACGTAATTCACAAAAAAAAAAAAAAAAAACATAATTATAAGTATCTAGATAATAAGATCCAACTTGGAAACATCATAATCATCATAAGCACCTGTAACTCTCTAATTATGCTTCTTAGTTACAGCTATTATTACAAAATTATATTTAAATTTGTTTTTAAATATTTAAAATATTACCAAATTTATAAATATAAATTTAGTTTTCCAATGTGATATATATTCGTATTATTTAGTCATATTAGATATACATGTCACAAGAAATAGGTAAAACAAAATTTACTAACGTAAAAAATTTACATAATTCTTTCATTATTTTCATATTTAATTATATATATGTTATTGAAAAAATTAAAATTGTTTATATTTTTTTAATAGATAATTATTATTATAATTATATGTGTGTACTTTTCTCATGCTTTCTATAATAATTTTGGTAAAATATTTTGCAAAAATTAAAATAATAAAATTACATTAAAAAAATTTAATTTATAAAATTTATGAGCAAAATCAATTTAACCTAAAAAATTTAGATAAAAGTAGTGAATGTATTTTGAATCCTATACAATTAAGTATAATATTAAGAAATGAAAGCTTATTAATTTTATAAGGTCCAACCAACAATTTACTAACTATCAAATTTATGAAAGTAAAAACATGTGAACGAGCAACATAAATATCAAATTTATAAAAATAAAAACATTTGAACTATTTAAATTTTAATATTTTATTTTAACCATTTAATCACTCATTTATATCTTACATATTTTTCTTAATAAAGAATTCCCAAAACATTTTCTCTCTTACCTCTATATATATTTAGATTTGAAGTATAGTATCTCTTCAAATAAAAAGTCATAATTAAGACATGTATCTCTTCAAATAAAAAGTCATGATTAAAGTCTTATAGATGAAAATAATTAAATAATTAATTTTAAATCATTTCAATTCTTTGATGCTTGAAATCTTTTATAACACCAATTCTATTTGAAATGTAATAACTATTAATTTATTTTTGAAAGCCACAGTATCTAGAAATGTATTCCAACATTACTAAAACAATTCTTACCAGCCATTTGAAATCTTTTATATCACTAATTCTAATTCAATAACTATGTTTTGAGAGCCACTATATCTAAAAATATATTCCAACACTACTAAAACACAATTCTTATCAGCATTAACAACTCATTGCATTCACTAATCTCCACACAATTAACGGTGCTAAAGATATGTCATGGATTCTGCTAAATGCGCCACTTGTAACTCCTCCAAGCTCTCGGAGTAACAAACCCAAGGTGGCACACGTACATGCAGAACTTCCAAATTGCAAAAGGTCTCCAATAAAACATTGCAATTCTTCAAAGGTCTCCAATAAAGCATTGCAATTCCTTAAACTATGTGGATTGCATAAAATAGTTTATTCAGGACACTTCATGTTGATGTGAGATTTGGGTAGCTAATTCTTTAAACTATGTAGATTGTATAAATATTTTTTCAAAGACAGTTGATTCAGCACATTCAACACAACAGTTGAATTTTTGTTATTTAAATTAGTTTTTTTTATTGTAAATATAGATTTAGCATTCTAAAAAATTTCTACAACACTTGGATTTTGCAAGTTATTTATCAAATTTCTGTTTTCAATCATTTTTTGCCAGATTTTAAAGAAATTACACCGGAAAAATTCACTAGAAAAAACTTTCAAAAAGTGCACTAAAGACGACTACTTTAAAGAATGGAGTTGTCTTTAGTGCGACTTTTTGAAGGTTTTTCTGGTGGATTTTTCTGGTCTAATTTCTTTAAAATCTGGCGAGAAATTATTGAAAACAGAAATTTGATGGATAACTTGCACAATCTAAGTGTCCTAGA
This sequence comes from Pinus albicaulis, assembly GCA_034641835.2. NCBI lineage: Eukaryota > Viridiplantae > Streptophyta > Pinopsida > Pinales > Pinaceae > Pinus > Pinus albicaulis. Next base: position 335,966 of record JAXQQM020062564.1, read on the forward strand.
AGTTTTTTAGGGTGCTGAATCTATATTTACAGTGAAAAAACTAGTTTAAATAACAGAAATCAAGATTTTACCTCAATTTGTTTTACCGAATTCCGGAACTGGAAACTCCATACAACTCCATTCTTTAAAGGAGTAGTCTTTTAGTGCTACTTTTTGAAGTTTCCGGTGCCCGAATCCCATTAAAAAAATTGAGGGGTAAAATCTTGATTTTTGTTATTTAAACTAGTTTTTTTTTTTGTAAATATAGATTCAGCACCCTAAAAAACATTTAGCACACTTGTATTGTGCAAGTTATCCATCAATTTGCATTTCCAATAATTTCTTATTAGGATTTTGAAATTAAACCAAAAAAATCGGCAAAAACAACTTGAAAGTTACCACTAAAAACAACTCCATTACATGAAGATACATTGGATTGCATAAATAATTTTTCAAAGATAGTTTGTAATGCGATTCTTAAATGTTTTGTCACATTTAAATCTTTAATTAAATAAACATAATTAATTCATTAATTAAATAACCCTATCAAATAAAACCCTTTAATAAAAAAATTTCGTTTTAATAGTTGGTGAACCAACTCAACCAAATTTGATTTGGTCATTAATATTGTCATATAAATATTAAAGGTCAGACCACCTCTCAAATTCATTAAAACTATTTATGATTGTAGGTGACCGACAAAGCAAGGAAATAATATTATGATAATAATTTATGATGTTGAGACAATGAATGGATTTAGGTATATATGGAGAATGAATAAGGCGAAGCGAGGATCGGGTGGGGGGATTTGTTTTGTCTTTTCAGTGAAGAAAATATAGAAGAGAAAATATAGAGAGAGTCACGACGAAGAAAATATCACTAGAGTGAATCTATGGAATGAGCCTTGGGCTTGAGACTAACGAAGAGACATGGAAATTTGAGCAGTTGTTCTTGGAGTTTTGGGCATGGGGGGCAAAAAAATTCAATTCTAAAGTGTTATGGATTTGGGAAACGAATAGGTTGATCCCGGATCGGTAAGGAGGAACCAGTTAGTTTGGTAATGGTAGTTCAAACGAGATATCCATGTATGTATCTACAATTCAATTGAAAAATATATGTTGAATTTGATTGTCCTGTTGTTATGTAAAAATAGGGGTTACATTGTGCTTGTACATGCATATATTATTCCACAAGAGGAATTCAAGTTCTAATCATGAATCCCTCCACAACATAATATGACAATATTTAAGAAGGTTCTTTCTTAAAAAAATTTCATCATCGGTGGTCTCCTTAGATATGCTAGACATTATTCTCTTTTTTTTCTACCAATTTGTTTCCCATTTCTAGCCTCTTGATTTCGATTAGAATTTTTTTAGCTCTCCATCATTTTTCTAGTGCAGTCTTATATCCTACAACACAAGAAGGTCAAGGTCTAGCTATGGATTGTTTCTCTTATAAGCACCTAGCAAATACATCCAAAATTTTCTTGTCGTGCTACATACAGGCCCTGTGTACATGTATTTCAAAAGAGAGAGCCGCCCAAAATAATGTCCATAACTTAGGGTTTGGGGGAGTGCGTCACTACTTCAAGTGGGCAGCTTGTCTGCAAGTAAAATGTTGGAAATACTGAGGGGGGGTTGAATCAGTGTTTCTTTTACAATTGTTATTTTACCAGTTTTAGATCACTTCTAAACTGAACACAAAAATTAACAATACAAAATAAATAATTCTATTAATCAAATATATCAAGGAATCGAATTATTTTTTTACAATAAATTGAGTACAATAATTTTTAGGGCTGCAACGCTAGATGAAGACCATGATCTCCAATCCACCAAGCTCCAACCTGTACTCTTCCAGGCACCAACTTGGACTTCATGAGGCTCGAACCTTGAGGGATCCAACCTTATCTTCCAAAAGGCTCAAACCTTGTCTCTATGGGGCACCAAACTCTAGGGTTCCTACCCTCTCCACTGGCTCATGCTCCAACCTAATATTCTTAAGGACTCATATCCTCTAAGGCTCCAACTATATGCTTCAATAAGTTCAATATCAGGTCAATGATTCTTCATGGCTTCCAATGTCTTCTGCAACAAGCCCTAACAATATATACAAGTTATTCAACAATGCCCTCACTTATCTTAAAGTAACCCTTTAAAAAAAGTTACCGATCAAAAAATAAATATTACCTCAAAACGAGAACTCTAAAAAAAAAAAAACATACAAAAAACGTGAAAAAAAAACCCGAAAACTAAAAGTGTTATTTGGGAATAACCTTTTTTTTTCGAGGTAAATTTTAAACATTTTATAAAAATGGAAGTAAAAGCCAATTTTTTTGTGTGCAAAAAACACCTTGAAATGAAAAGTGTTGATGTTGGAATAACGTCATCAATTTTGTGTGAAAAAAAAACCCTGAAAACAAAATTTTTTGATGCTCAAATAATGTTGCCAATTTTGTGTGTGCAAAAAACATCGTGAAAACGAAAATTTTCTATTGTGGAATAATGTCGTCAATTTTTTGTGTGCAAAAACACTGTGAAAACGAAAAATGTTGATGTTGTAATAATGTCTTCTTTGGCGGGGAGCTAAATTGCCAACATCTTTTAATAATGACGTTAAAGACAAAATATCACGACTTTGTCCTCCTTTAAAATTTCCAACGCTGATATGGATGACATTAAAGATAAAAGAACATGTCTTTGAAAAGCCTTAAAATTCAAAGGATGACATTAAATATAAAATATCTAAACTAAGGATGACATATGTTAAGCTGCTCCAAAAGATGATTATATGATTATTTCAAAATACTTCAAAAACATGTCTTCAATACAATTCAAGGAGATTTACAATAATGCTTCAATTATTTTTCTAAAAAAAGTGTCCCCACCTTAAGTCTGCTTCACAGAAGCTCCAAGATCTGTTCTAAGGGTGCTTCAAAAAATCTTCAAAGATACCATCCACTGTCCATCAAATGATGCCCAAAGAACAGCTTCAAAAGATAATTAATTGTCACAGGTCAAATTTTCTTATAGACACATGTCTGATTTGTATCTTCACACAAATATGAGCTTGTCACAATTTCAGAACTGAGCTCCTAACCATATACCATCATGTGAGTTGTACCACAGAGCCAAAATATTTGCCACAAGTCCAAGAATTTGTCACAAGTCAATAGATCTTGCCACGGGTATTGGCTAAGGGAGATTCGATCTATAGATAGGTCCAAACATTGTGGTTCCATAGGGGGATAGGTTTGTGGGAGACTCTGGCTCCACAGGTCCAAGGTCCGTGGGAGACTATGGCTCCATAAGGCTGAAATTGTATAGAACTGAAACACGAGCGAAATTATAAAGAATTACCACAGGACCGAAATATTTACCTCAGGAGTTTTCAATAGATCCAAGAGCTTGGTTAAATATTTACTTGTCCTCGTCCTCCTTAGCCTCCTTTTACACCTCAGATTGGAATTTATTATTTTTTTACTTGACCGAATTCTTGTTTGAAAATCCTGGGTTTATATTTATATTTTTTTGAGCCTATGAACAATCATGTCTCTTTAGGAGGGTCGACATGACCATGAGGAAGTCGTCTTATGCAATTTCAACATTTATTTAAATTATTTTGAGTCCACTATAAGAGTGATTTATGTTCTTAATATCACCAAGGATTTGACTTGTAGTTGTAGGTTCTGTTAAATTTATTTTCCATATTCTAAGCCCTCGACTGCTTTTGATTGTGCGTGATCTAATCAATGTCTCCCATGTATATGTACATTGTATTTTCTTTTTACTGATATATTAATATGGTATTGACAACTTGCTTGGTCATCCCCTTGTAACAAGATCATGCTAGGCTTCATCTTGGACTAGTCGATTTATTTTATGGTTGGACATTTTCTGTCCACAAAAAACATCACAACTTATGAATCAACCTGTCTTCTCCATAGTTAATGAGTATTCAGAGACACCCATGCACTAGTGCCTCTGTGTTGAACAATAAACTTGTCATTTCTGTCAAACTGTCGAATTTCTTTAACATAACAATGCCTCCACAGATTTCTATGCATCTAGGACTTTATCATCATTTCCTTCTTTGAGAGTATCTGTAGGGATCCCACATATGCGGGGGCATCATTCTTTATCTAGAACATGGTAGGGCTAGCTTCAACTAGGGCTTTATCAAGGCATTTGGCACATTATAGCTTTTTTCATTAAATGCACTTTAGGGCCAGGGCTTTCAATTAGTGCTTAGAGTTAGGGTCTAGTCAAGTAGTTATGGTTTAGGGCATCTTCAACAATGCCTTATTGACATCAATGAAAACATTTACCAACATAAAGTGGTATGTTGGACAACATTTCACGGTAAACTTTTTATGTGGAAAAAAAATAAAATAATATTATTAATAAGTCATATCCATGCATTTGGATTGTTTTCATGAGTCATTTTCATTTTTTTTAACCCCACGTTTTTATTTTTGGGGTTTTTCTTTAAAATGTTAGTTATATATATATATATATATATATATTTTTTTTTTTTTTTTTCTGAATAAGAGTAAATCTATTAAGAAAAAATCATATAGTACAATCAAAGCTTTGCCAGAAAGCAAAGAAAAGAAACAGGGGAGCTGGAAATGATAGATATCAACCTCAGCTCCTATAAGCAATCTAGTACAAGAAAAAAGTGACAGGGGGAACAAGGGGAACTGAAAGCATAAAGCGAGACAAAGGTGTCTACCCAGATTGGGTAGGAACCTCCAAACGACATTTTTTCACTTTTTTTTTGCTGACTTTAACCCAGCCATTGAGATCTGACTGGACAAGAACCAATTGTTGACAATTTTGTTCTGAAGGAGAAGCCTCCTTATCTGAATCCGAGTAAGAGGGTGCTTGTGATCGTTTCTGTGATATCTGCAATGTCGAAAGATCCATGGGGTTGGCTGAGGGGGGGTCCTTTGCCTGCTCCTCATTTTCTTCATTTGCATATTTTTCCTCCTCGTCTGAGCTGAAGGAGTCAATGTCGTCCATGGGAGGTGGAACACATGGCTTCCAGCTCTTTGATTTGGATTTCCCTTTTTTATTCTTCACTTTGTCTAGGAACGTGGCACATGAGTTCTGGAGATGTCCCGTCTTATCGCAGTGACGACACCGAAAGGCTGTATTCTCATAGTCTAAGGTTTGGTTCCAATGGAAGTCCCCAATTTTGAGATTTATCTTGTCAGGAAGCCCATTACTGATATCTATCCCTGCACAAATTCTGCCAAATGTGTATATTCCTTTCTTCCCCCTTGAGGCATCTGTGGCCAGGAAGCGGCCTAGAGTGTTCCCCATTCCTTGGAAGACTGCGAAGTGCCAGAGGTGCACAGGAAGATTTGGAAGCCTGAACCAAATGGGAAGTCTGGTGATGACAGCAGTGGAAGGGTCGAAATCTGGAAACCAAGGAGTAAGGAAGAGCCCTACGGATCCCCAGAACCAGGGGCCTTCCGTTAATGCCTTCTGACAGTCTTCACTGAAAGCAAAGGCCACAATGAAGAAACCTTTCGAGCAAAAGAAAACCTTGCAGTTGTTGGTCGAGTTGGAATGGATCCACTGATAGAGATCTGCAGTTCGAGGCCATAGGCCATTAAACCTGCAAATGATAGCCTCTTTTGCAAATGTCTGAAATTGGTCCTCCAAAGTTGGATGGGAGATCTCAATGGAAGGGGTTTCCTCCATTTTATCCACCAGGAAAGGCTTGCGAGCCTCAGCTGGTTGAGCGGCTCTCTTAGATGGCTGCGAATGAACCGCATCCTTGTAGGAAAAGGAAGGAGCCGAGGAGGTTTGCCCAATAGCTCCTCCTCTCAAACGAAGGGAGAGCATAACTGTAGCATCTTTTTTTATATTGTAATGAGACAGGGGTAGAGAATCTTCAAGTTTTTTACCTTCGTTCGAGATCTTGAAGAATGTCCTGCACCAGATTCGTGGCTCGCACCCAAAGCAGTTTTGTTCCTCCTGTTAAAAGAGAGATCTGGATCTGGTAAGTAGATGCTGAATGATCTGAAATAGCTAGCTTCTGAACTGAGAAAATTCCTGGATTCCCCAAATCCAGAGGGCTTTTAGCTTTGAGAGAAACTGAATAAGGATTATCGGCGCTTGGATCCAACAGAGCAGAGTGTCCCAAGACGACGGTGGCCAGACAGGGGATGTGGCCAACTCACTCCCTTTCCTGTCCTTTCTTGTTGAAAATGGCAACACTTTGCTGCAAATCAATGAAGGTAGCATTTGCATCGACAGCCAAAACAGAGATCTAGCGCTTGTGAATCTGGTTGATGAAGTCTTGAGGCCCAATCGGGCTCTTCATGCAGCTGTTGACGGCTCCAAGCTGCAGATTTGAGGGTGGTGCTGCTGTATCGATAGCATTCCACAGCAGGAACGGGGTCTCCTGGCGAAGGCAGAGGATTTCTTGATACAGAGCGTGGGGAGGTGCTGCTGCAACAGCCGCGGCCGCGGAGAACACAGTGATGGCTGGCGTTTTGGCGCAGGAAACCCTAAGCTGCTCCATCGCGATTTAGTCTTAATGAACATTCACTCTCTCGTTAGTTATATTTATATTATATATAGATAAGATTAAAATATAGAGTGGAAATGTGACTTAAGACTCTTAAAAAGAGAGAAGTATGAAGCTCAATCTTAGCTAGAAGTGTTTCCATAGTGTCAAAAAAGACCACCAACTTTTAAAAAATGAATTATGCAAAGATAAGTGCATTGTTTAAGGTTTGATATCTTTTCTCCCCTAAGGTATTCACATGGGTTCAGGTTTTTCCTTTTATTCATGAATATATGCTAGTATTTCTTTATATTAATGACAGGCAAGATACTGTTTATACTTATTTCAATTTTAGATGTACTATTTTTTATATTAATGGGATATGTTAGAGGCTTTTAATCTTAGTCTTTGGGTAGGAGAAAGTGTGGAGTGGTTATTTTTATTAAAAAAATGAGTGTGATGCACAAACAATGGATATATTATTTTCATAAGTCCTCCTTTGCTAGCTAGAGAAAGAATGAGGCACCTTTCTTTTAGAAAAGTTGTTCATTCCTGTTCATAAAAATGCACTCATTAAATTAATACACCAACATAGATCCATCTAAATTTGAGTCTATCATTATTGAGAGGAATCAAATTATTTAAGTGTAATTTTCCTTTAAAATGAAAAAAATGAGGAAAAAATTGTACCTCAAAAGATTAATAACATAATATCAATACATTTATAACACCTAAGAAATTTCATAATATCAACAAGATCAACATGTCATCTACAAAATTTAAAAACTAAATAAAAAAAATAACAATTATTCCTTTTAAACACCCAAGCTGAATTCAATTTTCAAACCTTTTATTTTATCTATTAATATTAATTTTATATAGTTTTTAAAATTAATATAAAAGTAAAATTTTAATAATATTATATATTATTAATAATTTTCAACTTTTAGTTTTATGAATATTTTTCATTAATTCACATTTTTTTAACCTATCTCAAACTTTATATAAATTACAAAAGCTTTTCATATATATATATATATATATATATATATATATTTAAAGCAATGCCAAATTTATATGAACTTAGTTTTAAGCACGACAAGGGCTTCATATTGTGTATGCCGACTCTATCTGTTTCTTTGTATTTTTCCCGGTTTGGTTTGCGCAACGACAAGGGTTTGCTGTTTTTCATGTCGGCTCTGTGGGCTTTGTTGTATTTTGTCCGATTTTCTCCACATGATGCTCATCCTTCATCAAGCTGGCCCTTATTACTCAATCCTACGCATATGTATTTCTGTTAAGCGTTGCAACTGTTTCCGTCAGCCTATCTCTTACAGATTATCTGCCTTACTGTTCTGCTCTGGTGCTTATCGTTTTCTCACATCCTTCCTGGGAGCTACTATGACAAAGTCCACATCGCCAGCTCATAAATTAAGAGGCAAGGGTAAGGAAACGAAGGTCCCTGCGTGCTCTTGTAAATGAGGGCATAAAGCAAATGAACAGGTTGTCGAGAATCTGGTTAATGCTTATACAACCATGACCCCTCCACCTATTCGCAAGCAAATTGAGGCATGGGAGCAACGTAGTTTGGATGAAGAAGTTGATCCGCAGCAGCAGCGAGTAACATTGGATTTCTTGCTTGACTGTGGCAGTACTAGGGGCAGGGTATCTTTGTTCCAGAAAACTGTTAAGATGTATTGGTGCCTTAAATGTGTTCTTTCAAGAGCCCTCATGAGTATGAAGGAACAAGATTCTCCTTCTTCTTTGTTATTTGAGCTTAACCATATCAAACAGGACATGACTACTATGACTAAGGTTCAGCAGCAGTAGAATGACCGCATTGGACGTATTGAAGAGTAGCTGCGAGATATGCAGTGGCTGGAGCTGCTTGGGTCTGATGAAGATCCAGCCCCTGTGAAATCTTCTGATTTCTATACCTTCTTGTTTCTTTTTGCTCATATATGTTTTTTGTTCAGCGATATTATAGTCGTTGTTGTATATGTTAGTATTATGGACATAGTCACGTACCTCTTACTGCTACAACTAGACTGAAACAATATCGTTTTTAGCTGGCCTTTAACAGTTTAAGATGGCCAACAGACCTGGTTTCCCTTTGGGTAGTTTGAAGCACATTCTTTTGCTGTATTATTTAAGCAACTTGCTCTTTATAATAGAAAAGACAAGTCCTATGGAATTCACAAAAAAAAATAAAAAATAAAAATAAAAAATAAAAAAAAAAACAAAAAACAAAAAACAAAACATAATTATAAGTATCTAGATAATAAGATCCAACTTGGAAACATCCTAATAATCATAAGCACCCGTAACTCTCTAATTATGCTTCTTAGTTATAACTATTATTACAAAATTATATTTAAATTTGTTTTTAAATATTTAAAATATTACCAAATTTATAAATATAAATTTAGTTTTCCAATGTGATATATATTCGTATTATTTAGTCATATTAGATATACATGTCACAATAAATAGCTAAAACAAAATTTACTAACGTAAAAAATTAAGTTTACATAATTCGTTCATTATTTTCATATTTAATTATATATATGTTATTAAAAAAATTAAAATTGTTTCTATTTTTTTAATAGATAATTATTATTATAATTATATGTATGTGCTTTTCTCATGCTTTCTATAATAATTTTGGTTGATGCTTTCAATAATAATTTTGGTAAAATATTTTTAAAAATGAAAACAATAAAAGTACATTAAAAAAAAATTGGTATAAAATTTATGAGCAAAATGAATTTTAACCTAAAAAATTTAGACAGAAGTAGTAAATGTATTTTGAATCCTATACAATTAAGTATAGTATTAAGAAATGAAGACATTAATTATAAGGTCCAACAACAATTTACTAACTATCAAATTTATGAAAGTAGAGACATGTGAACCAGCAACATAAATATCAAATTTATAAAAATAAAAACATTCTGAACTATTTAAATTTTAATATTTTATTTTAACCATTTAATCACTCTTTTATATCTTACATATTTTTCTTAATAAAAAATTTAAAACATTTTCTCACTCTTACCTATATATATTGGAATTTGAAATGTAGTATCTCTTCAAATGAAAAGCAATAATTAAGACTTGTAGTATCTCTTCAAATAAAAAATCATGATTAAAGTCTTATAAATGAGAATAATTAAATAATTAATTTTAAATCATTTCAATTCTTTGATGCTTGAAATCTTTTATATCACCAATTCTATTTGAAATGTAATAACTATTAATTTATTTTTGAGAGCCACAATATCTAGAAATGTATTCCAACGTTACTAAAAACAATTCTTACTAGCATTTGAAATCTTTTATATCACCAATTCTAATTGAAATATAATAGCTATTAATTTATTTTTGAGAGCCACTCTATCTAGAAATATATTCCAACACTACTAAAACACAATTCTTATCAGCATTAACAACTCATTGCATTCACTAATCTCCACACACAATTAACGGTGCCAAGAATATGGCATGGATTCTGCTGAATGGGACACTTGTAACTGCTCCAAGCTCTCAGAGTAACAAACCCAAGGTGGCACACTTATATGCAGAACTTCCAAATTGAAAAAGGTCTCCAATAAAACATTGCAATTCTTTAAAGGTCTCCAATAAAGCATTGCAATTTTTTAAACTATGTGGATTGCATAAAATAGTTTATTTAGGACAATTTATGTTGATGTGTGATTTTGGGAGCCAATTCTTTAAACTATGCGGATTGTATAAAATATTTTTTTCAAAGACAGTTGATTCAGCACATTCAGTACAGCAGTTGAATTCTGTTATTTAAATTAGCTTTTTCATTGTAAATATAGATTCATCACTCTAAAAAATTTCTAGGACACTTGGATTGTGCAAGTTATTTATAAAATTTCTGTTTTTAATAATTTCTTGCCGGATTATAAAGAAATTAGATAGGAAAAATTCACTAGAAAAAACATCAAAAAGGAAAGACGACTACTTTAAAGAATGGAGTTGTCTTTAGTGCGACTTTTTGAAGGCTCTGGTGGATTTTTCCGATCTAATTTCTTTAAAATCTGGCAAGAAATTATTGAAAATAGAAATTTGATGGATAACTTGCACAATCCAAGTGTCCTAGAAGTTTTTTAGGGTGCTGAATTTATATTTACAGTAAAAAATTAGTTTAAATAACAGTAATCAAGATTTTACCTCAATTTGTTTTACCGGGAACCGGAAACTCCAAAAATCCCCACTAAAGACAACTCCATTCTTTAAAGGAGTAGTCTTTAGTGCTACCTTTTGGAGTTCCGGTGCTCGAATCTAGTAAAACAAATTGAGCTAAAATCTTTATTTCTATTTTTTAAACTAGTTTTTTTAACTGTAAATATAGATTCAGCACCCTAAAAAACTCCTAGGATACTTGGATTGTGCAAGTTATCCATCAAATTTCTGTTTTCAATAATTTCTTGTCGGATTTTAAAGAAATTAAACCGAAAAAATCCACCAAAAACACCTTAAAGTTACACTAAAAACAACTCCATTCTGTAAATTGTGTGGATTGCATAAATAATTTTTTCAAAGATAGTTATGTACCATTTGAGATTTTGGATAAATAGATTTTCAAAAACAGTTGATGTGCAATTTGGGGAGCTGATTCTTTAATCTGTGGATTGCATAAATTATTTTTTCATTTGGGGAGCCAATTCTTCACATTGTTACACCATTGTAGATTTAAATTTTCCAGTATTGTAATATTTCATAATGATCCGTGGTTGACAACATAGTTTTCGTACCAATTAAATGTAGATGTAGTTCCAGTCTACTTAAATATCCAAAAAAAAACCAATTAAATATAGATGTTCCAATTAAACCAATTAAGAATTTGGAAGAATATGCAATTAGAAGCACCTCTCAAATAGATGTGCTGGAGGTTTGTTATCTTTTAGAAAAAATGACGCAGTGACATCAATTTTGAAAATCGTTTTAACACTAATAGATGACCAAAGTATTGTTGCAAAAATTCGACTGTAGGTGTGAACTCAGCAGTATTAGAATGACAAAAATTCGACTGTAGAATAATTTAATATTCTAACCCTACCTCATTTTAATTTTTAGTTTTTGATAAGGATATTATTCTTACCAGACTTGCTGTGAGATATAATAGAAAGCCTTGCAGCTACTCTGTTCCCTGATATCAAATTGGATTTAAATATCTTTTCAAGTCTTCATGCTTTATACTATGCTTTATACTAATTAGCTGCTCCACCTCCATATCTTAGAATGTCATTGAAGCACACTTCTAGTTGGTGTTCCTTTCCTGCAACGTCCTTTGGACCTCATACTCTTCGAGTTGCCAGGAAGCGAAGTGGGTGGTAGCCGGCACTATGGGGTGAAGCCATAACCTCATAAGCTCTCAATGCGGATCGCCTGCGCTTGAGGCCCCACCGCAGACCATAGAGTCTCCAAAAGTGGAGAAGTGTTTCTGCAGCTTCAATTTGCCCAATCTCCATCTCCTCAGAACCATCTCAGATGGTTCTGAGGAGATGGAGATTGGGCAAATTGAAGCTGCAGAAACACTTCTCCACTTTTGGAGACTCTATGGTCTGCGGTGGGGCCTCAAGCGCAGGCGATCCGCATTGAGAGCTTATGAGGTTATGGCTTCACCCCACAGGGCCGGCTACCACCCACTTCGCTTCCTGGCAACTCGAACAGTATGAGGTCCAAAGGACGTCGCAGGAAAGGAACACCAACTAGAAGTGTGCTTCAATGACATTCTAAGATATGGAGGTGGAGCAGCTAATTAGTATAAAGCATGAAGACCTTAAAAGATATGAAATGGAACCCTGAAAACCCCATTGGATGGATTGAAATAGTTATGGCACATAATGAAACTTATTTTTTCTTAAATGGCTACACCTCATAGACTCCCACTGTAACCACAGTGGGAGCTGCAAGAAATCTGCTCTAAAGATCAAATTCGCCAAAAAGTTTGACGGCTTTAGTTTTATAAATTAAAGGGAAGCGCAAAATCAAAACGCTCATCTACCATCTCGTTAATAATAAAATAAAAAATGATAAAAAATTATTTTCAAAAGATTAAACAATAAAATTACCACAATGTACACCACATACTTAACACTATGAAAAATTAATCATTACGGAAAGAAACCTAGATCTTATTCATTAGAAGAAACGACTCTAGCGTGTCCCCTTTAACTGAAATTATCACCCACCAATCCTTTATTATTTCTCATACGAAAATATGCATTAATATTAATTAGCTTACTTAAATAAAATCCTTACATATGGATTTTTTTTATTGGTATTTACATTCTATAAATAAAAATTCTTACTTTATAAATAAGATTGGTTAGAAATATTATTGGCTAATACCATGGTCCAATATCATGTATTTTCAATACCATGGGCTAATATCACATGCCAATAACATGGATTCTTATTATCATGAGCCATGGGCTAATACCATGGGTCAATACCATGGGCTAATACTATGGGCCAATACCATGGGTTAATACCATGAGCCATGGTTATAGATTCTCATATCTTAGTGTAACTCATTTGACTCATTCTATAATATTCAAAGAAACGTTAAAAAGTCAAATTATTATTACTTCATGTTTATTTTGAAATAGGATTACAAAATTTTAATTTAATTATCAATAATTCTTAGATGGATAGCAATGATTTAACCTCAATATTCTAGAATATTCTTAATAATCACATATCAAAGGCGAGAATTTATCTCAAAAGTACATATACACTTTCTAACCTTTTAATTAAATTGATTAATTAAATAAAACATCATATGAACATGACTTATGGTCTTTTGACCCTTAGTTGGTGTTGACATATGATATTGTAGAAAAACATATTTATAGGTTAAAAATCTCAATAATAAAATTTGGGTGAATATCCATGGTTAAGACTATTTTTACATGATTTTTTAAATGTATATATGTTTAAATAATAAATTAATTATTTTATAACTAGTAATAATAATAATTTAAGTTATACCCATAAGGGTAGTTCAATTGGTGATTTTTGTAGAAATATGGTGATAGAATTTCAAATGCTCAAGAAATTTAATCTAAATTAAGATACACAATTCTACTCTACTCTACTGAAATTAATTCACAATTTAAAACAACATTCACACACCTACATCAATCACATACAAAAGTACATAAATTTATCTAGGGGAAACCAACTGGTAAAAACCCCTTAAACCTACTTACATTAATGAGATTAATGAAGAATGTATTACAATTGCTTCCTCACTCTTAGCTCAACCTGTAAGTGAATAACATTTCTCTCTACGCAATGAGAAGCTTTGACCCAGACTTAGTCCATTATTGCCTCTGCTAGCTTTGACCCAGACTTAGTCCATTATTTCCTTTGTTTGAGCGTCCATTTCCTTGCAAAAATAATTAGGAATTAGGCCCCTATTTTTTAGGAATTTTCCTCTAATTGATTGCACAAATCCAAATATTGGATATTTGATTCCATGCAACACATGTATACTCAAGACTAGTCTACAACTAATGTGACACTGCCTTGGAATATCCACCACTACCAGGGAACTCAAATTCTAAGCACGCAGTAGCTATTTTTGGTTGATTGATCAATGAGTTAGGTCGATGTCCCACTGCACAATTGACCTCCAACTAACTCTCAAACTAACTCTGTCAATAGTATTAGGTTAGTTAACTGAGTACAATTGAAATAACAGAACTAGATTGTTAAATTTATCAATCAACACACATTACTAAACTCCAAGCTCACTAACTCTAATTTACTTAGCTAACTGAGTGACAAGAGCCATGTCACCTTAGTTAACTACCTCCAAGTCGTTTGTTGATGTGAAAATTCAATTTTTCTCAATTTGACCAAGGTAAAGTCAAATTGAGACTTTTTTGTTGCACTTCTCAACACTCCCTCTTAGCAAGAAATGGATTTTCAACCACCCCTATCCTGCACCTGTGGAATTCGAACTTACCTCTTGACAAAACATTTTTTAATATGTCAACATCTTGTTCATTTGTCAGAATGTATTGTGGCAACATTATCCTCCTCTGCAAATCATCTCGTAAATGATGATACCAAATATCTATATGCTTGGATCTATTGTGAAATACTTGATTCCAAGAGATCTTAATGCAATTATGATTATAAAAATAGATCATATTTGGATCCATCTCTTGACTAAACAATCCCACAAGTATATTTCTCATCCAGATAGTCTCACATGTAACTTGACTTGCAACCATGTATTCAGCTTTTTCCGAGTTGAGCGCCATAGACATCTGCTTCCTGTTGTACTAGGAAATTTTTGTGAACCCAAGTCTAAAATTCCACCTGATGTATGCTTTCAGTCAGATGGACTCCCTTCCAAATCTACATCTGTGAAGCCACAAAACTTCACTTCACTCCCTCTGTCCTTCTGTACCATAATCCATGCTGGTTAGTGCCTTTGAGGTACCAAAAAACATGCTTAGCTTCCTTCCAATACAATTTGGTCAGCCTAACCATAACTTGGCTCAACTGGTTGACTACATAGGACATATATGGTTTTGTGTTCACAAGATACATCGGTGAACCCATTAGATTCCAATAAATGGTAGCATCAACCTCTTCACTTGAAGTGGCATTATCCTTCCTCCGATTAGTCGCTACATGTGTCTCCATGGGCTTACAATTCTCCATGCGAAATATTTGCAATATCTCAATGGCATACTTGCCTCGAGACACAAACAATTCCCCATCACCTTGTCATACCTCTAGCTCGAGGAAGTAGTACATGAGACCCATGTCTTTCATCTCAAATTCCCTTGCAAGGTCCTCCTTGCAAGAGTTGATCAATTGCTCATCACTTGTCTATATTAATCATAAACATATAAAACAATGATAAGAAATTTACCTTCTACGAAAATATGATATAATTTTGCATTTGCTTCACTTTGGGTGAATCTAAATCTAGTCAGATAACAATCAATGTGAGTGTACCAAGCTCGAGGTGCCTATTTGAGACCATACAATGTTTGCATGAGTCTGCACACATGCGACTCCCATTCAAATGTCTCAAAATCGTCTGGTTGCTCTATGTACACTTCCTCCTCAATAACACCATTGATAAATGTTGTTTTTACATCCATTTGGTGGATCTTCCACCCCATCTGCATAACCAATGCAAGAATTGATATAATGGATGAATACCTTTCTACAGGAGCAAAGGTTTCCTCATAGTTTTAAAACAGCATTTTGTCACTGTCCTTGCAATCCTTGTCCCGCACATTGGAGGATCATTTCTGTGACTAAAAAAAAGTGTCGTGCCTTGCAAAGACCATAATTACATCCCTTTGCATGAGGAAAACATTCCTTTTGTTGACAATTCCCTAAGCAAACTATGAGAAACACATGTTTTTGCCTTGGCACTAGTAGACTATTATGCCCTCGCACCAATGAGGAAGATTAATGGTGGGCCCTATTCCCATTGGTGCTCTGTCCCAGTGAGCTACCCGTGCCAACCTGTTTATTGAATTTTTTTTTTAAATAGAGGAAAATTTTCCATCATAACAACTTCGTGGATGAGTCATCTGGAGTGGTTCCACTGAATAACCATGGCCTTCCTCCTTTGGCCTCTTGTTTCCACCTTTTGGGGAAACGACCCAAAGGATAAGACCTCCCTTCCACCATTGTAGGGATCCCAATCTCCTCCTCTCCATCTATAAATAAATTCATCTTCCGTTGATGAGATAGCTGAACATATTATAGTTGAAACGCTGAAGAGAATTCATGAACTTTTCGCTAGGAAGATGGAACAGAAGAGACCTTTGTCGAGAGAGCTTAGGCATATGTCCTCATCCCATATGAATTCCCAACGATCCTTTGAGATGCACTTTGACTGAACCTCGCTGAAGGAGGCTGCGACATCAAGGCTATTTTCTGGTTCCCATCTTGCGTTAATGTATTTTATTTGATGCAATATACTTAACCCTACTTGACTAGTTAGTTGATTATGAATGAAATCATTGTTTTGTACGATGCTCTTGTTTTTTTATCTTCATGAAAGTATTCGAGCATTGTTGCATAAGGATTGTGACCCATCGAGACAAAGATGAAGAGGCCACCACCACTACAGCGACAACAGCTTTGGAATCCATGTAGGTCGATCTACCCTATCATTTTCATTCATTATTTAGGAACCTACACTTTAGCTTGTCCATTTGTTGCTAGACCCACTCTAGGGCTAGAGGGATCATCTCTGTCCGCAGAGAGGATTTACCTTCCCAAAAAATTGACGATTCCACTGGGGATCAGTGTGAGTTTTTCGTTTTTTTGCCTTTTAGGAGTTTTTCTTGTCAAGTCGACTTCAGTCGTTTTCTTGCTTTCCTGTAATTTTTGGCTTGTTTAATTGTCTAGAATCATCTTGTACAACTCCAGAGTGTCAAGATTGACCTCTGCTCATTGGTTATTTCTTCCTCCCATAGTTATCCAGCTTGGCTCGAGTTTCTCTTGAACAGTCACGCCAATTGGCGTAGGTTTCTTTTGTCGCAGTAACACCAACCCCTATTTGGTGCAGATTACCACCTCACAGTCACGCCGAATCCTATAGGATTTGGTTTGACACTTTTGCTGAGGTTTTGGCCAGTTGTGCTTGACTCTCGCTTGTTTCTTGATTTTCAATTGGTCTTTTTGGAGTTTCTTTTGTTATTTTAAGCTTGCTCTTCTTATTTGTTTGTCTATTCTCTTATCGATGTAGTTCATAGCCCTAGAGTTATAGGTGTATTTTTCTCACTAAGCCTTTTGATTGAAGTTCGAGCCTTTTTGTTTCTTTTCAGTTCGATTCCCTGTTCAGTTTCTTGAGTCTTTCTTGATCCTTTGAGTTTTTGGTTTGTTGAACGATAAATTTTGTGTTTGTTTGACTCTCCATCTCTTTTTTTTCGAGTAGGGATCACATTGCTCGTTTGGGTCATTTTGAAGGCTTTCACTTTGCTTGAAAGAGTGCATCATTGGTTTGAGTACGTCTTTATGTTTGTATTGTGTTCAGATTGTTCGTTTTGAGATATCTACATTCATAGTGCTCTAAACTAGTGTTTGATTTGATTTTTGATGTAATTATTGCATTGTGTACTTCGTTCATTCAAAAAGCAAAAAAATTGCATCCTTTCGTTTTCATCGAGAATGAAAAGCTCTTTTACAGAACTAGCGCTTGCATCTAGGAAAGCGATTTTTGTTTCTCGTTTTGATTGTATTAGATGCATTAGGGGACTTATTCGTATGATTTCATTGTTTTTTTATTTCTGAAAGATTACTATCATTCTCTTAGTTAGCATTCATCGAATGGAAAATGGTGTTCTATTGCATGTAGCTGTCATTTAGGAAATTTGAGATCAAATTTGGTAGGGCCTTGAAACTGAAACATTAATTCAAAATCAACTGTAAAATTTATTTAATTAACTTAAGGAAACATTGGAAACTAACGCAAACATTTTTAGAGGCCTAGGCTAGTGACATGTTCCGGCGTCGTTAAACCTAGTAGCTATCGTTCACCATCTAGCCTTAGACAGCACTAGTACGGACTTGCGCTCCCTGCATCGTCATTTATATAAAGGGAGACCCTCATAGGTTCAAATCCTTTATCCATAGGAAGCTCACTCTACTTCCCTATAACTGTGATACACCGAACACAACATTCGGGGAGACTACCTAAACGTACGTTAAGTCCTTGGTCATTTCTCTTTCATTTGATCACCAAGTTGTATATGTCAGTTAACAGAAACTTGGTAGAGCCTCTTTCTTAGATTACCTGAGTAGTCATTTCGATCTTTTTCGTGAATCCTTAAAAGGAGAAGATATCATCGAGCTCTTGTCCTTTCATGCTCATTTTAACCTGAAAGAGATAGAGTCACCTTTTGCCTATTTCTCGACTCTTAAAATATGAAACGGAAAAGTTTTGTTTCAATGTCTCAAAATTAACTACCCACGAAATATTCTTGGTTAAAGTTATCTTCCTTAGCATTTTCTTTTATGATTGTTTCCAATGGCAACATTTCCAGATTTTACCAACCAAGGAATCCCCCCCGAAGGGAATCCTGGTCCTTTTCCTACTTTTGGGAATGTTGGTGCTCCTTATATGGCAACATTGTCCTTGCCTAGGTTAATTGTTGGGTTGCCTATTTGGTTGTTCTCCACCTCTATGATCTCGAGTTTTCCACCCACTGTACAACCATCCCCTCCACTTGGAAAACATCTTGGTGATTCGAAGGTGGACCTCTCCCCTTCTTCTCCTATTTCTTCATCCTCCCCTTCTACTTAGCCTAGTGAAATTCTGGATTCTAGTAACCAGGTGGCTAAGAAGAAGAAGAAGAAGATGAAGAAGAAGAAGTTAGATAAGAGAGAGGCCAGATCTCTGACTATTGCGCCTTAGACACCGTCCATTGATAAACCATCCAACCTTCCGTAGAAAGTCAAATTCCCTTGCATATTGTGCAAAGGTGACCATCTTCTTTGAGACTGCCCTGGCATTCCCAAGGTACTTAAAGCATGGTCCAACGGTCTTCCGTCATTTCCTTTGGCTTCTGAAAGTCATATTGGTGGCATATCTTCGACTAGCCATGATAAGACTCATAAGAAACAGGGTAAGATCACAATTCCCTGTAAGTTGTGTGAAGGGAATCATCCAATTCGCCTTTTTCTATACATGGATGAAGCCATGAGAGTCAACCCTACTGTCTCTGCACCCTACCTTCTGGTTGGTTACAAGAAGCTTTCTTCGAGTCCTCCGCTAGTTGATTTAAATATCGGTCGAGAGTCATCCTTGGTCGATCTCGCTCCCTCGAAAATTTAAATTCAATAATCCATTCCCAACCAACCATTGGTCATGGAATTGGTTCATTTGATCCTGCTTATGGTTCATCGGGTCTTTTTCGTCGAGAGTGGATCTCATCCCCCTCATCTTCTTCTTGTTTCTTCAGAATCCTCGGACTTGGAGAAAGGTCCTCCCATCCCTGTGACTCAAGAAGTTTCTCTTCCTGCTCCCATGTCTGATGTCTAGGAGGATGCTCCTCTTACTCTGGTAACACCAGGGGATGACCATCTCAGTTCGATGGTACCCTCTCCAAGTAGTTTGGTTGCTTCTTTTGATTGGATTTGATTTGCAGGATATCGTCTTCCTTCTTATATGCCTTTTGAGATCACAGTACAAACCTTTGATGTGGAAATACCTAGCACAATTATAGATGAAGGCGTGTCTGATAGTGTTCTGTTTTCAACTACTTGGAAAGCTTTTGGTTCTCCACCGCTTGTCTCTGTTACGTAGAATCTATTCGCATTTATCAGACGAAACAATCAACCGTTAGGGATCATTCCGAAGCTGTCGATCACTTTGAGAGGGAAAACCTTCTATATAGACGTGATGGTTGTTCCAGGCCCCTTAGATTTCAATTTACTCTTGGGGCGCGACTATGATTATGCCATGGGTGCACTTGTCTCCTCCCTGTTTCGTGTGATCTGTTTTCCACACAAAGGTCAGATCGTGACCATTGATCAGCTTTCATTCTTTGGTATGGAGGTGGTAGTTGGTCTACCATCATCTCTACCAGATTTTTACTTGCTAGTTGTATCTTCCCCGCCACAGGTTAATTATGTGGCTGCTTGTTCATTGCCTTCATCCAATGATTGTGTCGTCGAGTACCATTTACTGGGGGCATTCGATCTCGATTTCCAAGATGTTGTTCTCCCATCAGATGCGAACCTCTTGGAACCCATGACCTCTTATTCTTTATGGTAAAGGTCATTGTGAGCAGATTTCCTTTTATTGTGTCAAGCTCGTTAAAAAATGAAACAAGGTGTTACGAGGATGGTTCATATTCTATGTCAACCTCGTTAAAAAATGAATTATGTCATGAGGATAGTTCTTTTAATGTGTCAACCTTGTTAAAAAAATAAAACACGTTCCCGTTCAATTCGAGTCTTTGATCAGATCTCATAAAATCCCAATCGAGTCTTTCTCTAATCTCGTAATTTGAACCTTCACTCCATCTACTTTTCGTTCATTACATCTGGAATGAAGCTTGGGGGGCATGTACCTCGAATTGATTCACCATGTTGGGTGCATGCCCATTTTTCAAGCATAGTTTACCTTTGTTTCAATCTTGCGTATAAATGAAACCAATTTCGAGAATAGTTTACTTTTGTTTTCGAGCTTGCGTAAAAATGAAATCTTTTGGCTTGGTGTTCTTTGTGAACATTTTCCTGCTTATTGGGTCGTCAATCCACATTCCATGGGTGGACCTTCCTCCACCGCCAAAATGAAAGAATAAAGGAGAAACCTGCCACCACCACCTACCCCATACAAAGGCCCAAGAGAAATTTAAATGAGAAGGTGTGGCCCAGATGTGATTTTGGTGGGGACAGAAAGCCAAGGAATAAAATCTTTCTCTGGAAGAAAAATGGAATTAATACCCAGTTAGAGAAGGAGTAATCTACCCAGGCAGAGGAATTTCTCTGAACGTCTGCCGGTCGAAAATTTTTGTGAATCTCGCCACCGACATTTTTTTCAATATTTAAGGAGACTGGAACATCTATATTTAATTGGTCTTTTTGGATATATAAGTAGTCTGGAATTGTGTCTACATTTAATTGGTACCAAAGCTATGTTGTCACTACCTGATTCCTTTGGAAATCTAACAAACCAACCTCTGGGACATCTATTTGGGAAGTGTTTCCAACAGTTTGAAAATGATTCCAAACTCTTATGGGGGTTTAAGACTACTTGAACATCTATCTCTAAATCATGTCACAATTATCAAGTTGCTGCATGATTCCTCGGGAAAGCTAACAAACCTCCAGCATATCGATTTGAAATATGCTTCCAGTTTGTTGATTTTTCCAAATTCTTTCTAATATTAAGCAGACTCAAATATCTATCTTTGGCATAATGCTCTAGTTTGACCATCATCTCCAGGAGAATATTAAGAAATATTACAATGTCGGAATATTTAAATCTACAATGTTGTAACAATGTGAAGAATTAGCTCCCCAAATCGCACAACAATTTTCCTTGGAAAATCATTTATGCAATCCACAGAGTTTAAAGAATTAGCTCCCCAAATCATACGTCAACTGTTCTTGAAAAAATTGTTTTTAAAATTCATAGATTTTAAATAATTATCTACCCAAATCTCAGAGCAACTATCCTTCAAAAAATTATTTATGTAATCCACAGAGTTTAAATAATTAGCTCCCCAAATCGCACATCAACTGTCCTAAAAAAATTATTTATGCAATCCACAGAGTTTAAAGAATTGCAATGCTTTATTGGAGACCTTTGCAATTTGGAAGTTATGCATACACGTGTGCCACCTTGGGTTTGTTACTCTAAGAGCTTGGAGGAGTTACAAGTGCCCCATTCAGTGAAATCCATGCCATATCTTTGGCACCGTTAATTGTGTGGAGATTAGTGAATGCAATGAGTGGTTAATGCTCATAAGAATTGTGTTAGTAGTGTTGGAATACATTTGTAGAAACTGTGGCTCTCAAAAATAAATTAATAGTTATTACATTTCAATTAGTATTACTGATATAAAAAATTTCAAGCATGAAATACTTGAAACGATTTAAATTAATTATTCAATTATTTTCATCTATAAGACTTTAATCATGACCTTTTATTGGAAGAGACACTACAAGTCTTAATCATGACCTTTTATTAGAAGAGATAATACATTTCAAATTCCAATATATATAGAGGTAAGGAGTGAGAAAATGTTTTAAATATTTTTATTAAATTTAAGAAAAATATAAGATATAAAAGTGTAATTAAATAGTTAAAATAAAATATTATAATTTAAATAGTTCAAAATGTTTTATTTTTTAAATTTGATATTTATATTGTTGGTTCACATGTTTCTATTTTCATAAATTTGATAGTTACATTGGACCTTAGAATTAATGTTTTGATTCCTTGATTTTATACTTAATTGTATGAGATTCAAAATGCATTGAGTACTTTTCTAATTTTTTTAGTTAAAATTAATTTTATTGATAAATTTTATATCATTTTTGTTTTATGTATTTTAATTATTTTATTCTTATAATTTTTTTACCAAAATTATTATTGAAAGCATCAACCACAATTATGATTGAAAACATCAAATAAGAGAAAAACACACACACATATAATTATAATAATAATAATAATTCATTAAATATATAAACAATTTTAATTTTTTAATAACACATGTATAATTAAAAATGGAAATAATGAAAGAACTATGTAAAAGTAATTTTTGATATTAGTAAATTTTGTTTTACCGATTTCTTCACTATATCCCCTGTGAGTTTATTACATATTTGTGTATTTTTCTTTTGTTAAATTAAATTATGAACTAAATAATACCAATGTATATCATATTGGAAAACTAAAATTATATTTATAAATTTGGTAATATTTTAAATATTTTAAAATAAATTTAAATATATATCTTTTTGGGCAGAGAGGCGCTAAACTTTGGATATGTAGGAGTGTATATAGATGTGTAGATGTCATGTGAGTAATGTAAACTTTTGATATGTCGTAGTGTATATAGATGTGTAGATGTCATGTGAGTAATGTAAACTTTTGATATGTCTGAGTGTATAGAGATGTGTAGACGTCATGTGAGTAATGTAAAATTTTGATATGTCGGATTGTATAGAAATTTACCACTTTAATACCATGGGTTGAATACCATGGGCCAAATACCATATTTATAAAATAAATATGGTAAATAAATCAAATATAAATAAACCATATATATGGTAAATAAATAAAATGTCTTTTTGTATTTACTCCATAATCCTATTTATATTTAGGAACACTCAAAAAGTGGTTTTATTTAGTTGAATCCCGAGCTAAATACCATGGGCCAAATTATTATTAATACCATGCCAAAAAAACATTATTAACCCTAGTATTAATATTAATATTATTATTAATTATAATATTCACATTATTATATTATAATATTAATATTATTAAATTTAATTAATGTAAAATTTTGATATGTCAAAGTGTATAGAAATGTACCACTTTAATACCATGGGCCAAATAGAGGAAGGATTGGATGGCAAAGAGAGAGAGAAAGGATAAGATAGAGGAATGTAGGAGAGAAAGAGAGAGAGATAAAGGACAAGAGAGAGTACATGAGAGAGAGAGGAAGAGAGTGATGGGGGAAGAGAGAAAATTGGATGACAAAGAGAGAGAGAGAGAGAGAGAGAGAGACATGCACGATGAGAGAGAGGAGGAGAGAGGGAGGGAGATATAAGGAGATATGGAAGGATAGAGAGATGGAGTCGGAGGGGGAGAGATGGAGGGAATAAGGAATACATAGAGAGTGAGAAGTGGAGAGAGAGATGAAGTGACAAGGGAGATATGGAGAGAGTTTGTGTATGTTTTGGGGTGAGATAAAGAGATAAAGAAGGACATATGGAGAGACGGGAGGATAGAAGGAGAGAGGGACGAATATAGTAACATAGTTGGAGGGTGAAGAGAGAGAGAGAAATAGATGCGGGAAAGAAATGGAGAGAGAGGAAGGAAGATGGAGGATGTGAGAGAGTGGAGAGATGGAGGTAAAGACGGATGCAGTTCCAGGGGGGAGATAGGGAAGAATATTTATTTCACTAGATGAATTTATTTCAGTGTAAATGGTGGTTTATAATCCATTTTAATTGTTTTCACTAAATGCATTGATTTTAGTGTAGATGTTGATTTCTAATTATATTTAATTGTTTGCACTAGATGCATTGATTTAAATGCAGAATATTTCTATTCCTATATGATTGCTTGCACTAAATGGATTGATTTCAATGTAGACGGTGATTTCATATACTATTTAATTGCTTGCACTAGATGCATTGATTTCAATGCAAATGATTCCTAATCCTATTTGATTTCTTGCACTAAATGCGTTGATTTCAGTGTAAATGGTGATTTCTAATCCTATTTGATTTCTAGCACTAGATGCACTAATATCAATGTAGATGTTGGTTTCTATTCTTATTTGCTTACTTGCACTAGGTGCATTGATTTCAGTGTAGATGTTGATTTCTAATCCTATTTGATTACTTGCATTAGATGCATTGATTTCAGTGTAGATGTTGTTTCTAATTTTATTTGGTTGTTTGCATTAGGTTCATTGATTTCAGTGTAGAGGTTAATTTCTAATTTGATGTAATTGGATGTACATTGATGGTAAATTAATTTTAAAGTGATTGGTGATGCATTGATTTCAGTGTATATGTTGTTTTCTAATTTTATTTGATTGTCTGCATTAGGTGCATTGATTTTAGTGCAGATGTTAATTTATAATTTGATGTATTTGGATGTACATTGATGGTAAAATAATTTTAAAGTGATTGGTGATGCATTGATTTCAGTGTAGATGTTGTTTTCTAATTTTATTTGATTGTTTGCATTAGGTGCATACTTTAATATTTGTGTTATAGTAAATCAACTGATTAATATTGAAGTGCAAGAGAGACAATATATGATGTTTAGTACAATAGTTCAAGCTAAATATTTAAATGATTTATGATGTCAACTATCGTTTTCATATAATCGATAAGAAAAGATGACAAAAATAACAAGGGTGAAAATGAGAATAGTAAAAGAAAATAATTTAAGATTGATCACAATGAAGACTATTTTTAATTGACTGCATTCTTATTATTTTCATTTTCTATCATTCAACAATATTACATTGTTACTTTGCATTCAAAATTTTTATTTAATCATAAAATTTATTAACAATATTTATCATCTCAAAAAACTTAGATAACTAGGCAAATTTTAAAATTAAAATGATCATGGCATATTTAACATATAAAAAATGATTATATTTATATTATCTGTATTTACATATTATTGATAAAATTAATCATATGTTCAATAGATTTTCTTTGGCCGCACATGATTGAAACCAGCCTAGATCCATCTTAACTCTAGATCTATCAAGCACCCAGAGAGATCAAATCTCTCGAGGTGCAAACCTTTCTTCAAGTTTTGCACTAAAAAAAGGGGTTTGCACCTCGAGAGATTTGATCCCTCTCAGCGCTTGATAGAAACCTTTCCTCAAGTTTTACACTAAAAAAAAAGGTTTGCACCTCGAGAGATTTGATGATCTAGGCTGGTATAAATTGCAAAAGCTTCTCATTTATATTTATTATAAAATAAAAACTTATATATATATATATATATATATATATATATATATATATATATATATATATATATATATATATATATATATATAACAATACCAAATTTATATGAATTTAGTTTTAAGTACCATAATTATAAGTATCTAGATAATAAGATCCAATGGAGTCATCCTAATCATCGTAAACAATAGTAACTCTCTAATTATGCTTTTCAATTAGAACTATTATTACAAAATTATATTTAATTTTATTTTTAAATGTTTAAAAGATTACCAAATTTATAAATATAAATTTAGTTTACCAATGTGATATATATTGGTATTATTTAGTCCATAATTTAATATAATAGAAGAAAAATATACAAACAAGTAAGAAACTGAATATATAAATATAAACACGGGATATAGATGTGACAAGAAATGGGTAAAACAAAATTTACAAACATAAAATTTACTTTTACATAATTCTTTCACTATTGTTATTTTTAATTATACATGTGTTATTAAAATATATGGTAAAATATGTTTTTAAATGAAAATAATAAAAGTATATCAAAAAAATTTGGTATAAAATTTATGAATAAAATGAATTTTAACCTAAAAAATTTAGATAAAAGTACTCAATGTATTTTGAATCCCATACAATTAAGTATAATATCAAGGAATGAAAATATTAACTATAAGGTCCAACCAGCAATGTAGCTATCAAATTTATGAAAGTAGAAACATGTAAACCAACAATATACTTGATAGCTACATTGTAATTATATTGGAATTTGAAATGTAGTAACTCTACTAATAAAAAATCATGATTAAGAATTGTAGTATCTCTACTAATAAAAGCCTTATAGATAAAAATAAAAGTAATTTTTGATATTAGCAAATTTTTTTTTACCGATTTGTCACTATATCCCATGTGAGATTCTTACTTATTTGTGTATTTTTCTTTTGTTAACTTAAATTATGAACTAAATAATACCAATATATATCATATTGGAAAACTAAATTTATATTTATAAATTTGGTAATATTTTAAATATTTTTAAATAAATTTAAATATAATTCTTGCGTCGAGAGGCACTCTACAGCCTAGTATATAGGGATGTGTAAATGTAATGTGTGTAATTTAAACTTTTGATATGTAGGAGGGTATATAGATGTGTAGATGTCATGTGAGTAATGTAAAATTTTGATATGTTGGAGTGTATATAGATGTAGATGTGTAGATGTCATGTGAGTAATGTAAACTTTTGATATGTCTGAGTGTATAGAGATGTGTAGATGTCATGTGAGTAATGTAAACTTTTGATATGTTGGAGTGTATAGAAATGTACCACTTTAATACCACAAATACCATATTTATAAAATAGTTATAAAATAAAATATAAATAAACCATAGATATAGTAAATAAATAAAACGTCTTTTTATATTTACTCCATAATCCTATTTATATTTAGAACACCAAAAAGTGGTTTTATTTTCTAGTGAATGAGCTAAAGGCTCATGGGCCAAATTATTATTAATACCATGCCAAAAAAACATTTTTTCACAGTGAAAAAGTTCGTAACTATTCATATTAATGATCAGCTACCTGTTACATATGACTGTAGTATAAAAACTACTGTTCTGTCCGAAAATTTACAATTACAAAATCAGTCAGATTTTCATAAAGACTGTAGACAGTCACAGTCCCAAAACATGAAATATACAGTGTAAGACATAAAAGTCCACCTAGTAAGTTCGGTGCATAACTTACTAATTCTACAGACCTAGAATATAAGTATGAAGTAATATACATGCCGAATAGAAAATGGGGAGGTAGAACAAAATCTCCCTGCAAGTAGCTGAAAAACTAAACATCAAAATTAGGAGGAGTCTCCTCGATAAAAGGCCGATGATAATATCTGTAGATCTGTCCCTCAGTGTGCTCTGTGATGTGCCAGGTACCCCAGGTCAGCTCCGAAGCTTCTTTGGACAATTGATCAGCCACTTTGTTCCGAGACCTGTAAATATGAGTCACAGTGATGGAGTCAAAGAGTGTTCTGAGATGGTGAACCTCATGCAGCAGTGTAGACAGTGTGTGCGAGTGGCAAAGAGATATGTTGTTGAACCAATTGGTCACAAGTTGTGAATCGCCAAAAATCTGGATGGAGTCACAGAAAATGTCTCGAGCAAAGGTAAGAAGAAGTCTGAGGCTCTGCAGTTCGGCGTAGTTGTTGGTACCAGGTCCTAGCCCCATTCTGATGTTGTAGAAGTGCTATTCAGTCAAATAAAGTATGGCTCCCCCCCCCACACCCATGGGCGTTTGCCGCTCCATCAAAGTATGCCCAAGCCCGGCTGTAATCGATAGTTTCAGGTGTCTCATGTGAATGCTTGTCGCTGCTACTGTCCTCAGGTATAAGCTTATATGTGGCGAGAGAGGCCGCGGATATCCTTTGGCATTCAATAGGTATATCATTAAATATCAGATTGTTACGACCAATCCATAATTCCCAAGTAACAATAAGGGGGAGGTTGCTGGAACAGATGAGCGGGGAATCTCACTAATGAGACCAGTTTTGCTAATGACCACTTCATAAAATCACCAAGGGTCAAGAGGATGTCGATTCAAATGTTTTGAAGATGCTATGTTATGTAATAAAATGGAGGGCATCCTCCCTGTCGTTTAGGCAGTAACAGCATCTGGAGGCCCCGTGGAAAGCTCTTCTGTGGAGGTAAACCGTGGTAGGGATGCAATCTTTAAGCAAGCACCAGAACAGGAGCCTGTGTTTATGCGGGGCTTTCAATCTCCAAATGTTTGACCACCACCAATCCTTTATGGGGGGTTCCCTGTGTTTAATTAATGCAAGGTAGCCAAGATTTGGAGTATAATGCCCATCCTTTGATACAGCCCATATCAAATTGTCTGGTTTGTCAGTGATGCGGATGTTTGATGCTTTTAGAGCCCAGATAAATTTACCTGCATACGTGTGCCCTCCCGGGGATCCTCTGTTACCCGCCCAGAGCGGCTTGTTGTCGCTAAGAGGTATGTGCCCAAATAACGATCCTGTTGTGAAGACATTTTCAGGGCAGTCGTAAAATCTAAGTTTGTGATAAACCCCACTCCCTGACCAAGAGTCAGTACCTATTCGCACTTGAGTTCCCAAACCAATCTGCCACGAAAGACCACTCTGGAGAATGAGGGCCGCCCTTGTGATATCCTTCCATATGATCGATGCCCCTGAATTCAGAGTGATGCAGCCGCGGATCCAATCCAGTGGACTTTGGGGCGAGATATATTTGGCGACCATGACCTCATTCCATAGACTCTGACCTGTAATAATGTGCCAACCCATCTTAGCTGCAAGGGCGCGAGAGAAAAGGTGGATATCCTTTACCCCCAAACAATTCTGTATTGTTTGGGCAAGTTGATGTCCCCCATATCCATGCAAATGTGGAGGTCTTTACTCTGCTGCACAAAGAAAAATGCCCAAATTTTTTTTTATCCAATTGGTGATGCCAATCGATAAGAATCCGTGCCGTGTCATCCAGCATTCTAATTGGCTTCTAACGTACTCTATATAAGTTCACTTCAAATTTAGAAAGCCACTCCACATACCGTACGTTGACTTCGCGCTTGTCTCTAGCCAAGATCCGGGGCCCAAAGTTCCATTTTATGAACACTATTTATGATATACCCCAAATACTTGAGGCCGCTGTTGATGTCGATACAGACAAAATCGAAGAGATTTCTAGAGGTGTCTTGTTTCTGTTGTGAGCACCCAGTCATGATGATAGATGATTTTGTGCTATTCGGTGCCATACCGGTAGCCCTGCAAAACCATTTCAGGAGCAGATCAAAATGAACAGAGTCTTGTCTAGTGCCATTTAGGAAAATAAGAACATCATCAACAAATAAGAGGTGGGTGAGATATAAATTGTCCACAATCCGGAGCCCTTGTATATGTCCACGATCTTTTGCATTATTGATAAGGACGGATAGGCCCTCCATGACTAGGACAAAAAGGAGGGGCGAAAGGGGACAGCCCTGGCGGAGTCCCCTTCCCGCATGGAAAAAAATTGTAGTGCGGATTATTATCGTTGGTTGTAAGCTAGCGTGACAACACAAATTTCATGATCCACGGATTAAAGTAAGAGGAAACCAAGAAAGATCAAGATAAGGTGTAGGTACTGCAATTAACTGGCCGAATGCCTTAGTAAGACTAATCTTAGGATGGTCGATTTTTGGGCCAAAGAGAGATTAGAGGTAGGCCTCCCCGGGCTAATAGCTCCTGCGACCTGCCTGTGATTCCAGCAAATTGTTCTTCAATATGCTCGACGCAGGAAAGGTTTTCAAAGATGGGGTTAGCAATACTTTTGAAGGATCTTGTATATACAATTGCACAATGGGCCTCGAAATCATTAAAATGTTTTATTTGTCTCACTGGGAATAAGAGCAAGAAAGTGAAAGCAAATCCATCATAGATCCCCGCCCCCACACGTCGTCTTCTATCACTGCCAGGAGGTCTGCTGATATGAGATCGAAGAAATGGATGAAAAACTCAATGGGCCAACCATCAAGACCCGGGCTCTTGTCCCGCTTGAACCATTTCAAAACTCCCTCCAGTTCACCCATGGTGACCGGCGACTTGAGATCTTCCTGCTGCTCCTGTTCCACGATAAGTTTAAAGTTTTGAGTGATGCGCAGGATATCAGGTAGATTTATATTTGGAGAGGCCTCAGTACAGATTAGAGAAATGTCTCGTACCCAGTCCATAACGTGCATGTGTTTTTGGTGCTGATGCCATTTCGTACCGACAAATTTCAAATGGTGCGTTAGCCGCCTTGCGGCCATTTGCATGGGCCTAAATACTCTTGTGTTCTCGTCACCAAATTAATCCATATAGCTCCGACTTTTAAGCCTCCAATCTTCCTTAACTGCTTCAGCTTGGGCTTTTTCAAATTTTCGAGTGAAAAAAGATGCTTCCGGCTCTCGTTGCGATAACCCAACAGCTCGTTACCGAGTAAGCTAATTTTATCCTCAATAATATGTAGGGCCTCCTTCAGCTTTTTGTTCCGACCCATAGAGTGGTGAGGTTCTTTAGGTGTTTAAGGTTTCCATTGAAAGCCCTGCCTGGGTCAATATTCATCGCAGGTCTGTAGGGCACCCAGGATTGCTTGACCAACTGGTTATAGTCCGGATCTCTCAACCATCTGGAGTTGAACTTGAAAGGGGGCCGAGCTCTAATAGGACCACAAGCAAACTCCAGGTAAATGGGCGAGTGATCGGATCTACCTCCTGTTCCCACCCATTGCCGAGCACCAGACAGAACTGGGAGGAGCTCCTGTTTAATAAGAAATCTATCAAGGCGTCGGGCCAGAGCGGCATTACCAGTCCTTCTATTCCTCCAGGTAGGGACCAACTTGGTAGTCTGAATGTCAATCAGGTGAGAGTTACCGATCTCAGAGTTGAAAACTTCGCTTGCGTCCACCTGACCCCAAGATTCACGATAATCGTAGGCCCAGGTCACCACCTAATATGAGGTGAGGGGCGTACATAAGAGAGCAGACAAAAGGAGCGCCGTGGCGGTTCTTCCCCGTCGAAACAAGGTCCATAGATATCGACCAACCATGGACAATCTCGTAACTACCAAACAATAACAAGCATTCATCACAGAAGTAATGTCCCGGCCCCAGTAGCTTAGTCAACCGGGTAGTTTTGTTGTTAATGCCAAGGGCACAACCTCCTGATCTACCGCGGGCATCAAGAGTTATGAAAGACCAATCAGGGAGACAGGAAGATAAGGTAGCCGACACCCTACCCCGAGCGTTTCTGTGAAGAGTACGAAGGGCTTGTGAGTGAGTAGATCTCTGAGCCAATCTCTAATCGCGCGCGCGCTCCCCCGTGCGCTGTAGGATAAGACGATCATGATGTACCCAGAGCTAGGGGTCACGGCTCTAAGGACCCGTGATAAGAAGACGTGTCAGCTTCCTCACTCAATGTTTGCTCTTACTGCCGCAGGGGCGTATGTAGTCCGCGCGAGATTTAGTGGGTAAGAATCCCGTGATCCGCCCACTCGAGCTCCCACCATCGAGGATCGGGTTTATAATCTAAGGAAGTAGTTGTGCTTCGAAGAGTGAGTCTCCGAAGAGGAGACAGAATGGCCATGGGTGGGCTCAACAGATGAATGATGGATGATAAGGGAGAAGGAAGGAGAGGCCAAAGCGATGATGCAGCATACCGAGGGGAGATTTAATGGTTTATGGGGCACACCAGATACTAAACGATATGAGGAAAAAGAAGATGACAGATTAACAAGATCATTAACCGAAACAGTAAAAGGAAATGAAGGGAGAGACGATATATCTGCAAATACAGAGGAAAAAGGGCCAGAAATAGTAGTACCCGGGATGGAAAACTCTTGCTGTGGAGGCACCGATGAGGTCTGTGGCCGAGATCTGGGCTGCGTGGAGGTCCAGGTGGGCAGAGTCACTGTCCTTGAGCCGCCATCATCAGAGGGCTCAGGTACCTTCGACTGCAAACCCTCACTGTCCGGCAATATACTGGAGTTCTCCACGGTTTGTGTACCTCTGCTGCAGGATTTCTTAGCATTCAACCGGCCGGCCCCCTTCCTTGGACAGTCTTTATATAGGTGGCCGACCTCGTAACATTTTCTGCAGCGAAAGGGCACGCCTTCATAGTCCATTGGTTGCTGCCACTGCATCCCATCAAACCTCATGATAAAATTCTCGTATAGGCCTTCCCGAGTGTCGAGAAAAATCAGGATCCGGGCCACAGCTCTGCTACCAGTGGACAGGTAAGATCGATCATGGTCTAAATAGTGACCGAAATGGCCTCCAATATTTCGAAGTGCAGTGTCATTCCAGAAATGAAGGGGCAAACCAGGTAGCCTCATCCAAATAGGGCCAACCCCAGCATTTTCTTTTTTAGGGTCAAATAAGGGCACCCATCTCTTGAGGTGGACGGGGTGTAATTCCAGGTGCCAGAACTCTGATATCCAACTTCTGTGTATTGAGGGCGAGCAAAGGTAAGGGAGAACCAGCCCTTGGTCATGGCCCCAACCACAGGGAGGCAATCAAGGGTCTCACCCCTGATTTCTCTTGTCCACCTCTGGAGTCTAGCTGAGGAGTATTTTCTGCCGCGGATCTTCCCAACCAGGGTCTTGGCTGCGACAGTACTCCAATCCTCCATGCCACTCTCGCTCCCAAAATTAGAGAGGTAGTTTAGCTTGTTTCTAGTGACCTTGTGCGGCTTACTGACCCTGCAAACCCCCAAAACCGGCTCAGCTGTGTCTTCAGATGCATGTAGGTTGCAATCCCGCTCACGGTTGATTAGGTCCTCTGGTATGTTGTTGAATGCCCCAGAAGCTGCCAAAGGTGTAGAGGGCTCCGCACAGTCTTGTGCTGCGACATCAATTCCAGAAGGGCCAAGTGTGTTAAACCCACGAGGTGGAAGGCCGTCAATATGCTGATGCACCAAGTAGCAAGATGGGTCTCCCCTCTCAAGAAAGGCCGCCTCCGAGAAGAGTGCGGAGCTTTTGATGGCAACACTAATCTGATTGTCCTGTTCAGCCTGCGGAAACGCCCAAAGCCCGATATTAATATAATTATTAATTATAATATTCACATTATTATATTATAATATTAATATTATAAAATTTAATTAATGTAAAATATTGATATGTCAGAGTGTATAGAAATGTACCACTTTAATACCATGGGCCAAATAGAGAGAGGATTGGATGGAAAAGAGAGAGAGAGAGAGGAAAAGATAGAGGAATGTAGGAGAAACAGAGAGAGAGAGAGAGAGAAAGGACAAGAGAGAGGACATGAGAGAGAGAGGAAGAGAGTGATGGGGAAGAGAGAAAATTGGAGGAAAAAGAAAAAGAGAGAGAGAGAGAGAGAGAGAGAGCCAGGATGAGAGAGAGGGGGAGAGAGGGAGGGAGATAGAAGGAGATATGGAAGGATAGAGAGATGGAGTTGGAGGGGGAGAGAGGAAGGGAATAAGGAATACATAGAGAGTGAGAAGTGGACAGAGAGATGAAGTGACAAGGGAGATATGGAGAGAGTTTGTGTATGTTTTGGGGCGAGATAAAGAAGGAGATATGGAGAGAAGGGAGGATAGAAGGAGAGATGGAGGGATATAGTAACATAGTTGGAGGGTGAAGAGAGAGAGAGATATATATGTGAGAAATAAATGGAGAGAGAGGAAGGAAGAGGGAGGATGTGAGAGAGTGGAGAGATGGAGGTAAAGAGGGATTTATTTCACTGGATGAATTCATTTCAGTGTAAATGGTGATTTATAATCCATTTTAATTGTTTTCACTAAATGCATTGATTTTAGTGTAGATGTTGATTTCTAATTATATTTAATTGTTTGCACTAGATGCATTGATTTAAATGCAAAAGATTTCTATTCCTATATGATTGGTTGCACTAAATGCATTGATTTCAATGTAGACGGTGATTTCATATACTATTTGATTTCTTGCACTGCATGCATTAATTTCAATGCATATGTTGATTGTCAATTTCTAAATGGTGATTTCTAATCCTATTTGATTTCTAGCACTAGATGCACTAATATCAATGTAGATGTTGGTTTCTAATCTTATTTTCTTACTTGCACTAGATGCATTGATTTCAGTGTAGATGTTGATTTCTAATCCTATTTGATTACCTGCATTAGATGCATTGATTTCAGTGTAGATGTTGTTTTCTAATTTTATTTGATTTTTTGCATTAGGTGCATTGATTTCAGTGTAGACGTTAATTTCTAATTTGATGTAATTGGATGTACATTGATGGTAAATTAATTTTAAAGGGATTGGTGAAGCATTGATTTGAGTGTAGATGTTGTTTTTTAATTTTATTTGATTGTTTGCATTAGGTGCATTGATTTCAGTGTAGACATTAATTTCTAATTTGACGTAATTGGATGTACATTGATGGTAAATTAATTTTAAAGTGATTGTTTTAACATTGTGCATTGATTTCACTACAATCACAAAAAATTATTGATAGCACACAAAATTATTGACAATGTACTTTAATATTTGTGTTATAGTAAATCAACCAATTAATATTGAAGAGCGAGAGAGACAATGTATGATGTTTAGTACAATAGTTCAAGCTAAATATTTAAATGATTTATGATTTCAACTGTCGTTTTGATATAATCCATAAGAAAAGATGACAAAACTAGCAAGGGTGACAATAAAAATTGTAAGAGAAAATAATTTAAGATTGATCACAATGAAGAATATTTGTAATTGATTGCATTCCTATTATTTTCATTTTCTATCATTCAGGAATATTACATTAGTACTTTGCATTCAATTTTTTTATTTCATCATTTAAGTTATTAACAATATTTATCATCTCAAAAAACTGAGGTAACTAAGAAAATTTTAAAATTAAAATGATGAGATAAATATCATACATATTTAGCATATATAAAATGATTATATTTATATTACCTTTATTTACATATTATTAATAAAATTAATCATATGTTCTATAGATTTTCCTTGGTCGCACATGAATAAAACTAGTCTAGATCCATCTCTTAACTGATATCTCAAGCTCAGAGGGACCAAACCTCTGGCAGGTAAATCTTTCAAGTTTTGCACTCAAAAAAGAGGTTTGTACCTCGAGAGATTTGATCCCTCTTAGTGTGCTGATAGATCCAGAATTAAAATTGAATCTAGATTGGTATAAATTGCAAAAACTTCTTATATATATATATATATATATATATATATATATATATATATATATATATATATATATATATTAAATATTTAAAACAATGCCAAATTTATATGAACTTAGTTTTAAGTACCATAATTATGAATTAATAAGATCCAATGGAGTCATCCTAATCATCGTAAACACCAGTAACAACTCTCTAATTATGTTTTTCAATTATAACTATTATTACAAAATTATATTTAAATTTATTTTTAAATATTTACAAGATTACCAAATTTATAAATATAGATTTAATTTACCAATGTGATATATATTGGTATTATTTAGTCCGTAGTTTAATATAACAGGAGAAAAATATACAAACAAGTAAGAAACTGAATATATAAATATAAACACGGGATATAGATGTGACGAGAAATGGGTAAAAAAAAATTTACTGACATAAAATTTACTTTTACATAATTTTTTTCATTATTGCTATTTTTAATTATACATGTGCTATTAAAATATTTGGTAAAATATTTTTAAAGATGAAAATAATAAAAGTACATCAAAAAAATTTGGTATAAAATTTATTAATAAAATGAATTTTAACCTAAAGAATTTAGATAGAAGTACTCAATTTATTTTGAATCCCATACAATAAATATTAATTATAAGGTCCAACCAACAATGTAGCTATCAAATTTATGAAAGTAGAAACATGTAAAATAGCAATATAAATATCAAATTCATAAAAGTAAAAAATAAAAATTGAACTATTTAAATTTTAATATTTTATTTTAACCATTTAATCACTCTTTTATATCTTAGATGTTTTTTTTGGATGTTTTTTTTAGATTTAATAAGAAAATTAGAACATTTTCTCACTCACCACTATGTATATCGTAATTTTAAATGTAGCATCTCTACTAATAAAAAATCATGATTAAGACTTGTAGTATCTCCACTAATAAAAGCCTTATAGATAAAAATAATTGAATACCTGATTTTAAATCATTTCACCTCGAGATAATGAAATATTTTATATCACGAATTCTAATTGAAATGTAATAACTAATTTCGATTGAAATGTAATATCTATTAATTTATTTTTGAGAGCCACTTATCTAGAAATGTATTCCAACACTACTAAAACAATTTAGGGAGAATTTGAAATCTTTACATCAACAATTCTAATTAAATGGAATAATTCTTAGATTTAATAAAAAATGTACAGCATTTTCTCACTCTTTGTACTAACTTATACCAGTCTAGATCCATCTTAACTATTGATCTATCAAGCGCCCAGAGGGATCAAATCTCTAGAAGTGAAAATCTCTTTTTTTAGTACAAAACTTAAGGAAAGGTTTGCACATCGAGAGATTTGATCCCTCTCGGGGCTTGATAGATAGAGAGTTAAGATGGATCTAGGCTAGTTTAATAATAGCTATAAATGAGAAGCTGAATTAGAGGGTTACTAGTGTTTATGATGATTAGGATGTTGCTAAGTTAGATCTTCTTGTGTAGATACTTATAATTATGGTACATAAAAGTAAGTTTATATAAATTTGGTAATGTTTTAAATATTTAAAGATAATTTTTAATTTTTATTTTTATAATAAATATAAATGAGAAGGCTTTATATTTTATATAAAGTTTGAGATATAAATATAAATGAGAAGCTTTGTCAATTTATATAAAGTTTGAGAGAGAGAAATAAAATGTGAATTAATGAAAAATATTCATAAAATATTATTTTAAAAAATAATGAAAAGTTGAAAATTATTAATAATATATAATATTATTAATATTTTAATTTTACTAATATTAATAAATAAAATAAAAGGTTTGAAAATTGAATTCAACTTGGATGTTTAAAAGGAATATTTTTTATTTAGTTTTATTTAGTTTTTAATTTTGTAGATGACATGTTTATGTTGTTGGTATTATGAAATTTCTTCTCATGTTATTAATGTATTGATATTATGTTATTAATCCTTTAATTTACAAACTTTTCCTCAAATTTTTCATTTTAAAGGAAAATTACACTTAAAGAATTTGATTTTTCTCAATACTTGATAGACTCAAATTTAGATGGATCTATGTTGGTGTATTGAGTCAATGAGCGCATTTTTATGAACAAGCACGAACAACTTTTTCAAAAGCAAGGTTTCTCATTCTATCTCTAGCTAGCAAATGAAGACTTCAGAAAGTAATATATCCATTGTTTGTGCATCACACTTATTGTTTTAATAGAAAATAACCACTCCACACTTTCTCCTGCCAAAAGACTAAGATTAAAAGCCTCTAACCTATCCCATTAATATAAAAACTAGTACATCTGAAATTGAAATAAGTATAAACAACATCTTGCCTCCCATTATTTTTTTGTCAGTCTAAAAATGTATATTATATTAGCATGAAAACATTGATTCCAAAATGTTTCTCTATAGCTCCCCCAACTTCACTTTGACCATATTTGTTAGTTGGGAGATCTGGAGTTCAGAGAAGATTTTTCCATTGAAACATTATTTTCAATAGGCTTAGTAGCCTTACATGCCAAAGGGAACAAAAAATAACAAGCAAGCTATAAGAATATTTTCATGGAGGAGGTTGCGGAGGGTGTAAAGGAGGCACAACTATCAAACTCAGGTGATCATGTGTATGGAAGTCTATGTGTACAACTCTGGACTCCAACTCATGTAGGCGCTTGTTCACCCAACACTAGCTCTGACATATGTTGGCCAGTTGCTCCAAGATCTCATTTGACAGAATTGAGTATCATTCATGTAGGCCACAAATTTTTTATGATCCTTATATCCATATCTGTGTTCATGGAGGATATCTAGGTTGGTGTGAATTCCTTACATTTTCTCTGCAATGGAGTCCAACGTGACATACATAACCACACGACCTCGGGATTGAACTTGATCTTGAGCAACCTTCGTGGCATGACCCGAACTCTCTAAACCTGTCGACGATGAGTTATTGTCTTTCTAACCATATTTGTTAGCTGGGAGAGCCAAAGTTCGCATAATATTTTTACATTGAACCATTGTTTTCAATAGGCTTAGTAACCTTACATAAGAAAAGGGAACCAAAAATAACAAGCAAGCTATAAGCATATTGTGAAGGAGGAGGTTGAGGACAGTGCAAAGGAGGCACAAATATCAAACCTGGTCACTCATGTGTATGGAAATCATAGATGTTGCAAGGGGAATTTGACACCTCCAAATTTCACACCCAACAAAAAAAATTTCTTCATGAACTCAGACTTGTAAGTATAGATTTATTATGACATTTCACCTTTTTATCATGATGCTTTTCATCATCATATACTGTCGCAATTAACTCCTCTACTCCTACTTCTTACCTTATGCTAATTGCATCTCAAGGGTGAACATATTTTTCATGTCTTTGACCTTTACACATACTCGCATACCCTTGCAAATTCACCTTTGTTTTAAGGGTCATCTATGTCATTTATCGAATTGTTGAATATAATAGTAAATTCTATGGCACGTATAATCAAACATAAATTAAATGGTCCTTGGATCAAACGCAAGTTCGACCTTTCGACACCATAGTGACGATTTCTCCGCTATGTGTTTTGGTATAGCCTTGAGGGAAATGATTTCGTTTTTTATGTTTATATGATTCGACATAGTATTGGGATTTGATTGTTTTCCATACGTTTGGCGTTAACCCCCATATACGCTGGTTGACATGACATATATCACGTTACATAAGATTTCCAGTCGACTTCAGATATTGTACTGTGAATTGAAATCCATATACACGTAAGGCATATGGTCAAAATAGATTTTAGTTGTTATGTGTATCACAGCGTGGTCACTTGTGTCTACGTCAGGCGTCATAATGAATAACTGAGAGTGGGATAGTTGTGTAGTTTTCCATACCCCTCCACTCGCTTGTCTAGTGAGTCCACGTCGATGTGCTAGCTCAACACGCGAGATGTACAGCAACCATACCAACACAGGTACCAGACATATCGACTTGAATTTGGATTTATACTCCATTAATGCGATACGCTAACCTTAACTCACCCCGGCTACTCTCGATCCGTGGCTTGGCTTCCACGATTATGCCAAGTGGACGATGGTGATCGTGTTAGATTAGGGTTAAGGCGGTTATCGATGAGTTATATAAGTCTTTTGGATAGAGCTGAGTCGGGTTTCTGCATTCTTCAACTCGTTGTGCACCTCTGCGGTTGCCAATTTCTACATTTGGCCGAGGGTATGTGAATTCTCTGTTGCAGAGAAAACCATGGCGCTTCAGTTTTATCCACCAGATCTCAGGTAATTACCTCAGCATTCAGTTTAACTTTATTGTATGCTTAAATGATTTCAGGACATTGTTCAACTCTGGTCATGCGTTGGTTCTGAGTATGCATTCAATCTTTGGTAATGGATATGCCTCTTGTTTCAGGCTACACGACTCATACTCTCAGCGCCAATTGTGATTGAGTTTCGCTTTCAGGGTTATCGTCAACCCTACTCCTGCGAGTTCATAGGATGATACTCCTTCGTGTTATGCCTCTGGTGTAGTGGGCTTCGCATCCCATCAAATAGACGTCTACCATTTCATGGATTTTCATGAGGTAATTTCTTGTGCTTCTCGCCTCTGTTTTATATTGCAACTTCCCCCTTATTCTGAAGATATGGCATGTTAATCCCTCTTTGCATACAAATTTGTTTTCAGGAATCTACGTACCTGGACCTTACGTTCCACAGGTATGGTTTTAACCGCTTTAGTATTTTCGTTCTTCACTTATTTCCCTACGCTATTACAAGTTGACTAATTCCCTTTGGTTTTGTTTGCATTTGTCGTTTATAGGTAAACAAAAGGTTATGGCATGTTCGTAACCACAACACTTAATCTTTTCAATCGTTAGGGTTGCTAACGTGGACCTCTTGGCCCCTCCAGGTCGGTATTCATTTGGGATTTATTGCTCTTCTCCTGTTGCATCGTTCTCATGGGCGTCGAAATATGATATCGACCTCCTGTACTGTTGCGCAGAAGGGCGCATGTTTAGATTTGTTCTGTTGAAGTAGGGGTTGCACATTTAATACTCCAGCCTGATAGGCTCCTTATGTATTTTGACATTTTGGGACATACATATAATTTCTATGCTGCTAGATGGA
The DNA here is from genome assembly GCA_034641835.2 of Pinus albicaulis. NCBI lineage: Eukaryota > Viridiplantae > Streptophyta > Pinopsida > Pinales > Pinaceae > Pinus > Pinus albicaulis. The sequence continues at coordinate 376,540 of JAXQQM020062564.1, forward strand.
ATTTTGATATACTGAGCCACAGTATAATTTTACCGAGACTGTATAAATCGTGTGAAATTATTTTTCTATATATATATATATATATATATATCATGAAATTTTTCTTTGTTTAGTGTGCTCGTCAGCACAGAAAAAGGATTTTGGTAACACTATTATGGTTCCAGATCATCAGAATTTTCGGGAAGATTTTATATAATTTCTATCTCTTCTGTTGTTATACATTAATCTTATTGTGTCCTAATGACAGTTTCTCTGTTCATGGTTATATTGAAATTGTCTGGCAAATGAATGGCATACTGGAAATTATGTGTCCATTTGTTTTTTTCCTTCTCCTAAACATAGTTGTCATTTATGGAACTCTAGAATTTATATTCTCCTCGTCTTAATTGTTTGCATAACTTTCTATTCTTCATTTCTTCTCGTTTTATTATATCTAGTTACCCATCTTTTGTCTACCTCGTGTACATGGTAATGTTTTTTTTGTGTGGCCGTTATGGGATTAGAAACCTATTCCATCTTCTTCTTCTTGATAAATGGAATAGTTATATAAAGGTATTGTACATACGGATTGAAATAGTAAGCCCCTTAATACTACTCGTAGTTCTCTAAAACGCTTTACTCATATAATTATTACATTATATGGAATCAATCCCTGTGATATGATATTAGAGTAGTTTCCAGGAGACCATAGTTTGTCCTTTAGGTTGTTTATAAATAGGTACTCCTTTCCTCCCCTAGGCAAAGTAACTCATGCACAACCTGGTTGATTTGAACTATTAAATTTTCTGGAATTATAACATAAATTTTTGGCTAAACTTGAGATCAGTTTATTGATTTTCATCCCTCTGTGTCTTTCATAAACAATATAAATCTTAATTTATATCCTGCTGTAGCTCTGGTATACTATATTGAATTTCATTTCTCTCTAGGGTAGCTGTAAATAAAATTATTCTAGGAAACAGAAGCAGATTAAAACAAATTCACAATGGTTCCTGAAAGAACAAGGTTTCCACAAATTTAACCCCACCCTGGGTTTAAACATTCTGTGGAATTCCACTTTACAGGTTTTTCTTCTACAACTATACAGGATGACCAGGTTACTGCCTGCGAACTACATCCTGTTAAATGTAGACTAATAATATGAACTAACCTAGAAATAAATTTTTTTTTTATATGTAGCCAATTCTTACTATAGCAACCAATAAGACAAATTTTCTCAGAGACATACCACTTGTGCAGTAGACCAACCTCCCAACCTTAGAGCTCTTCTGTCTCCCAGAACTCACCTTCGAGCTGAGATCACCTCCTATAGAAGATTAACCCCTAATCTGTACAAGAGAAGCTTATTTAAGCTATTGTTCCCCAAAGCCTGTTTCTAATTCTGCGTCCAGAATTTCAGGATGCTTGTCTTCCTGTTTGCCTAGGCTTCCCACTTAGGGATTCTTTAAAGTTGTTTTATGCTTTTCCTCAGCTTTCCAGCTTTTTACCTCTTCCCAACTACTTTCCTCATCATTGGGAAAATTCAGATTTTTCCTCAAAAATCAAATTTTAAAACTTACTATCTTCCAAGGATTTTTGAAAGATTGTGGGGAAATATTTGCCTCATCCATCCTTACAGATTTAGCAAGTGATCTCATCATCTCATTTTTGGTCAATTTGCACCAAAAAAATTGATGCTTTTCCTCAGTCAAAGGTTTAATTACATTCACACAATAATTATCCTTTGGGGTCCACTCCCCTTAGGATATAAAGTTCAAGTATCTAACTTTAAAATGCAATCACATGACTTGGGGTGTTACATATTCCCCCTCTAAAAATAAACACCATCCTCGGTGTTATTATTCAACTACTAGAGTTTATTTTGCAAATAAAAATGGATATTTTTCCATCATTTCAGTCTCTCGTTCCCAGGTAGCTTCTTCAGCAGTAAAGTGCTTCCACTGCAACTTTACTCTGGCTACCGTTCTGCTTCTCAATTCAATTTCTTCCCGCTCCAATATTTGAAGTGGTTCTGGCAGAAACTCCCCTTCTGGTTCCACCTATACAACATTCCAATCAACTATGTGAGAAGCATCATGCACATATCTTTTTAACAATGAAACATGAAATACATCATCAACTCTAACATGGGGTGGTAAGGCCAGCATGTAAGCCACTGGTCCCACCCTTTCTAATACTTCAAAGGGACCACGGTATCTAGGGGCAAATTTTTCACAACTCCCAGCATAAAAGGTGCTCTTTTTGGGTTTATTATGCAAATATACATACTCCCCAACTTTAAATTCTCTATGCACTCTTATCTTATCTGCATAACTCTTCTGGCGATCTTTTGCTGTCTTGATGTTCTTTTGTATCTGTTTGACAATTCCTTCCATTTCTTGTAAAGCATCTGGTCCCAACATTAGTTTGTCTTCTGGCTGACTCCAACTCAAAGGAGTACGACACTTCCTTCCGTACAGTGCCTCAAACGGACTCATTTTGATGGAGGATTGATAGTTGTTATTATAGGAAAATTCAGCTAAATGTAAGAAATCTTCCCACTTTGAGGGTTTATCCATCACATACATTCTCAGCATGTCCTCCAAAATTTGATTAGTTCTTTTCGTTTGACCATCAGTCTGAGGGTGGTAGGCACTGCTAAAATTCAATTTAGTGCCCATTCCTCCAAATAATCCCTTCCAAAAGGCTGCTGTAAAATTAGCATCCCTATCTGAAACAATCACTTTAGGAACCCCATGGAGCCTTACTATCTCCTTCAGGAACACATTTGCTACTTGAGTTGTTCCAAAGGTGGATTTGACTGGTATAAAGTGAGCAGCTTTGGTTAAAGTGTCTACTACTACCATTACAGAATCATGCTGGTATTTGGTTTTGGGTAATCCTATAATGAAGTCCATAGAAACGGTGTCCCAATTCCATTCTGCAATGCAAATGGGGAGTTCAAGGTCACAAGCAGGATGCCGATGTTCCACCTTAACTAATTGACATTCCATGCACCTACTTAAATATTCCGCTACATCTCTTTTCATTCCTGGCCATAACAACTTCTCTTTCAGTGCTGTTAACATTTTCTGATATCCTGGATGTCCTGCATATGGCTGTTTGTGATATTCATCCAGGATCTCCCTTTTTAAAGACTCTACATTGGGAATATACAACTTGTTTTTATAGCAGATCAGCCCTTCTTGGTTTTGGAAAAAGTCAGTTTTCTCCTTTTTCTATAATTTCATCAAAAGTGTTTCATAGTTTGGGTCTTGGTTGGCAGCCTTTATCACCAACTCTTCTACATCTATCGGAGCACTACTTCCAATATTATTGATATGCTGACAAGCGTTTCTGCTCAATGCATCAGCAACTTTATTCTCCTTCCCTCTAATATGTTTTATATCCATGTCAAACTCACTTAAAAAGGACAACCATCTGGTCTATCTGGCATTCAATTCAGTTTGAGAAAAGAAATATTTGAGACTAATATGATTAGTCATCAATGTAAATCTTTTTCCAAGAAGATAGTGCCGCCACATTCTCAAAGCATGAATAACAGCTGCTAACTCCAAATCATAGGCACTATAATTCTGTTCATGTATCTTCAGTTTCCTGGATTCGTAGGCAATCAAAGAATTTTCCTGAAACAGAACTCCTCCCAATCCCTCTCTACATGCATCCATACATACCACAAATTCCTTATCCGGATCTGCAATCTTCAGTATAGGGGCCGTGGTAAGTTTTGCTTTAATTGGTCAAAATTGTTTTGGCATTTTTCCGTCCATTCAAAACTGGACACCTTCTCCGTAAGAAGTGATGGATGGGCGGTGTGTGAAAATCTCTCCAATAAATCGTCGTATACTAATGGAAATCCCCACATGAATGATCTAATTCAAGGAAATGATCGTGGTAGGTACCGGCCATTCTTTTATAGCCTTTATCTTCTCCGAGTCAACAGCAAGGCCTTGTTCAGAAATAATATGACCCAAGTATTGAATCTTGTCCTTATATAATTCACATTTGCTGAATTTATCATATAGCTGATTTTCCTTTAGAGTTTGCAACACTATCCTCAGGTGTTCTTTGTGTTCCTCTTCACTATTTGAGTAAACTAAAATATCATCTATGAACATAAGGACAAATTTATCCAAATACTTGTTTAACACACTATTCATTAGACACATAAATGTGGCAGGGGCGTTTGTCAAACCAAAAGGTAGAACTACAAATTCGTAGTGGCCATACCTGGTTCTAAAAGTTGTTTTGCTGATGTCTTCCTCTTTAATTCTGAGTTGGTGGTAACCAGTTCTTAAGTCAATTTTGGAGAATACTGAATCTCCTCTCACCTGATCAAAAAGATCATCAATTCTAGGCAAATGATATCTATTTTTAATGGTCAACTTATTCAGTTGCCTATAATCAATGCACATCCTGAAAGTTCCATCTTTCTTTTTCACGAACAGCACTGGTGCTCCCCAAGGAGACACACTTGGTCTGATATACCCTTTGTCTAGCAGTTCTTGTAGTTGCATTTTCAACTCTATAAGTTCAGGAGGACTCATTCGATATGGTGCTCGTGAAACAGGTGTTGCTCCTGGCACTAGATCAATTGAGAAGTCAATCTATCTTTTGGGGGGAAGATGAGGGATTTCCTTTGGAAAAACTTCCTTGAATTCTCTTATTACTGGTACATCACCCAGTAATTCTCCTTCAGTTTTTTGTTCTGTTTCTTCCACATGCACTGCATAAACCTGATATCCTTTTCTAGCTGTTCTTTTTAATTGCAATGCTGAAATTTGTCTGACAGAAATAGGTTTTTGTTTCCCTTTTAGAATGAAAGGTTTCCCTTCCTCATCTACACCGTGCAAGGTCTTATCCCAGCAATTCATCAAAGCTTTCTTCTTTTCCAGCCAGTCCATTCCTATCAATAAATCATATGACCCTAAGGGTAAAATGTTCAAATTTACTTCTGTTCGGAACTCATTTAATTTGATTTCTGTTCAGGGCATTTTATGTGTTACCTTTCTTTTTGTTCTAGTGGCCAGCTGTACCAGCCATGACTGTTGAAATTTTTCAGTTTTTAAGTTACATTTTTCTACAATATTTGGATTAATGTAACTCAAAGAAGCACCTGGATCAATCAGAACAGAAACATGTAGGTTAGAAATCTTACCCTCCATTTCCACCATGGTTGCTTGATGCTCTGCTTGCCGATTTTCTAGGGCTGCACTGATAGTTGGTATGTTTCTGGCTATATCATTTACTGTTGTCGCTTCCCGATCCCTCATGAGCATATGAACATTTCTATGGGGGCAGTCCCTCAAAAGATGGGGTTCTCCACAGCCCCAACATTTCAAGGGCTCCTTCATTCTAACGGTTCCCTCCTTTTTACTGTCTCCATCTATTGGTTTCGATGCCACTTGAGACTGTGCAGTTTGAATTTCTTTGGGTTTACCAAACCTTTTCCTCTGATGATCTCTGCCAAAATTCTTCAAATACGCTGGTTTCTGTTTTCTCCCTTTGAATTCATTCTTACTTACCCAACTTTTCCCTTGGTCAGTTTTTCCTTTGAACTGTTGGTAACACAATCTAGCTTTTCTAACAGCTTCATCCATTTTTTTTGGGTTGTCAAACTCAATTTTCTCTTTGTATACCATAGGCAAACAATTCAGAAATCTCTGTACCTTTGCCTTTTCTTCCCTTATGTAAGGTACATATCTTAATAGATTGGTAAATTTTGTAACAAACTCATCGATAGTGAGTTGTCCCAATCTAAGCTCATGAAATTCTTTTGCTTTGTCATCATAGTATCGCTCATTCAAGTAGCGATTCTTGAATTTAGCCTGGAAATCTTCCCAAGTAACTGTCTTTTCATCTATGGCATGCACCATCTTTGTCTCCTCCCACCACAAGGTAGCCTTACCTTGTAGCTGGTAGACAGCTAATCTGGCCTTCAGATTGCTTTCATATTCATAAACCTGGAAATACCTAATCATATTCAGCAACCAGGCTTTAGCATCCTCCTCCTTTTCCCCATCATAGGAAGGAGGTTTGATTTTTCGGAATTCCCCTTTTAATTCCTTTTGATGCTTATTCTGATGTCGAATAACATCTTCCTCATGAGATTCATCAGTCTTCCTCTTCCCGGAACCTTCGCCTTCTTGGCTGTTCCGTGAGGTTAATTCCCTGATGAGATTTTCCTGCTCCCCACTGGCTAATGACAATCTGTCATTCTGGCTTTTTATCTCAGCCAATTCTTGTTGCAAATTTCGCAACATAGCCATCATGGCCGCATTCGGATCTGGCTCACCCTGCAGATCTACATAAATTCCACCACCTTCTTCCATTCTATCACCTCACTGTACACTACATAGCATAGGTCAGTTAACAGAAAAACGCAAAACAACAAAACCAAAACATTTGCTACAGCAATAAATTTACACAGTGAGTACACAGCAATTGTGAGCACAAAGATACCAGCCCAGTTTTTATAACTTGGGCTCTAATACCATTTGTCACACCTCCAAATTTCACACCCAACAAAAAAAAATTCTTCATGAACTCAGACTTGTAAGTATAGATTTATTATGACATTTCACCTTTTTATCATGATGCTTTTCATCATCATATACTGTCGCAATTAAATCCTCTACTCCTACTTCTTACCTTATGCTAATTGCATCTCAAGGGTGAACATATTTTTCATGTCTTTGACCTTTACACATACTCGCATACCCTTGCAAATTCACCTTTGTCTTAAGGGTCATCTATGTCATTTATCGAGTTGTTGAATATAATAGTAAATTCTATGGCTCGTATAATCAAACATAAATTAAATGATCCTTGGATCAAATGCAAGTTCGACCTTTCGACACCATAGTGACGATTTCTCCGCTATGTGTTTTGGTATAGCCTTGAGGGAAATGATTTCATTTTTTTTTTATGTTTATATGATTCGACATAGTATTGGGATTTGATTGTTTTCCATACGTTTGGCATTAACCCCCATATACGCTGGTTGACATGACATATATCACGTTACATAAGATTTCCAGTCGACTTCAGATATTGTACTGTGAATTGAAATCAATATACACGTAAGGCGTATGGTCAAAATAGATTTTAGTTGTTATGTGTATCACAGCGTGGTCACTTGTGTCCACGTCAGGCATCATAATGAATAACTGAGAGTGGGATAGTTGTGTAGTTTTCCATACCCCTCCACTTGCTTGTCTGGTGAGTCCACGTCGATGTGCTAGCTCGACACGCGGGGTGTACATCAACCATACCAACACAGGTACCAGACATATCGACTTGAATTTGGATTTATACTCCATTAATGTGATACGCTAATCTTAACTCACCCCTACTACTCTCGATCCGTGGCTTGGCTTCCACGATTATGTCAAGTGGACGATGGTGATCGTGTTTGGTTAGGGTTAAGGCGGTTATCGATGAGTTATATAAGTCTTTTGGATAGAGCTGAGTCGGGTTTCTGCATTCTTCAACTCGTGGTGCACCTCTGCGTTTTCCAATTTGTACATTTGGCCGAGGGTTTGTGAATTCTTTGTTGCAGAGAAAACCATGGTGCTTCAGTTTTATCCACCAGATCTCTGGTAATTACCTCAGTGTTCAGTTTAACTTTATTGTATGCTTAAATTATTTCAGGACGTTGTTCAACTCTGGTCATGCGCTGGTTCGGAGTATGCATTCAATATTTGGTAATGGATATGCCTCTTGTTTTAGGCTACACGACTCATACTCTCAGCGCCAATTGTGATTGAGTTTCGCTTTTAGGGTTATCGTCAACCCTACTCCTGCGAGTTCATAGGATGATACTCCTTCGTGTTATGCCTCTGGTGTAGTGGGCTTCGCATCCCATCAAACAGACGTCTACCATTTTGTGGATTTTCATGAGGTAATTTCTTGTGCTTCTCGCCTCTGTTTTAAATTGCAACTTCCTCCTTATTCTGAAGATATGGTGTGTTAATCCCTCTCTGCATACAAATTTGTTTTCAGGAATCTACGTACCTGGACCTTATGTTCCACAGGTATGGTTTTAACCGCTTTAGTATTTTCGTTCTTCACTTATTTCCCTACGCTATTACAAGTTGACTAATTCCCTTTGGTTTTGTTTGCATTTGTCGTTTACAGGTAAACAAATGGTTATGGCCTGTTCGTAACCACAGCACTTAATATTTTCAATCGTTAGGGTTGCTAACGTGGACCTCTTGGCCCCTCCAGGTTGGTATTCTTGTGGGATTTATTGCTCTTCTCCTGTTGCGTCGTTCTCATGGGCGTCGAAATATGATATCAACCTCCTGTACTATTGTGCAGAAGGGCGCTTGTCTAGATTTGTTCTGTTGAAGTAGGGGTTGCACGTTTAATACTCCAGCCTGATAGGCTCCTTATGTATTTTGACATTTTGGGACATACATATAATTTCTATGCTGCTAGATGGAATTTCGATATACTAAGCCATAGTATAATTTTACCGGGACTGTATAAATCGTGTGAAATTCTTTTTCTATATATATATATATATATATATATATATATATACAATGAACTTTGACTTTGTTTAGTGTGCTCGTCAGCACAGAAAAAAAAGGATTTTCGTAACTCTATTATGGTTCCAGATCATCAGAATTTTTCAGGAAGATTTTTTATAATATCTATCTCTTCTTCTGATGTATATTAATCTAATTGTGTCAAAATGATAGTTTCTCTGCTCATAATTATATTGAACCTGTCTAGACAGATGAATGGCATGCTGGAATTTATGAGTCCATTTGTTTTTTTTTCCTTCTCCTAAACATAGGTTAATATTTATGGAACTCTAGAATTTATATTCTCCTGCTTTCCTGAATTGTCTGAATAACTTTCTATTCTTCAGTTTCTTCTCGTTTTATTATATCTAGTTACCCAGCTTTTTTCTACCTGTGTACATGGTAATAAATGTTCTTAAAGGCTGGTTATGGGATTAGAACCCATTCCATCTCTACTCTTAATAAATGGAAATAGTGTTTATATAAAGGTATTGTACATACGGATTGAAATAGTTTAGCTTTTTACTGCTGTAGTTCTCAACTGCTTACTCATAATTATGACCTTATATGGAATCAATCTCTGTGATATGATATTAGAGTAGTTTTCAGGAGACCATAGTTTCTACTACATGTTGTTTATAAATAGGTACTCCTTTCCTCCCCTAGGAAAAGTGACTCATGCACAACCTGGTTGATTTGAACTATTTAAATTTTCTGGAATTATAACAGAATTTCTTGGCTGAACTTGAGATCAGTTTATTGATTCTCTCCCTTTGTGTCTTTCATAAATAGTATAAGTCTTAATTTATATCATGCTATAGTTCTGGTATACTATAGTGAATTTCATTTCTCTCTAGGGTAGCTTTAAATAAAATTATTCTAGGAAACAGAAGCAGATTAAAAACAAATTCACAATGTTTCCTGAAAGAACAAGGTTTCCTCAGATTTAACCCCACCCTGGGTTTAAACATTCTGTGGAATTCCACTTTACAGGTTTTTCTTCTACAACTATACACGATGACCAGGTTACTGCCTGGTGACTACATTCTGTTAAATGTAGACTAATAATATGAACTAACTTAGAAGTAAATTTTTTTTTTATATGTAGCCAATTCATACTATAGCAATCAATAAGAAAAAATTTCTCAGAGACATACCACTTGTGCAGTAGACCAACCTCCCAACCTTAGAGCTCTTCTGTCTCCCAGAACTCACCCCCGAGCTGAGATCACCTCCTATAGTAGATTAACCTCTAATCTGTACAAGAGTAGCTTATTTAAGCTATTTTTCCCCTAAGCATGTTTCTAATTCTGCGTCCAGAATCTCAGGATGCTTTTCTTCCTGTTTGCCTAGGCTTCCCACTTAGGGATTCTTTAAAGCTGTTTTATGCTTTTCCTCAGCTTTCCAGCTTTTTACCTCTTCCCAAATACTTTCCTCATCATTGGGGAAATTCAGATTTCTCCTCAAAAATCAAATTTTAAAACTTACTATCTTCCAAGGATTTTTGAAAGATTGTGGGGAAATATTTGCCTCATCCATCCTCACAGATTTAGCAAGTGATCTCATCATCTCATTTTTGGTCAATTTGCACCATAATAATTTATTCATTTCCTCAATTAAATGTTTAATTACATTCACAATATAATTATCCTTTGGGGTCCACTCCCCTTAGGATATAAAGTTCAAGTATCTAACTTTAAATTGCAATCACATGAATTTGGGGTGTTACAGGGAAGCGGTAGGAAGATACATAATCTTCGGTTATAAATTTATGGCAGAGATAATCATGGATTTAGTCTCATCATATTTCCAGTCCTCATCCCCCCACTTTTTTACCAAAATACTTTCCCAAAGATTCTCTTTGACTTTCTTCCAAATAGAATGACCTGAAGGAATTTGATTATTATATATCACCCTACTTCATTCTTTCTCGATGTTCCATACGAGAAATACTAGTACAAGGATCCATGCTCTATTAACAATTGTATTTTTGAATCAAGACTTCCTCTAGTTATGAATTCTTGAGATCAGACCAGCTTGAACTCGATCGATCAGTCTAAAGAGGGTCACAACGTCTCCCCATACTTCTTCTGTTATCTTTCATTCACTCAATAATTGGTTGATTTTTTCTTCTTTATGCAAGCACATTGGGCATTGAGACAACCCAATCTATCATTTCTTAATTGGTTGATCCCATGTAAGAATTCGCTTGTGTCCAACTAACCAGAGAAAATGGGATACCTTCGACCATAGCTTCCATCTCCAAACTTTGTCTCATAGGATTTCTCGTGGTCAGCCGCTAACATTAAACTTGAGGAGGTGGGCTTCCATGATTGAAAACAAACCTACTACCTTATATCGTTGTCTGAATTTATCTAGAGCTTGGGAAATACAGATGTGGTGCTCTTGCAATAGTTGATTTGGGGTGGGCCAAGTTTATTGGGTCTTGTCCAGATTCTAGTCTTGTTCTGTTTTCCACACCCTCCATTATGTTTGATGAGCGTTAGACTGTGCAATTTCATACCTATGTGAGTTAATCTATGTGAACTTCCTCAGACCTGCGTGAGCCAAACCAAAGAAGAGAATAGAATAATGCTTCATGTTAATCTATAAATGAGGTTGAGGTCACTTGTATTTATATACTTCCAAGAGTGTCCAATTTTATTTAGGGCCGACTTGATCAAATGTGCACATGTAGGTTTTAATTCAAAAATACAATTTCCCTTATCTAAATTGAGAGCTTCAATAGTCAGAATTGGTCCTCTTGAAAAGAGGAATATTGTCCCATGGTTGGAAATTTTACTGAGCTACCAAATTAATACTCCCTATCAGCTAAGGAGAAATTCCAATTTCATCATGTAATCATCGTAATAATATTGTCATCAAATCATATCAAATCTCAAGTATCTCTTTATCAAATGTCATCACTGCTCATATTTTCTTATCTCTTGATTGTCTCTTATCATATGTTGAACATTCTTGATATATAAAAGAAGGATAATTTGGCGCTTATGATACCATGTTGGAAATATCTCTTTGATTACTACATGATTTTCCGCAGGCCCTTCCCTATTGCAGACCTGAAAAAAACATTGTTTAGGGGTCAAAAATGATCTGGAAGTTCACGACGCGAAAAGCTACTAAAAATAGTAAATATTTTTATAAACAAGGAAACTAATGAATCTGTCTAGGTGGAATAGATAGGAGGCCACAAATATCCACCTTCATTAATATTATTGTTACCCAACTGACCACATGATGACAAAACTCCAAGAGCAATTAAGGCTCAGTGAAATTATATGATAGGGTGTTGAACCTAGTCCTACTAGGAGGGGTGGAGGTGTTTCCGACCGTTCATCCTCCAAAAATTGGAGTCATGGGAGGAATATGCATGTCACACTCCCCTAAACATGTGATGAGGAATTCCAAATGCCTACTAGGAAATTAGGTTGATGTAGTCAATTCATTCACCCTTGGGGTTTTATGTATGGTTAGGTCAGTATAGTTGACGCCATGGAATATTAAAATAGAGGATATATAGGATGGGAGTAGAAGATATTAGGAAGGATAGGATGATTCTATAATATCTTTCGAACTCTATTCAGTTTGGGAATGACTACTAATTTGGTAAACCAATTAATGTTTAAAACCCAAATTTTATCCTTATATTATAAATGAGAATTCAATCTAAGAACGGAATCCTTACATGACTATAATAATCAATAAAATAATTACTGATATACTATAAAATCTAACTTCAAGATGAATTTTTCTAAAGGAGGGATGAATGTAATGATGCATCTCGAATTACGGTTGAAGGTGATTACTAGCATGCACACGAGGAATGCATATGATAGTTATATATATGAAAATGGGGGCTTCACTCAATGAACATCAGGCATATCACATGCGTTCATGGCATATTAAAGAATACCTTTATTTTGACTGCATATTGGAAATAACCTCTAAAAATAATATTATTTAACCCCCTACCAATACAAACCCAATACACCTTCCCAATTAAAAAAACCCTACTTTCAGTAACTTTGAGCTCTGTTTTTTATACCTACCAATATAAAATCCCTTTACCCCCTATATATCCTCCAATATATTATGTTATTTTTCCCTCAATATATATCCCTTAATATGAATGCACGTGGTATGGTATCGCTCCCCAAGTGAATCCCTTGTGTATATACGTGCATTACATGCATTGCACTAAATAGATATATTTGTACACACTAAGTGGGTATGACAATTATATAATATAGATAAATGAATTAGTATAATTACTAATTAGATAAACCTATTAGATAAACACATTTAAATATTTAATTAAATAAATGTATTAAATACACATATTTAATCCATTAATTAAATAACCCTATCAAATAAACCCTTTTAATAAAACAATTTATTTTTAATAGTTGGTGAACCAACTCAACCAAATTTGATTTGGTCATCAATATTGTCATATAAATATTAAAGCTCAGGCCACCTCTCAAATTCATTAAAACCATTTATGATGGTAGGTGATCGAGAAATCAAGGGAATCATATTATGATAAAACTTTATGAAGTTGAGAAAGTGGATGGAATTAGCGATAGAAGGAGAATGAATAGGGAAAAGTGAGGATGGGGTAGGGGGAGTTTTTTTGTCTTTCTGGTGAAGAAAATATAGAAGAGAAAATACAGAGACAGTCACGACGAAGAAAATATCGCTAGAGCTAATCTATGGAATGAGCCTTGGGCTTGAGACTAACGAAGAGACTTGGAAATTTGAGTAGTTGTTCTTGGATTTTTGGGCACGGGGGCCAAAAAACTTCAATTCTACAGTCTTCTACATTTGGGATACGAATAGGTTGATCCTAGATTGGTAAGGAGGAACCAGTTAGTTTGGCAATGGGAGTAGGCTTCGAGCAACGCTAGATCGAATTCAAACGAGATGTCCACGTATGTATCTACGATTAAATTGGAAAATATATGTTGAATTTGATTGTCTTGTTGTTTTTTAAAACAATGGGTTACATTGTGCTTGTATAGGCATATGTCCTTCCACAAGAGGAAGTCAAGTTCTAATCGTGAATCCATCCACAAAATAATATGACAATGTTTAAGAAGTTTATTTCTTAAAATTGTTTCATCATCGGTGGTCTCCTTAGATATTCTAGAGATTATTTTATTTTCCATTCTACTAATTTGTTTCCCATTTCTAGCCTCTTGATTTCGATTACAATTTTTTTAGCTCTCCCTCAAATTTTTAGTGTAGCCTTATATCCTGCAACTCGAGAAGGTCAAGTTCTAGCTATGGATCGTTTCTCTTATAAGCACTTTGAAAATACTTCCAAAATTTTATTTTCATGCTACATATAGGCCCTGGGTACATGTATTTAAAAAGAGAGAGCCACCCAAAATTATGTCCATAACTTAGGGTTTGGGGGAGTGCATCACTGCTTCAAGTGGGCAACTTTTCTAGAAGTAAAATGTTGGAAATACTAAAGGGGGGTTTAATCAATATTTATTTTACAATTTTTATTTTACCAGTTTTAGATCACTTCTAAACTGAACACAAAAGTTCACAATACAAAATAAATAATTCTATTAATTAGATATATCGAGAATGCCAACTCTCTTTTTACAATAATTATTAGGGCTCCAACTTTAGATGAAGAACGCAGTCTCCAATCCACTAGGCTCCAACTTGTATTTTGCCAGGCACCGTCTTGGACTTCACGAGGCGCCAAACTCCAAGGCTCCAACCCTATCTTCCAAAAGGCTCCAACCTTGTCTCTATGAGGCACCAACCTCTAGGGCTCCTACCCTCATCACTGGCACATGCTCCAACCTAATATTCTTAAGGACTCTTATCCTCTAGGGCTCCAACCCTATGCTTCAATAAGTTCAATATAAGGTTAATGGTTCTTCAAGGCTTCCAAATTATTCTGCACTAAGCCCTGGAGATATCTTCAAGTTCTTCAACAATGCCATCACTTATCTTTCATTAACCCTTTAAACAAAGTTACCGATCAAAAGAGAACTATTACCCCAAAATGAGAACTCTAAAGAAAAAAAAAAAAAAAACATGAAAAAAAAACTTGAAAATGAAAAATGTTATTCTAGAATAACCTTTTTTTTCGAGGTAAATTTTAAACATTTTTTAAAAATGGAAGTAAAAGCCAAATTTTTTTGTGTGCAAAAAACACCTTGAAAATGAAAAGTGTTGATGTAGGAATAACGTCGTCAAATTTTTTGTGTGAAAAAAAAACCCTGAAAATGAAAAGTTTTGATCCTTGAATAATGTTGCTAACTTTGTGTGTGCAAAAAACACTGTGAAAACGAAGAGTGTTGATGGTCGAATAATGTCGTCAATTTTTTGTGTGCAAAAAACACCCTAAAAACGAAAAGTGTTGATGTTGAAATAACGTTTTTTTATTTTGGGGTGGGGGGGGGCGGGGGGTTGGGGGTGCTAAATTCTCAACATATTTTAATAATGATGTTAAAGATAAAATATCACGACTCTGAAAAACCTTAAAATTTCAATGATAGACATGACATTGAAGATAAAATATCAAAAGTATTAAAATTCCAATGATTTTTAGGCAAGGTATTAAAGAAAAGATATTATGTTTCTAAAAAGCCTTAAAATTCCAAGGATAACATTAGAGATAAAATCTCCAAACTACTAACACTGCATAAGGCCAATCTTGAAATCATTGTTAACAATTATGCCATAGGTTTATGCTCCTCTGCTATAGGTGAAGGCTTCTAGAAATATTTCCCACATGTTCGAACTTCACATAAGCTACAATATGAGTTTTAGATTAAAGGCTCCTTTTGTCTACAAATTTAATATATACCAAAGATCAATGCTTTCAAGCCTAGCAGCACTTTAGGCTAGATTTACATCACAGATCAGTGTCCTTGGAAGGTTGAAATAAATAGGATTTTTGCACTAAACACTCTAGAAGTTTGCATATATTAAGCTTCTCCAAAATATGATTATTTGATTTTTTCAAAATACTTCAAAAGCATGCCTTGAATACAATTCAAGGAGATTTGCAATATTGCTTCTATTATTTTTCTAAAAAATGTGTCCCCACCTTTAGTTTGCTTCATAGAAGCTCCAAGATATGTTTTAAGGGTGCTTCAAAAATCTTCAAAAATACCATCCATTGTCCATGAAATGATGCCCAAAGAACTGCTTCAAAAGATAATCAATTGTCACAGGTCCAATTTTCTTACAGACACATGTCTGATTTGTCTCTTCACACAAATATGATCTTGTCACAATTTCAGAACTGGGCTCCTAACTGTATATTATCGTCTGAGTTGTACCATAGAGGCAAATTGTTTTCCACAAGTCCAAGAACTTGTCACAGGTCCATAGATCTTACCACAGGTATGGGCTAAGAGATATATGAGCTATATATAGGTCCAAACATTGTGGTTCCATAGGGAGCTAGGTTTGTGGGAGACTTTGGCTTTACAAGTCCAAGGTCCGTGGGAGACTATGGCTCCATAAGGCTGGAATTAAATAGAATTGAAACATGAGTGAAATTATAAAGAATTACCACATGACCAAAATATTTACCTCAGGAGCTTGCAAAAAATCCAAGAGCTTGATATCCAACATAAATATTTACTTATCCCCGTCCTCCTTAGCCTCCTTATACACTTCAGATCTGAATATATTAATGTTTTACTTGACCGAATTCTTTTTTGAAAATCCTGGGTTTATATTTATATTTGTTTGAGATTATGAACCATCATGTCTCTTTAGGAGGGTCGACATGACCATGAGGAAGTCGGCTTGTGTAATTTTAACATTTATTTAAATTATTTTGAGTTCGCTATAAGTGTGAGTTATGTTCTTAATATCTCCAAGGATTTGACTTGTAGTTGTAGGTTCTGTTAAATTTATTTTCCATATTCTAAGCCCTCAACTACTTTTGATTGTGCATGATATGATCAATGTCTCCCATGCATATGTACATTGTATTTTCTTTTGACTGGTATATTAATATGGTATTGACAACTTTCTTGGTCATCCCCTTGTAATAAGATCATGTAGGCTTCATCTTGGACTAGTCAATTTCTTTTATGGTTAGACATTTTCTATCCACAACAAACATCACAACTTATGAATCAACCTATCTTCTCAATAATTAATGAGTATTCCAAGACACCGATGCACTACTGCCTTTGTGTTGGACAATAAACTTGTCATTTCTGTCAAACTGTCCAATTTCTTTAACAGAACAATGCGTCCATGGATTTCCATGCATCTAGGAATTTATCACTATTAGCATACATTCTTGCTTAGGTAATCTTAGGGTCCATGCATATACTTAGGGCATCCTTATTTATCTATAACATAGTAAGGCTAGCTTCAACTACAGCTTTATCAAGGCATTTGGCACATTATAGCCTTTTTATTAAATTCACTTTAGGGCTAGGGCTTTCAATTAATGCTTAGGGTTAGGGTCTAGTAAATTATTTAGGGTTTAGGGAATCTTCAACAATTCCTTATTCACATAAATGAAAACATTGACCAAGATAAAGTGGTATGGTGGACAACATTTCTCGGTAAACATTTTCTCTTGAAAAAAATTAAAATAATGTTATTAATAAGCTATATCCATGCATTTGGATTGTTTTCATGAGTCGTTTTCATTGTTTTTAACCCCATGTTGTTATTTTGGGGTTTTTTATTTAAAGAGTTAGTTATATTTATATTATATATAGATAAGTCTAAAATATAGAGTGGAAATGTGACTTAAATCTCTTAAAAAGAGAGAAGTGTGAACCTCAATCTTAGCTAGAAGTGTTTCCAGAATGTCATAAAAGACCACTAGCTTTTTAAAAATGAATTATGCAAAGATAAGTGCATTGTTTAGAAGTTTTGATATCTTTTCTCCCTGAGGTATTCACAAGGGTTCAGGTTTTATGTTTATTCATACATATACGCTAGTCTTTCATTATATTAATGAGAGGGAAGATGACGTTTATACTTATTTCAATTTTAGATCTACTAGTTTTTATATTAATGGGAAAGGTTAGAGGATTTTAATCTTAGTCTTTGGGTAGGATAAAGTGTGTAGAGGTTATTTGCTATTAAAACAATAAGTGTGATGCACAAACAATGGATATATTACTTTCATAAGTCTTTCTTTGCTAGTTAGAGATAGAATGAGGCACCTTGCTTTTGCAAAAGTTGTTCATGCGTGTTCATAAAATTGCACTCATTAAATTAATGCACCAACATAGATCCATCTAAATTTGAGTCTATCAGTATTGAGAGGAATCAAATGATTCAAGTGTAATTTTCCTTTAAAATGAAAAAAATGAGAAAAGATTTGTACCTCAAAATATTAGTAACATAATATCAATACATTAATAACATGAGAAGAAATTTCATAATATTAACAAAATCAACATGTCATCTACAAAATTAAAAAACTAAATAAAAAAAATAACAATTATTCCTTTTAAACACAATTTTCAAATCTTTTATTTAATCTATTAATATTAGTTTTATATAGTTTTTAAATTTAATATAAAGTAAAATTTTAATAATATTATATATTATTAATAATTTTCAACTTCTAACTATTTAAATAAAAAAAAATTATTGGTGCCCTACAGCCCAGTATATAGGGATGTGTAGATGTAATGTGTGTAATGTAAACTTTTGATATGTCGAAGTGTATATAGATGTGTATATGTCATGTGATTAATGTAAACTTTTGATATGTCAGAGTGTATATAGATGTGTAGATGTCATGTGAGTAATGTAAACTTTTGATATGTTGGAATGTATAGAGATGTGTAGATGTCATGTGAGTAATGTAAAATTTTGATATGTCAGAGTGTATATAAATGTTCCACTTTAATACCATGGGCTGAATACCATGGGCCAAATACCATATTTATAAAATAAATATGGTAAATAAATAAAATATAAATAAAACATAGATATGGTAAATAAATAAAACGTCTTTTTATATTTGCTCCATAATCCTATTTATATTTAGGAACACTCAAAAAGTGGTTTTATTTAGGTGAATCCTCAGCTAAATACCATGGGCCAAATTATTAATAATACTATGCCAAAAAAAACATTATTAACCCTAATATTAATATTAATATTATTATTAATTCTAATATTCACATTATTATATTATAATATTAATATTATTAAATTTAATTAATGTAAACTTTTGATATGTTAGAGTGTATATAAATGTACCACTTTAACACCATGGGCTAAATACCATGGGCGAAATAGAGAGAGGATTAGATGGCAAAGAGAGAGAGAGAGGAAAAGATAGAGGAATGTAGAAGAGAAAGAAAGGACAAGAGAGAGGACATGAGAGACAGAGGAAGAGAGTGATGGGGGAAGAGAGAAAATTGGAGGACAAAAAAACAGAGAGGGAGAGGGAGAGAGGGAGGGAGATAGAAGGAGATATGGAAGGATAGAGAGATGGAATTGGAGGGGGAAAGAGGGAGGGAAGAAGGAATACATAGAGAGTGAGAATTTGAGAGAGAGATGAAGTGACAAGGGAGATATGGAGAGATTTTGTGTATGATTTGGGGTGAGATAAAGAGATTAATAAGGAGATATGGAGAGAAGGGAGGATAGAAGGAGAGAGGGAGGGATATAGTAACATAGTTGGATATTGAAGAGAGAGAGAGAGAGATAGATGTGGGAAAGAAATGGAGAAAGAGGAAGGAAGAGGGAGGATGTGAGAGAGTGGAGAGATGGAGGTAAAGAGGGATGTAGTTCGAGGGGGAGATAGGGAAGAAGATAGATAGGGAAGAAGATTTATTGCACTAGATGAATTTATTTCAGTGTAAATGGTGATTTATAATCCATTTTAATTTTTTCACTAAATGCATTGATTTTAGTGTAGATGTTGATTTCTAATTATATTTAATTGTTTTCACTAGATGCATTGATTTAAATGCAGATGATTTCTATTCCTATATGATTGCTTGCACTAAATGCATTTATTTCAATGTAGACGGTGATTTCATATACTCTTTGATTGCTTGCACTGCATGCATTAATTTCAATGTATATGATGATTCCTAATCCTATTTGATTGCTTGCACTAGATGCATTGATTTCAATGTACATGATTCCTAATCCTATTTGATTGCTTGCACTAAATGCGTTGGTTTCAGTGTAAATGGTGATTTCTAGTCCTATTTGATTTCTAGCACTAGATGCATTGATATCAATGTAGATGTTTGTTTCTAATATTATTTTCTTACTTGCACTAGATGCATTGATTTCAGTGTAGATGTTGATTTCTAATCCTATTTGATTACCTGCATTACCTGCATTGATTTTAGTGTAGATGTTGTTTTCTAATTTTATTTGATTGTTTGCATTAGGTGCATTGATTAATTTCTAATTTGATGTAATTGGATTTACATTGATGGTAAATTAATTTTAAAGTGACTGGTTTAACATTGCACATTGATTTCACTGTAAGCACACAAAATTATTGACAATGTACTTTAATATTTGTGTTATAGTAAATCAACAAATTAATATTGAAGAGAAAGAGAGACAATGTATGATGTTTAGTGCAATAGTTCAAGCTAAATATTTAAATGATTTATGATTTCAACTTTCATTTTCATATAATCTATAAGAAAAGATGACAAAACTAAAAAGGGTGATAATAAGAAAAGTAAAAGAAAATAATTTAAGATCGATCATAGTGAAGACTATTTGTAATTGACTACATTCTTATTATTTTCATTTTCTATCATTCAAAAATATTACATTGTTTTAGCCTTCATATTACATTGTTACTTTGCATTCAAAATTTTTATTTAATCATAAAATTTATTAACAATATTTATCATCTCAAAAGCTGAGGTAACTAAGAAAGTTTTAAAATTAAAATGATCAGATAAATATCAGACATATTTAACATATAAAAAATGATTATATTTATATTAGCAGTATTTACATATTATTGATAAAATTAATCATATGTTCGATATATTTTCCTTGGCCGTACACGAACCAGCCTAAATCCATCTTAACTCTAGATCTATCAAGCGCCAAGAGGGATCAAATCTCTCGAGGTGCAAACCTTTCCTCAATTTTTTCACTCAAACATGAGGTTTGCACCTCGAGAGATTTGATCCCTCTCAGCGCTTGATAGAAATATTTCCTCAAGTTTTGCAGTCAAAAAAGATGTTTGCACCTAGAGATATTTAATCCATCTCAGTGCTTGATAGATCCAGAGTTAAGATGCATCTAGATTGGTATAAATTGCAAAAGCTTCTCATTTATATTTATATCTCAAAATTTATATAAATTACAAAAGCTTCTTTTATATATATATATATATATATATATATATATATATATATAAAACAATGCCAAATTTATATGAACTTAGTTTTAAGTACCATAATTATAAGTATCTAGATAATAAAATCCAATGGAGTCATCCTAATTATCGTAAACACTAGTAACTCAATTATAACTATTATTTCAAAATTATATTTAAATTTATTTTTAAATATTTAAAAGATCACCAAATTTATAAATATAAATTTAGTTTACCAGTGTGATATATATTGGTATTATTTAGTCCATAGTTTAATATAACCTAAGAAAAATATACGAACAAGTAAGAAACTGAATATATAAATATAAACATGGGATATATATGTGACAAGAAATGGGTAAAACAAAATTTACTAACATAAAATTTACTTTTACATAATTCTTTCATTATTGCAATTTTTAATTATACATGTGATATTAAAATATTTGGTAAAATATTTTAAAGATGAAAATAATAAAAGTACATCAAAAAAAATTTGTATAAAATTTATGAATAAAATGAATTTTAACCTTAAAAAATTAGATAAAAGTACTCAATGTATTTTGAATCCCATACAATTAAGTATAATATCAAGGAATGAAAATATTAATTATAAGGTCCAACCAGCGATGTAGCTATCAAATTTATGAAAGTAGAAACATGTGAACCAACAATATAAATATCAAATTTATAAAAATAAATTTTTTTGAACTATTTAAATTTTAATAATTTATTTTAACCATTTAATCACTCTTTTATATCTTAGATGTTTTTCTTAGATTTAATAAAAAATTTAAAACATTTTCTTACTACTTACCTCTATATATATTGGAATTTGAAATGTAGTATCTCTACTAATAAAAAATCATGATTAAGACTTGTTGTATCTCTACTAATAAAAGCCTTATAGATGAAAATAATTAAATAATTAATTTTAAATCATTTCAATTCTTGGATGCTTCAAATCTTTTATATCACCAATTCTAATTGAAATGGAATAATTCTTAGATTTAATAAAAATTTTAAAACATTTTCTCACTCTTTATACCAATTTATACCAGCCTAGATCCATCTTAACTCTGGATCTATGAGGGATCAAATCTCTAGAAGTGCAAACCTCTTTTTTTAGTGCAAAAATTGAGGAAAGGTTTGCACCTCGAGAGATTTGATCCCTCTCGGCCCTTGATAGATCCTGAGTTAAAATGGAACTAGGCTGGTTGCAATCGTGTGCGGCCAAGGAAAATCTATCGAAAATATGATTAATTTTATCAATAATATGCAAATACAAATAATATAAATACAATAATTTTATATATGCTAAATATGTTTGATATTTATCTGATCATTTTAATTTTAAAATTTTCTTAGTTACCTTAGTTTTTTGAGATGATAAATATTGTTAATAAATTTAATGACAAAATAATTTTTTGAATGCAAAGAGACAAGGTAATAGTGTTATGATAGAAAATGAAAATAATAAGAATGTAGTCAATTACAAATAGTCTTCATTGTGATCAATCTCAAATTATTTTATTTTACTATTCTTATTGTCACCCTTGTTGGTTTGGTCATCTTTTCATATCGATTATATGAAAAGGACAATTTAAATAATAAACCATTTAAATATTTAGCTTGAACAATTGTTCTAAACATCATACATTGTCTCTCTTGCTCTTCAATATTTATAGCTTGATTTCCTATAACACAATTATTAATGTACATTGTTAATAATTTTCTGTGCTTACACTGAAATCAATGCACAATCTTAATCCAATCGCTTTAAAATTAATGTACCATCAATGTACATCCAATTACATCAAATCAGAAATCAACATCTACACTGAAATCAATGCACCTAATGCAAACAATCAAATAAGATTACCAAACAACATCTACACTCAGATCAATGCATCTAATGTAGGTAATCAAATAAGATTAGAAATCAACATCTATATTGAAATCAATGGATCTAGTGCAAGTAATAAAATAATATGAGAAACCAACATCTACACTTATATCAATGCATCTAGTGCAAGCAATCAAATATGATTATAAATCACCATCTACTTCCCTATCTCCCCCCTCGAACTACATCTCTCTTTCCCTCCATCTCTCCACTCTCTCACATTCTCCATCTTCCTTCCTATCTCTCCATTTCTTTCCCATATATATATCTCCCTCTCTCTTCACCCTCCAACTATGTTACTATATCCCTCCCTCTATCCTTCTCTCCTCCCCTCTCTCCATATCTCCTTCTTTATCTCTTTATCTCACCCCAAAACATATACACACTCTCTCCATATCTCCCTTGTAACTTTATATCTCTCTCAAATTCTCACTCTCTATGTATTCCTTCTTCCCTCCCTCTCTACCCCTCCAAATCCATCTCTTCATCCTTCCATCTCTCCTTCTATCTCCCTCCCCCCCCCTCTCTCTCTCTCTCTCTCTCTCTCTCTCTTTTTCTTTGCCCTCCAATTTTCTCTCTTCCTCCATAACTCACTTCCTCTCTCTTGTCCTTCCTCTCCTACCTCCCTCTATATACCAGGAAATTGTTGTGGACCCAACACTGAAAATTCCACCTGACGTACTCTTTCAGTCAGATGGACTCCATGCCCAATCTCTATCTGTGAAGCCACATAACTTCAATCCCTCTGTCCATATGTACCTTAATCCATATTGGGTGATGCCATTGAGGTACCGTAAAACATGCTTAGCTTCCTTCCAATGCAATTTGGTCAGCCTAACCATAGCTTGGCTCAACTAGTTGACTGCATAGCACATACATGGTTGTGTGTTCACAAGATACATCAATGAACTCATTAGCTTCCAATAAATTTTAGCATCAATCTCTTCACTTGAAATTCCATTCTTCTTCCTCCAGTTAGTCGCTAGAGGTGTCTCCATGGGCTTAAAACTCTCCATGTGAAATATTTGTAGTATCTCGATGGCATACTTGCCTTGAGACATAAAAAATTCCCCATCACCTTGTCATACTTCGAGCCAGAGGAAGTAGTGCATGAGACCCATGTCTTTCATCTCAAATTCCCTTGCAAGGTCCTCCTTACAAGAGTTGATCAACTGCTCATCACCTGTCAATATTAAATCATAAACATATAAAACAATGATAAGCAATTTACCTTCTATGAAAATATGATAAACGTTTGCATCTTCTTCACTTGTGGAGAATCTAAATTCAGTCAGATAACTATCAATTTGAGTGTTCCAAGCTCGAGGTGGCTATTTGAGACTGTACAATGCTTGCATGAGTCTCCACACATGAGACTCCCGTTCAAATGTCTCAAAACCTTCTAGTTGCTCTATGTACACTTCCTCCTGAATAAGACCATTGATAAATGTTGTGTTTACATCCATCTGGTAGATCTTCCACCCCATCAGCATAACTAATGCAAGAATTGATCTAATGGATGAATACCTTTCTATAGGAGCGAAGGTTTCCTCATAGTCAATTACCTCAACTTCAGAGAATCAGTTGGCCACAAATATATCTTTACAATTCTTTATGCTTCTGTTGGCTGCATGCTTAACCTTGAAGATCCATCTTAAACCCACAAATGATTTATCTGTTGGTCTTGAGACCACTTCCCAAACATTGTACTTCATGATGGATTTGTATTCTTCCACCATTGAATCAACCCAAATTGGTTCATTAACTGCTTCCTCAAAAGAGGATGCTCAGTATTTATAAGCTCAGTCATTAGAGTCATGTAGCTAGTGTACCTCTCAGGTTACCTCCTTTGCCTGCAAATTTGAAGGAGCTCCAACATTCTCCCTCACATCCTGCACCAATATATCAAATTCCATGGTTTTTTTTTCTACCTTCTTTAGATGATTCTGCTTGAGTGGATGTCTCCACTCTACCTCCTCTCTGATCCTCCATGTGTGGCTTCTCCACAACTTCCCGAGGGTCCTCCTTTGGAGCTAAAATCTCCTCTTATGGTTGGATCTGAATCTCCATCTCAAGATAACATCTCCTTGCTTTCTCCTCATAAAAATTTACATCTCTTCACACAACTGTAATTCTGAGGGATGGTAAGTACACCCGGTAGTTGTGTGGAGTTTTATTGTAAGCCCCAAAAACTCCCAAATATGTTGTTAACTCAAGTTTTTTCCTCTAATATTTGGAGACATGGAAATAAAAAAAGGCTGCAAAAATTATGAAATGAGACACATCCAACTTTCTCCTCAAGAAATCCTCCTCTAGTTTAATCATACCAATAATACAACGAGGACTCTAATTATGCAAGTAGAATGTTGTGTTATTTCCTCTATCCACAAATGCACTTACAAGCCTTGTCTATGTAGCATAGCTCTCGCAACTCCCACGATGCTCTGGTTCTTCCTCTCAATTATGCCATTCTGATGTGGGTTGTGGGGTGTTGTGAGCTCTCTTTGAATGCCTTCTTTTGCAAAAAAATACTTGAATTAATTTGAAATATACTCACCTCCATTATCGCTCCCGAGAGCCTTGACCTTCTTGTTAATCTCCTTCTCAACTAGTGCCTTGAATTCTACAATTTTTGAGAATGTCTCATCCTTATTTCGTAGGAATAAGATACAACACTTCCTTGATAAATCATCAATTAAAATAACACTTATGTCTGGTAGTGGAGGCTGCTAAGAAGGGTCCACAAACATCCGAGTGCACTCTCTCCAAGACTACATATGCTTTGATGTTTTTATCATGGAATGTAGATTGCACATACTTCCCCAAGCTACAACCCTTGCAGACATCTTGCTGTTTAAGGGGTCCTTTAGGGATTCCAATTGTTATTTTCTGCACATTTTTAAGAGTGCCATGGTGAAAACAGACTTATCTCCTCTATTAGAGCTCATCGAAACTGTGACTTTGCAATTTTTCGTCCTTACTTCTTAATGCAACAAAATATTCCACATTAATTTTATACAGGTTCTTCACATGAACCCAATATGCTTCATCTTTCCAATATCTATGTACCTCACAAATGAACTACCTTTACTGAAGATTACATAATAGCTGTAGTCTCCCAAAACTGCTAAATAGATGAGGTTTTTCTTTAGGCTTGAAACAAACATGACATATTTGAGTGGTAATGGAGGATGCTGAGAAGGGTCCACAAACATCTAAGTGGACTCTCTCCAAGACTACATATGCTTTGATGTCTTGATCATGGAATGTAAATTTCACATATTTCCTCAAGGTACAACCCTTGCAGACATCCTGTTTCTTAAGGGGTCCTTTAGGGAGGCCAATTGTTATTTTCTGCATAGTTTTAAGGGTTCCATGGTTAAAATGGCCTAAGAAATGATAATTATCAGAAATTTACCTTCTCAAAAAATATGATATACGTTCACATATGCTTCAATTTTGGTGAATCTAAATCCATTCAGATAACTATCAATCTGAGTTTACCAAGCTCGAGGTGCCTATTTGAGACCGTACAATGCTTGCATGAGTCTCCACACATGAGACTCCCATTCAAATGTCTCAAAACCTTCTAGTTGCTCTATGTGCACTTCCTCCTCAATAATACCATTGATAAATGTTGTTTTACATCCATCTATTGGATCTTCCACCCCATCTACATAACCAATGCAAGAATTGATCTAATGGATGAATATCTTTCTATGGGAGCAATGGATTCCTCATAGTCAATTACCTCAAATTGAGAGAATCCTTTGGCCACAAATATATCTTTATACTTCTCTATACTTTTGTTGGCTGCATAATTAACCTTGAAGTTCCATCTTGAACCCACAATTTATTTATTTTTGGTCTTCAAACCACTCCCCAAACATTGTACTTCATGTTGGATTTTTATTCTTCTACCATTGAATCAACACAAATTGGTTGCTTAACTTCTTCCTCAAAAGAGTATGGCTCAATATTTATAAGATCAGTCATTAGATCCATGTAGCTTAGTGTACCTCTTAAGTGATCTTATTTTCCTACAAATTTGAAGGAGCTCCAGCATTCTCCCTCACATCCTGCACCAATATATCAAATTCCATGGTTTTTTTCTACCTTCTCTAGATGATTCTACTTGAGTGGATGTCTCCACTCTACCTCCTCTCTTATCCTACATGTGTGGCTTCTCCAAAACTTCCCGAGGGTCCTCCTTTCGAGCTAAAATCTCCTCTTTTGGTTGGATCTGAATCTCCCTCTCAAGAGAGCATCTCATTGCTTTCTCCTCATCAAAATTTACATCCCTTTGCACAACTATAATTCTGAGGGATGGTAAGTACACCCGGTAGTTGTGTGGAGTTTTAGTGTAAGCCCCCAAAACTCCCAAATATGTTGTTAACTCAAGTTTTTTCCTCTAATATTTGGAGACATGGCAATAAAAAAAGGCTGCAAAAATTATGAAATGAGACACATCAAACTTTCTCCTCAAGAAATCCTCCTCGAGTTGAATCATACCAATAATACAACAAGGAATCTGATTATGCAAGTAGAATGTTGTGTTATTTCCTCTGTCCACAAACGCACTGACAAGCCTTGTCTATGTAGCATAACTCTCGCAACTCCCACAATGCTCTGGTTCTTCCTCTCAATTACGCCATTCTGATGTGGGTTGTGGGGTGTTGTGAGCTCTCTTTGAATGCCTTATTTTGCACAAAAATACTTGGATTAATTTGAAATATACTCACCTCCATTATTGATCCCAAGAGCCTTGACCTTCTTGTTGATCTCCTTCTCAACTAGTGCCTTGAATTCTATAATTTTTGAGAATGAATCATCCTTATTTCGCAAGAATAAGATACAACACTTCCTTGATAAATCATCAATAAAAATAACACTTATGTTTGGTAGTGGAGGCTGGTAAGAAGGGTCCACAAACATCCGAGTGCACTCTCTCCAAGACTACATATGCTTTGATGTTTTGATCATGGAATGTAGATTTCACATACTTCCCCAAGGTACAACCCTTGCAGACATCTTGCTGCTTAAGGGGTCCTTTAGGGATTCCAATTGTTATTTTCTGATATTTTTAAGAGTGCCATGGTGAAAAAGGCATAATATACTCTGTTAGAGCTCATCGAAACCGCGACTTTGCACTTTTGCAACCTTACTTCTTAATGCAACAAAATATTCCACATTAATTTTATACAGGTTCTTCACACGAACCCAATATGCTTCATCTTTCCAATATCTATGTACCTCACAAACGAACTACCTTTACTAAAGATTACATAATAGTTGTATTCTCCCAAAACTGCTACATAGATGAGGTTTTTCTTTAGGCTTGAAATAAACATGACATATTTGACTAGTTATGGAGGATGTTGAGAAGGGTCCACAAAAATCTGAGTGGACTCTCTCCAAGAATACATATGCTTTGATGTCCTGATCATGGAATGTATATTTCACATATTTCCCCAAGGTACAACCCTTGCAGACATCATGTTGCTTAAGGGGTCCTTTAGGGAGGCCAATTGTTATTTTCTGCATAGTTTTAAGGGTGCCATGGTTAAAATGGCCTAAGAAATGATAATTATAAGCAATTTAACTTCTACAAAAATATGATATACGTTCGCATATGCTTCACTTTTGCTGAATCTAAATCCATTTAGATAACTATCAATCTGATTTTACCAAGCTCGAGGTGCCTATTTGAGACCGTACAATGCTTGCATGAGTCTCCACACATGAGACTCCCATTCAAATGTCTCAAAACCTTCTAGTTGCTCTATGTGCACTTCCTCCTCAATAATACCATTGATAAAAATTGTTTTAAATCCATCTATTGGATCTTCCACCCCAACTACATAACCAATGCAAGAATTGATCTAATGGATGAATATATTTCTATGGGAGCAATGGTTTCCTCATAATCAATTACCTCAAATTGAGAGAATCCTTTGGCCACAAATATATCTTTATACTTCTCTATACTTTTGTTGGCTGCATGATTAACCTTGAAGTTCCATCTTGAACCCACAATTTATTTATTGTTGGTCTTCAAACCACTCCCCAAACATTGTACTTCATGATGGATTTTTATTCTTCTACCATTGAATCAACCCAAATTGGTTGCTTAAATACTTCCTCAAAAAAGGATGGCTCAATATTTATAAGCTCAGTCATTAGAGCCATGTAGCCTAGTGTACCTCTTAAGTGACCTCCTTTTCCTGCAAATTTGAAGGAGCTCCAACATTCTCCCTCACATACTACACCAATATATCAAATTCCATGGTTTTTTTCTACCTTCTCTAGATGATTCTACTTGAGTGGATGTCTCCACTCTACCTCCTCTCTGATCCTCCATGTGTGGCTTCTCCACAGCTTCATGAGGGTCTTCCTTTGGAGCTAAAATCTCCTCTTCTGGTTGGATCTGAATCTCCCTCTCAAGAGAGCATCTCATTGCTTTATCCTCATCAAAATTTACATCCCTTTGCACAACTGTAATTCTGAGGGATGGTAAGTACACCCAGTACTTGTGTGGAGTTTTAGTGTAACCCCAAAAAAATCCCAAATATTTTGTTAACTCATGTTTCTTCCTCTAATATTTGTAGACATGTCAATAAACAAAGGTTGCAAAAATTATGAAATGAGACACATCCAACTTTCTCCTCAAAAATCCTCCTCTAGTTTAATCATACCAATAATACAACAAGGAATCTGATTATGCAAGTAGAATGTTGTGTTATTTCCTCTGTCAAAAAATGCACTCGCAAGCCTTGTTCATGTAGCATAGCTCTCGCAACTACCACAATGCTTCGGTTCTTCCTCTCAACTACCCCATTCTGATGTGGGTTGTGGGGTGTTGTGAGCTCTCTTTGAATGCCTTCATTCGCACAAAAATGCTTGAATTAATTTGAAATATACTAACCTCCATTGTCACTCCCTAGAGCCTTCACCTTCTTGTTGGTCTCTTTCTCAACTAGTGCCTTGAATTCTAAAATTTTTGAGAATGTCTCATCCTTCTTTCGCAGGAATAAGATACAACACTTCCTTGAAAAGTCATCAATAAAAATGACACTTATGTCTAGTAGTGGAGGATGCTAAGAAGGGTCCACAAAAATCCGAGTGCACTCTCTCCAAGATTACATATGGTTTGATGTCTTGATCATGGAATGTAGATTTCACATACTTCCCCAAGGTACAACGCTTGTAGAAATATTGTTGCTTAAGGGGTCCTTTAGTGATCCCAATTGTTATTTTTTGCATAGTTTTAAGGGTGCCATGGTGAAAATGGCTTAATCTTCTCTGCTAGAGGTCACCGAAATCACGACTTTGCACTTTTGCGGTCTTACTTCTTAATGCAACAAAATATTCCACATTAATTTTATACAGGTTCTTCACACAAACCCAATATGCTTCATCTTTCCAATATATTTGTACCTCACAAATGAACTACCTTTACTGAAGATTACATAATATTTGTAGTCTCCCAAAACTACTACATAGATGAGGTTTTTCTTTAGGCTTGAAACAAACATGACATATTTGAGTGGTAATGGAGGATGCGGAGAAGGGTCCACAAACATCTGAGTGGACTCTCTCCAAGACGACATATGCTTTGATTTCTTGATCACGGAATGTAGATTTCACATATTTCCTCAAGGTACAACCCTTGCATACATCTTGTTGCTTAAGGGGTCCTTTAGGGAGGCCAATTGTTATTTTCTGCATAGTTTTAAGGGTGCCATGTTTAAAATGGCCTAAGAAATGATAATTATAAGCAATTTACCTTCTAAAAAAATATGATATCTGTTCACATATGCTTCACTTTTGGTGAATCTAAATCCATTATAATAACTATCAATCTG
This sequence comes from Pinus albicaulis, assembly GCA_034641835.2. Lineage (NCBI taxonomy): Eukaryota > Viridiplantae > Streptophyta > Pinopsida > Pinales > Pinaceae > Pinus > Pinus albicaulis. The sequence continues at coordinate 407,200 of JAXQQM020062564.1, forward strand.
AGTTTACCAAGCTTGAGGTGCCTATTTGAGACCGTACAATGCTTGCATGAGTCTCCACACATGAGACTCCCATTCAAATGTCTCAAAACCTTCTAGTTGCTCTACGTACACTTCCTCCTCAATATTACCATTGATAAATGTTGTTTTACATCCATCTATTTAATCTTCCACCCCATCTACATAACCAATGCAAGAATTGATCTAATGGATGAATATATTTCTATGGCAGCAATGGTTTCCTCATAGTCAATTACCTCAAATTGAGAGAATCCTTTGGCCACAAATATATCTTTATACTTCTCTATACTTTTTTTGGCTGCATGATTAGCCTTGAAGTTCTATCTTGAACCCACAATTGATTTATTGTTGGTCTTCAGACCACTCCCCAAACATTGTACTTGATGATGGATTTTTATTCTTCTACCATTGAATCAACCCAAAATTGGTTACTTAACTGCTTCCTCAAAACACGATGGCTCAATATTTATAAGCTCAGTCATTAGAGCCATGTAGCTTAGTGTACCTCTTAAGTGACCTCATTTTCCTGCAAATTTGAAGGAGCTCCAACATTCTCCCTCACATCCTGCACCAATATATCAAATTCCATGGTTTTTTTCTACCTTCTCTAGATGATTCTACTTGAGTGGATGTCTCCACTCTACCTCCTCTCTGATCCTCCATGTGTGGCTTCTCCACAACTTCTCGAGTGTTATCCTTTGGAGCTAAAATATCCTCTTCTGGTTGGATCTGAATCTCCCTCTCAAGAGAGCATCTCATTGCTTTCTCCTCATCAAAATTTACATCCCTTCGCACAACTGTAATTCTCAGTGATGGTAAGTATGCCCAGTACTGGTGTGGATTTTTAGTGTAACCTCAAAAAACTCCCAAATATTTTGTTAACTCAAGTTTTTTCCTCTAATATTTGTAGACATGTCAATAAACAAAGGCTGCAAAAATTATGAAATGAGACACATCCAACTTTCTCCTCAGAAATCCTCCTCTAGTTTAATCATACCAATAATACAACGAGGAATCTGATTATGCAAGTAGAATGTTGTGTTATTTCCTCTATCAAAAAATGCACTCGCAAGCCTTGTTCATGTAGCATAGCTCTCGCAACTATCACAATTCTGCGGTTCTTCCTCTCAACTACCCCATTATGATGTGGGTTGTGGGGTGTTGTGAGCTCTCTTTGAATGCCTTCTTTCACATAACAATACTTGAATTAATTTTAAATATACTAACCTCCATTGTCACTCCCGAGAGCCTTCACCTTCCTGTTGGTCTCTTTCTCAACTAGTGCCTTGAATTCTAAAAATTTTGAGAATGTCTCATCCTTCTTTCGCAGGAATAAGATACAACACTTCCTTGAAAAGTCATCAATAAAAATGACACTAATGTCTAGTAGTGGAGGCTGCTAATAAGGGTCCACAAAAATCCGAGTGCACTCTCTCCAAGATTACATATGCTTTGATGTCTTGATCATGGAATGTAGATTTCACATACTTCCCCAAGGTACAACGCTTGTAGAAATATTGTTGCTTAAGGGGTCCTTTAGTGATGTCAGTTGTTATTTGCTGCATAATTTTAAGGGTGCCTTGGTGAAAATGGCCTAATATCCTCTGCTAGAGGTCACCGAAATCACGACTTTTCACTTTTGCAGCCTTACTTCTTAATGCAACAAAATATTCCACATTAATTTTATATAGGTTCTTCACATAGACCCAATATGCTTCATCTTTCCAATATCTATGTACCTCACAAATGAACTACCTTTACTGAAGATTACATAATAGTTGTAGTCTCCCAAAACTACTACATAGATGAGGTTTTTCTTTAGGCTTGAAACAAACATGACATATTTGAGTGGTAATGAAGGATGCTAAGAAGGGTCCACAAACATCTGAGTGGACTCTCTCCAAGACTACATATGCTTTGATGTCTTGATCATGGAATGTAGATTTCACATATTTCCCCAAGGTAAAACCCTTGCAGACATCTTGTTGCTTAAGGGGTCCTTTAGGGAGGCCAATTGTTATTTTTTGCATAGTTTTAAGGGTGCCATGGTTAAAATGGCCTAAGAAATGATAATTATAAGCAGTTTACCTTCTAAAAAAATGTGATATATGTTCGCATATGCTTCACTTTTGGTGAATCAAAATCCATTCAAATAACTATCAATTTGATTTTACCAAGCTCGAGGTGCTTATTTGAGACCGTACAATGCTTGCATGAGTCTCCACACATGAGACTCTGGTTCAAATGTCTCAAAACCTTCCAGTTGCTCTACGTGCACTTCCTCCTCAATAATACCATTGAGAAATGTTGTTTTACATCCATCTATTGTATCTTTCACCCCATCTACATAACCAATGCAAGAATCGATCTAATGGATGAATATATTTCTATGGGAGCAATGGTTTCCTCATAGTCAATTACCTCAAATTGAGAGAATCCTTTGCCCACAAATATATCTTTATACTTCTCTATAGTTTTTTTGGCTACATGATTAACCTTGAAGTTCTATCTTGAACCCACAATTGATTTATTGTTGGTCTTCATACCACTCCCCAAACATTGTACTTCATGATGTATTTTTATTCTTCTACCATTGAATCAACCCAAATTGGTTGCTTAACTACTTCCTCAAAAGAGGAAGGCTCAATACTTATAAGCTTAGTCATTAGAGCCATGTAGCTTAGTGTACCTCTTAAGTGACCTCCTTTTCCTGCAAATTTGAAGGAGCTCCAACATTCTCCCTCACATCCTGCACGAATATATCAAATTCCATGGTTTTTTTCTACCTTCTCTAGATGATTCTACTTGAGTGGATGTCTCCACTCTACCTCCTCTCTGATCCTCCATGTGTGGCTTCTCCAAAACTTCCCGAGGGTCCTCCTTTCGAGCTAAAATCTCCTCTTTTGGTTGGATCTGAATCTCCCTCTCAAGAGAGCATCTCATTGCTTTCTCCTCATCAAAATTTACATCCCTTCACATAACTGTAATTCTGAGGCATGGTAAGTACACCCGGTAGTTGTGTGGAGTTTTAGTGTAAGCCCCCAAAACTCCCAAATATGTTGTTAACTCAAGTTTTTTCCTCTAATATTTGGAGACATGGCAATAAAAAAAGGCTGTAAAAATTATGGAATGAGACACATCCAACTTTCTCCTCAAGAAATCCTCCTCTAGTTTAATCATACCAATAATACAACGAGGAATCTGATTATGCAAGTAGAATGTTGTGTTATTTCCTCTGTCCACAAATGCACTGACAAGCCTTGTCTATGTAGCATAGCTCTCGCAACTCCCACAATGCTCTGGTTCTTCCTCTCAATTACGCCATTCTGATGTGGGTTGTGGGGTGTTGTGAGCTCTCTTTGAATGCCTTCTTTTGCACAAAAATTCTTGAATTAATTTGAAATATACTCACCTCCATTATCGCTCCCAAGAGCCTTGACCCTCTTGTTGATCTCCTTCTCAACTAGTGCCTTGAATTCTACAATTTTTGAGAATGACTCGTCCTTATTTCGCAGGAATAAGATACAACACTTCCTTGATAAATCATCAATAAAAATAACACTTATGTCTGGTAGTGGAGGCTGCTAAGAAGGGTCCACAAACATCCGAGTCCACTCTCTCCAAGACTACATATGCTTTGATGTTTTGATCATGGAATGTAGATTTCACATACTTCCCCAAGGTACAACCCTTGCAGACATCTCGATGCTTAAGGGGTCCTTTAGGGATTCAAATTGTTATTTTCTACATATTTTTAAGAGTGCCATGGTGAAAATGGCATAATATCCTCTATTAGAGCTCATCGAAACCGCGACTTCGCACTTTTGCAACCTTACTTCTTAATGCAACAAAATATTACACATTAATTTTATACATGTTCTTCACACAAACCCAATATCCTTCATCTTTACAATATCTATGTACCTCACTAATGAACTACCTTTACTAAAGATTACATAATCGTTGCATTCTCCCAAAACTGCTACATAGATCAGGTTTTTCTTTAGGCTTGAAACAAACATGACATATTTGACTGGTTATGGAGGATGTTGAGAAGGGTCCACAAACATCTGAGTGGACTCTCTCCAAGACAACATATGCTTTGATGTCTTGATCATGGAATGTATATTTCACATATTTCCCCAAGGTACAACCCTTGCAGACATCATGTTGCTTAAGGGGTCCTTTAGGGAGGCCAATTGTTATTTTTTGCATAGTTTTAAGGGTGCCATGGTTAAAATGGCCTAAGAAATGATAATTATAAGCAATTTAACTTCTACAAAAATATTATATACGTTCGCATATGCTTCAATTTTGGTGAATCTAAATCCATTCAGATAACTATCAATCTAAGTTTACCAAGCTTGAGGTGCCTATTTCAGACCGTACAATGCTTGCATGAGTCTCCACACATGAGACTCCCGTTCAAATGTCTCAAAACCTTCTATTTGCTTTATGTGAACTTCCTCCTCAATAATACCATTGATAAAAATTATTTTACATCCATCTATTGGATCTTTCACCCCATCTACATAACCAATTCAAGAATTGATCTAATGCATGAAAATATTTCTATCGGAGCAATGGTTTCCTCATAGTCAATTACCTCAAATTGAGAGAATCCTTTGGCAACAAATATATATTTATACTTCACTATACTTTTGTTGGCTGCATGATTAACCTTGAAGTTCCATCTTGAACCCACAATTGATTTATTCTTGGTCTTCAGACCACACCCCAAACATTGTACTTCATGATGGATTTTTATTCTTCTACCATTGAATCAACCCAAATTGGTTACTTAACTACTTCCTCAAAAAAGGATGGCTCAATATTTATAAGCTCAGTCATTAGAGCCATGTAGCTTAGTGTACCTCTTAAGTGACCTCCATTTCCTGCAAATTTGAAGGAGCTCCAACATTCTCCCTCACATCCTACAACAATATATCAAATTCCATGGTTTTTTTCTACCTTCTCTAGATGATTCTACTTGAGTGGATGTCTCCACTCTACCTCCTCTCTGATCCTCCATGTGTGGCTTCTCCACAAATTCATGACGGTCTTCCATTGGAACTAAAATCTCCTCTTCTGGTTGGATCTGAATCTCCCTCTCAAGAGAGCATCTCATTGCTTTCTCCTCATCAAAATTTACATCCCTTTGCACAACTGTAATTCTGAGGGATGGTAAGTACACCTAGTACTTGTGTGGAGTTTTAGTGTAACCCCAAAAAAATCCCAAATATTTTGTTAACTCAAGTTTTTTCCTCTAATATTTATAGACATGCCAATAAACAAAGGTTTCAAAAATTACGAAATGAGACACATCCAACTTTCTCCTCAAAAATCCTCCTCTAGTTTAATCATACCAATAATACGACGAGGAATCTGATTATGCAAGTAGAATTTTTTGTTATTTCCTCTGTCAAAAAATGCACTCGCAAGCCTTGTTCATGTAGCATAGCTCTCGCAACTACCACAATGCTTTGGTTCTTCCTCTCAACTACCCCATTCTGATGTGGGTTGTGGGGTGTTGTGAGCTCTCTTTGAATTCCTTCATTTGCACAAAAATACTTTAATTAATTTGAAATATAATAACCTCCATTGTCACTCCTGAGAGCCGTCACCTTCTTGTTGGTCTCTTTCTCAACTAGTGCCTTGAATTCTAAAAATTTTGAGAATGTCTCATCCTTCTTTCGCAGGAATAAGATACAACACTTCCTTGAAAGGTCATCAATAAAAATGACACTTATGTCTAGTAGTGGAGGCTCTAAGAAGGGTCCACAAAAACCCGAGTGCACTCTCTCCAAGATTACATATGCTTCGATGTCTTGATCATGGAATGTAGATTTCACATACTTCCCCAAGGTACAACGCTTGTAGAAATCTTATTTCTTAATGGGTCCTTTCGTGATTCCAATTGTTATTTGTTGCATAGGTTAAAGGGCGCCATGGCGAAAACAGCCTAATCTCCTCTGCTAGAGGTCACCGAAATCACAACTTTGCACTTTTGCGGCCTTACTTCTTAATGCAAAAAAATATTCCACATTAATTTTATACAGGTTCTTCACACAAACCCAATATGCTTCATCTTTCCAATATCTATGTACCTCACAAATGAACTACCTTTACTGAAGATTACATAATAGCTGTAGTCTCCCAAAACTACTACATAGATGAGGTTTTTCTTTGGGCTTGAAACAAACATGACATATTTGAGTGGTAATGGAAGATGCTAAGAAGGGTCCACAAACATCTGAGTGGACTCTCTCCAAGACTACATATGCTTTGCTGTCTTGATCATGGAATGTAGATTTCACATATTTCCCCAAGGTACAACCCTTGCAGACATCTTGTTGCTTAAGGGGTCCTTTAGGGAGGCCAATTGTTATTTTCTGCATAGTTTTAAGGGTGCCATGGTTAAAATGGCCTAGGAAATGATAATTGTAAGAAATTTATGTTCTAAAAAAATATGATATCTGTTCGCATATGCTTCACTTTTGGTGAATCTAAATCCATTCAAATAACTATCAATCTGAGTTTACCAAGCTCGAGGTGCCTATTTGAGACCCTACAATGCTTGCATGAGTCTCCACACATGAGACTCCCGTTCAAAAGTCTCAAAAACTTCTAGTTGCTCTATGTGCACTTCCTCCTCAATAATACCATTGATAAATGTTGTTTTACATCAATCTATTGGATCTTCCACCCCATCTTCATAACCAATGCAAGAATTGATCTAATGGATGAATATATTTCTATGGGAGCAGTGGTTTCCTCATAGTCAATTACCTCAAATTGAAAGAATCCTTTGGCCACAAATATATCTTTATACTTCTCTATACTTTTTTTGGCTGCATGATTAACCTTGAAGTTTTATCTTGAACCCACAATTGATTTATTGTTGGTCTTCATACCACTCCCCAAACATTGTACTTCATGATGTATTTTTATTCTTCTACCATTGAATCAACCCAAATTGGTTGCTTAACTACTTCCTCAAAAGAGGATGGCTCAATATTTATAAGCTCAGTCATTAGAGCCATGTAGCTTAGTGTACCTCTTAAGTGACCTCCTTTTCCTGCAAATTTGAAGGAGCTCCAACATCCTCCCTCACATCCTGCATCAATATATCAAGTTCCATGGTTTTTTTCTATCTTCTCTAGATGATTCTACTTGAGTGGATGTCTCCCCTCTACCTCCTCTCTGATCCTCCATGTGTGGCTTCTCCACAACTTCCCAAGGGTCCTCCTTTGGAGCTAAAATCTCCTTTTTTGGTTGGATCTGAACTTCCCTCGAAGAGTATATCCTATTGCTTTCCTCATCAAAAATTTACATCCCTTCGCACAACTGTAATTCCGAGGGATGGGGCACACCCTAGAGTCAGTGAGTTTAGGCAAGCCTCAAACTCCCAAATATGTTGTTAACTCAAGTTTTTTCCTCTAATATTTGGAGACATGGCAATAAAAAAAGTTTGCAAAAATTATGAAATGAGACACATCCAACTTTCTCCTCAAGAAATCCTCCTCTAGTTTAATCATACCAATAATACAACGAGGAATCTGATTATGCAAGTAGAATGTTGTGTTATTTCCTCTGTCGACAAATGCACTGACAAGCCTTGTGTATATAGCATAGCTCTCGTAACTCCCACAATGCTTTGGTTCTTCCTCTTAATTACGCCATTCTGATGTGGGTTGTGGGGTGTTGTGAGCTCTCTTTGAATGCCTTCATTTGCACAAAAATACTTGAATTAATTTGAAATATACTCACCTCCATTATCGCTCCCAAGAGCTTTCACCTTCTTGTTGATCTCCTTCTCAACTAGTGCCTTGAATTCTACAATTTTTGAGAATGACTCATCCTTATTTCGCAGGAATAAGATACAACACTTCCTTGATAAATCATCAATAAAAATAACAGTTATGTCTGGTAGTGGAGGCTGCTAAGAAGGCTCCACAAAAATCCGAGTGCACTCTCTCCAAGACTACATATACTTTGATGTTTTGATCATGGAATGTATATTTCGCATACTTCCCCAAGGTACAACCCTTGCAGACATCTTGCTGCTTAAGGGGTCATTTAGGGATTCCCATTGTTATTTTCTGCATATTTTTAAGAGTGCCATGGTGAAAATGGCATAATATCCTCTGTTAGAGCTCATCGAAATCGCGACTTTGCACTTTTGCGACCTTACTTCTTAATGCAACAAAAGATTCCACATTAGTTTTATACAGGTTCTTCACACGAACCTAATATGCTTCATCTTTCCAATATCTATGTACCTCACAAATAAACTACCTTTACTAAAGATTACATAATAGCAGTATTCTCCCAAAACTGGTACATAGATGAGGTTTTTCTTTAGGCTTGAAACAAACATGACATATTTGACTGGTTATGGAGGATGTTGAGAAGGGTCCACAAACATCTGAGTGGACTATCTCCAAGACTACCTATGCTTTTATGTCTTGATCACAGAATGTATATTTCACATATTTCCCCAAGGTACAACCCTTGCGGACATCATGTTGCTTAAGGGGTCCCTTAGGGAGGCCAATTGTTATTTTCTGCATAGTTTTAAGGGTGCCATGGTTAAAATGGCCTAAGAAATGATAATTATAAGCAATTTAACTTCTACAAAAATATGATATACGTTCGCATATGCTTCACTTTTGGTGAATCTAAATCCATTCAGATAACTATCAATTTGAGTTTACCAAGCTCAAGGTGCCTATTTGAGACTGTACAATGCTTGCATGAGTCTCCACACATGAGACTCCCGTTCAAATGTCTCAAAACCTTCCAGTTGATCTATGTGCACTTCCTCCTCAATAATACCATCGATAAAAATTATTTTACATCAATCTATTGGATATTCCACCCCATCTACATAACCAATGCAAAAATTGATCTAATGGATGAATATATTTCTATGGGAGCAATGGTTTCCTCATAGTCAATTACCTCGAATTGAGAGAATCCTTTGGCCACAAATATATCTTTATACTTCTGTATATTGTTTTTGGCTGCAGATTAACCTTGAAGTTCCATCTTGAACCCACAATTGATTTATTCTTGGTCTTCATACCACTCCCCAAACATTGTACTTCATGATGGATTTTTATTCTTCTACCATTGAATCAACCCAAATTGGTTGCTTAACTACTTCGTCAAAAAAGGATGGCTCAATACTTATAAGCTCAGTCATTAGAGCCATGTAGCTTAGTGTACCTCTTAAGTGACCTCCTTTTCCTGCAAATTTAAAGGAGCTCCAACATTCTCCCTCACATCCTACACCAATATATCAAATTCTATGGTCTTTTTCTACCTTCTCTAGGTGATTCTACTTGACTGGATGTCTTCACTCTACCTCCTCTCTGATCCTCCATGTTTGGCTTCTCCACAACTTCATGAAGGTCTTCCTTTGGAACTAAAATCTCCTCTTCTGGTTGGATCTGAATCTCCCTCTCAAGAGAGCATCTCATTGCTTTCTCCTCATCACAATTTACATCCCTTTGCACAACTGTAATTCTGAGGGATGGTAAGTACACCCAATACTTGTGTGGATTTTTAGTGTAACCCAAAAAAAATCCCAAATATTTATTTAACTCAAGTTTTTTCCTCTAATATTTGTAGACATGTCAATAATCAAAGGTTGCAAAAATTATGAAATGAGACACATCCAACTTTCTCCTCAAAAATCCTCCTCTAGTTTAATCATACCAATAATACGATGAGGAATCTGATTATGCAAGTAGAATGTTGTGTTATTTCCTCTGTCAAAAAATGCACTCACAAGCCTTGTTCATGTAGAATAGCTCTCGCAACTACCACAATGCTTCGGTTCTTCCTCTCAACTACCCCATTCTGATGTGGGTTGTGGGGTGTTGTGAGCTCTCTTTGAATGCCTTCTTTCACACAAAAATACTTGAATTAATTTGAAATATACTAAACTCCATTGTCACTCCCGAGAGCCTTCACCTTCTTGTTGGTCCCTTTCTCAACTAGTGCCTTAAATTCTAAAATTTTTGAGAATGCCTGATCCTTCTTTCGCAGAAATAAGATACAACACTTCCTTGAAAAGTCATCAATAAAAATGACACTTATGTCTAGTAGTGGAGGCTGCTAAGAAGGGTCCACAAAATTCCGAGTGCACTCTCTCCAAGATTACATATGCTTTGATGTCCTGATCATGGAATGTAGATTTCACATACTTCCCCAATGTACAACGCTTGTAGAAATCTTGTTGCTTAAGGGGTCCTTTAGTGATGCAAATTGTTATTTGTTGCATATTTTTAAAGGTGCCATGGTGAAAACAGCCTAATCTCCTCTGCTAGAGGTCACCGAAATCATGGCTTTGCACTTTTGCGGCCTTACTTCTTAATGCAACAAAATATTCCACATTAATTTTATATAGGTTCTTCACACAAACCCAATATGTTTCATCTTTCCAATATCTATGTACCTCACAAATTAACTACCTTTACTGAAGATTACATAATAGTTGTAGTCTCCCAAAACTACTACATAGATGAGGTTTTTCTTTAGGCTTGAAACAAACATGACATATTTGAGTGGTAATGGAGGATGCTAAGAAGGGTCCACAAACATCTGAGTGGACTCTCTCCAAGACTACATATGCTTTGATGTCTTGATCATGGAATGTAGATTTCACATATTTCCCCAAGGTACAACCCTTCCAGACATCTTGTTGCCTAAGGGGTCCTTTAGGGAGGCCAATTGTTATTTTCTGCATAGTTTTAAGGGTGCCATGGTTAAAATGGCCTAAGAAATGATAATTATAGGAAATTTACCTTCTAAGAAAATATGATATTTGTTCGCATATGCCTCACTATTGGTGAATCTAAATCCATTCAAATAACTATCAATCTAAGTTTACCAAGCTCGAGGTGCCTATTTGAGACCGTACAATTCTTGCATGAGTCTCCACACATGAGACTCCCATTCAAATGTCTCAAAACCTTCTAGTTGCTCTACGTGCACTTCCTCCTCAATAATACCATTGATAAATGTTGTTTTACATCCATCTATTGGATCTTCCACCCCATCTACATAACCAATGCAAGAATTGATCTAATGGATGGATATATTTCTATGGCAGCAATGGTTTCCTCATAGTCAATTACCTCAAATTGAGAGAATCCTTTGGCCACAAATATATATTTATACTTCTCTATACTTTTGTTGGCTGCATGATTAACCTTGAAGTTCTATCTTGAACCCACAATTGATTTATTGTTGGTCTTCATACCACTCCCTAAACATTGTACTTCATGATGGATTTTTATTCTTCTACCATTGAATCAACCCAAATTGGTTTCTTAACTGCTTCCTCAAAAGAGGATGGCTCAATATTTATAAGCTCAGTCATTAGAGCCATGTAGCTTAGTGTACCTCTTAAGTGACCTCCTTTTCCTACAAATTTGAAGGATCTCCAACATTATCCCTCAGATCCTGCACCAATATATCAAATTCCATGGTTTTTTTCTACCTTCTCTAGATGATTCGACTTGCGTGGATGTCTCCAGTCTACCTCCTCTCTGATCCTCCATGTGTGGCTTCTCCACAACTTCCCGAGGGTTCTGCTTTGGAGCTAAAATCTCCTCTTCTGGTTGGATCTGAATCTCCCTCTCAAAAAAGCATCTCATTTCTTTCTCCTCATCAAAATTTACATCCCTTCGCACAACTGTAATTCTGAGGGATGGTAAGTACACCCAGTACTGGTGTGGATTTTTAGTGTAACCCCAAAAAACTCCCAAATATTTTGTTAACTCAAGTTTTTTCCTCTAATATTTGTAGACATGTCAATAAACAAAGGCTGCAAAAATTATGAAATGAGACACATCCAACTTTCTCGTCAAGAAATCCTCCTCTAGTTTAATCATACCAATAATACGACAAGGACTCTGATTATGCAAGTAGAATGTTGTGTTATTTACTCTGTCAACAAATGCACTCGCAGGCCTTGTTCATGTAGCATAGCTCTCGCAACTACCACAATGCTTCGGTTCTTCCTCTCAACTACCCCATTCTGATGTGGTTTGTGGGGTGTTGTGAGCTCTCTTTGAATGCCTTCTTTCACACAAAAATACTTGAATTCATTTGTAATATACTAACCTCCATTGTCACTCCTGAGAGCCTTCACCTTCTTGTTGGTCTCTTTCTCAACTAGTGCCTTGAATTCTACAAATTTTGAGAATGTCTCATCCTACTTTCGCAGGAATAAGATACAAAACTTCCTTAAGAAATCATCAATAAAAATGACACTTATGTCTAGTAGTGGAGGTTGCTAAGAAGGGTCCACAGAAATCTGAGTGCACTCTCTCCAAGACTACATATGCTTTGATGTCTTGATCATGGAATGTAAATTTCACATACTTCCCCAAGGTACAACCCTTGTAGACATCTTGTTGCTTAAGGGGTCATTTAGTGATGCCAATTGTCATTTGTTGCATAGTTTTAAGGGTGCCATGGCGAAAACGGCCTAATCTCCTCTGCTAAAGGTCACTGAAATGACGACTTTGCACTTTCGAGACGTTACTTCTTAATTCCACACAATATTTCACATTAATTTTATACATGTTCTTCACATGAACCAAATATGATTCATCTTTCCAATATCTATGTACCTCATAAATGAATTACCTTTACTGAAGATTACATAATAGTTGAAGTCTCCCAAAACTGGTACATAGATGAGGTTCCTCTTTAGGCTTGAAACAAACATGACATATTTGAGGTGAAGAGGGGATCCTCAATCCATATTAAAGGTTACTGTACCAATCCCAGTAGCATTGTACCTTCCATCATCCCCAAACTCAATATGCATCTAGAGATCTTTCTCCTCCAGGTCACTGAAAAAATATCTACACCTCGTAATTTGGAATGAGGCACCTGAGTATAAGTACCACACACTACCCATCATAGTGTTGGCCATTCATGTGATGAGGATGAATTCTAGCTGAAATTGTGATGCCAATGCTTCACTTACTGCTCCTCCTGAGTTCTTCTTGCAAAAATTTTTGTGTGAACACTTTGTAGCACAGTGCTTGAATTCATGAAAATTGAAGAATTTTAGTTTGGAAAAGTATTTTTTCTTGTCCCCTTGGCTGGAATCTGGTTTGATTTGAGATATCTTCCCTTTTCCCTTCTTTCCCTTTCCATCCAATGAAAAATTTTCGTAATCCTCTCCCTTGGATGAATTTCCTTCTTTCCCTTTCCAACCAATTGGACCATAAGCATTCCCAATTCGGTAATTTATCCCTCCCGTTCACCGAGTCCTTGTATCTAGAACAAATTTTGGGAAGGCCTAGAAAATCTAGGCTCACAAGGTCATTTTCTACAACATTCACGCTAACCCCTCCAAGCTCATCCTGAAATTATGTAAACCTAGTGAGATATTGTGGAATAGTATCATTCTTTTGCATCTTTATGTTTCAAAGTTTGTCTTTGAGGGCCAGTTTTCTATGCCACTGTTATTTTCAAATATCTATGTTGGTGCCTTCCACATTGTGAAAGGAGTTTATTTTACATGGATATTTGGGACAATGTGGTCTCACACTCCCTCCAAGATTATTCACCTCACCATTGCTACATATTTATTCCATTGGGCTAAGTTCTGGACATTAGTTGATCCTGGTTCTTGACATATTCCATAAATCCATTTTCATCAAGCAATGCCTCCTTATGATCCTTTTAAACAATGAAATTCAAGATGCCTTCCAAGGCATACTCTAATCTTAGTCCGTTGAAGGTCACTCTGCCAACTATTAATAAATCTTACTACACTGAAGCTACAAATTCAAACCTCCAGAGGAAAAACTTTGAAATTATTTTTCTAATGTGAATCTTTCTTTGATACCATGTATAAATATGGTGATAAAATTTCAACTGCTCAAGAAATTTAATCTAAATCAAGAGACACAATTCTACTCTAATGCTCTACAAAAATTAATTCACAATTTAGAATAACATTCTCAAACATGCATCAATCACATACACAAGCAGACAAATTTATGTAGGGGAAACCAACAGGTAAAAACCCCTTAATACCTCTTTCATTAATTAGATGAATAGAGAATGTATTACAATTTCTTGTTCGCTCTGAGCTCAACCTACAAGTGAATAACCTTTCTCTCTTCTCAATGAGAAGCTTTGACCCAAACTTAGTCATTTTCTGCCTCTTCTTGAGCCCCTATTTCCTTGCGCATATCCTAAGGAATTAAGCCCCTATTTTTTAGGAATTTTCCTCCAATTGATTTTGCAATTCCCAAGGTTGGATCTCTCACTACATGTAACACCTCTATGCTCAAGACTAGTCTACAATTGATGTTACACTCCCTTGGAATCTCTACCAGAATTGGGGAACTCGAATTATCTGCATGCAATAGCTATTTTTGGTTCATTGATTAATTAACTAGATGATCACAAAGTTAGACTTTCATCCCATTGCACAAATGATTTCCAACAAACTCTATCAACGGTTAGAGGTCAATTAACTGAGTACAATTGAAAATAATTGAAATAGATTGCTAAAATGTAGCAATCAACACATGCATGACTGACCCCCAAGTTGAATTACTCAAATTCACTAAGATAACTGAGTGAAAAGAGCTATGTCACCTCAATTAACTACCTCCAAGTTGTTTGTTGATGTGGAAATTCAAATTTTCTCAATTTGACCGAGGCAAAGTCAAATTGAGACTTTCTTGCTACACTTCTAAACATTTTTTTTTTATGAAGTATTATGTAAACCATGAGATTCAAGGTTCAAATCCCTTGATTCCATTCAATGAAAATAATAATAATTTTAAATAAAAATATAATTTACTTACTTTTTATGATTTTTTTAAACTCCGAAAAGTTAGATGTTTCATCAGGTTAGTGCTTTGATTCCTATTTTCTTTTACTAGCCATTTAATTTGTGTAGGTGTGTGTGTGCGTGTATATATATATATATATATATATATATATATATATACGATCCAGATTTATGCAGGAACGAAACTTAATAAACATATAATCATAAATACAAAGATGTGGTGGCTACAGGCCTCTGAGCTGTGTTACAATGAGGCTCAAGGACCCATTTATTATTGAGAAACAATGGAAAACCCTAAACATCCAAAAATCTAACCCTAGGAGATGAAGCGTGAAAACAATGGGCCCCTTGAGAGTGCTGATATAGCAAAGAGATGTTCATCTGGTAGCTAGTCATCCGCCATTCCTTCTTCACCTATGGATAAAGCTAACCTAGATAAAAAATCTGCAACAACATTCTCCATTCTAGGTTTATTTATAATGGTTATGTCAAACTGTTGTAAAAGTAACAACCATCTAATTATCCTAGCAATAACATCTGGTTTGTTCATTAAATATTTGATGGCTGCATGGTCAGTGTGAACAAAGGTCTAATACATAGTTACATAATTTCTAATTTTTTTAAAGTATGGACAATGGCTAACATCTCCTTCTCTATGAAAAAATAATTGAGCTCGACCTTAGACAAGTTCTTACTATTGGAATAGATTTCATAAGGTAATTAGTCTTCTAACTACCCTAATGCTTCCCCCACAACTTCGTCGGATGCATCGGTGTGGATGTGGAAATGCAGAGTCCAATTTGGACCTCAGAGAATGGGGGCAGTAGTCAACTAACCCTTAATGAGCTCAAAAGCCTCTTGACAAGGACTGGACCAAGTAAACTTAGAATATTTGGCGAATAAACCAAATAGTGGCAAAGCCATCTTATTGAAATATTTGATGAATCTTCTATAATAACTAGCTAACCCTAAGCAGCTCCTGACATTTCTCTTCTTTTGAGGAGCATGTACCTTTTTGATAATAGTTATTTTTCTTGGGTCGAACAATATTCCTGCTTGGGAGATGGGGTGTCCTAATACAACTCCTGCTCTTTTCAGGAATTCACACTTTTCTAGGCTCAGTGAGAGATGCATCCCAATGCACATTCTTAACACTTTTCCAAAATTGGAGAGAGCTTGCTATAGGTCATCCCCATAGGGTGTGAAATAATCCATGTATATTTCAACATAGTCATCGATTAGCTCAAAGAAAATGATCAAGAAAACTCTTTGGAAGGTAGCTGGGGCATTGCACAACCCAAAGGGTAGGACTCTATAAGCGAAGGTACCCCAAGGGAAGGTGAAAGTAGTTTTATCCTGGTCTTCAGGGCTGATTTGGATCTGGTTATACCCACTGAACCCATCTAAGAAGGAAAATAACTTCTTTCCTGCAAGGCCATTCAGGACTTGGTCTATAAAGGGCAAAGGGAAATGGTCCTTCTTGGTGGCTTTGTTAAGTTCCTGATAATAAACACAAATTCACCATTTTCCATTCTTCTTTGGGACTAGGACAAGAGGAGATACCCATGCACTGTATGAATAGGATAAATGAAACTTGCATCCAACATTTTCTGCAACTCTTCCTTGACTATGTCCTTTAGAGCTGGGTTCATCCTTCTTTGTGGTTGTCGCAAAGGCTTGCATCCTTCTTTAATGTAAATATTATTTTTGGATATTGAAGGATGCACCCCTTGTAATCCCAAGCAAATGCATCTAGGTTTTCTTTTAAAAGCTAGCAAAACTGCTTTTCTTCTTCATCGGAGAGGTTTGAGTTAATTTTCATATATTTGGATGGGCCAAAGTCAACAGCCTTGGTGGTTTCATAGATTGAATGGACTGAGTGAAATTGCATCGAAGGTCAGCTTTCAGACTCTTTGACTAGGTTTTCAAGTGGATTGTTAGTGGGAGACTGGTTTTGCATGGCATGGTCGATGAGTTCATCTTATTCAAGTTCCTCCCGTTAAGAGAAACATCTATGGTAAAAATGGGGGCAGTTTTATATACCTCATATTCTTCATCCTCCAACCATATAGGTAGATCATGATCAATGGAAGGTTGGTCTGGAGGATATAATACTAGTTGCTTAGACAAGGGCCCATTTTTAATAGTCATGTTTCCGACCCGATAACTGATATAAACATCTACAGTGGCTAACCAAGGTCTCCCTAAGATGAGAGGATATCCATTGAACTTGGTTTTTGCAGGGTGTAGAACCAAGAAATATGTTGGATACTCCCAAGAGTCAATTGAAACCATAACATCCTTAAAAATTACTTCCAGAGTTTCTGTGGACATATCTGCAAGTTACATAATTCTTGTGGTTTTCCTCAAAGTCCCTTGGAGATTGAGTTTCAACATAGTTTCCTTGGTAATGACATTTATGGAAACCCTAGATTTAGTTTCAACATAGTTTCCTTGGTCATGACATTTAGGGCCTTACATGAAAAAAGGGAACCAAAAATAACAAGCAAGCTATAAGCATATTGTCAAGTAGGAGGTTGAGGAGGGTGCAAAGGAGGCACAACTATCAAACTTGGTCACTCATGTGTATGGAAATCTCAGATCTTGCAAGGGGAAGGGGTAGGAAGATACATAATCTTCGGTGATAAATTTATGGTAGAGATAATCATGGATTTAGCTTGATCACATTTCCAGTCCTCATCCCCCCACTTTTTTACCAAAATAGTTTCCCAGAGATTGGATTTGACCATATTCCAAATATAATGGCTTGAAGGAATTTGATTATTATATATCACCCTATTTCGTTCTTACTCGATGTTTCATAGGAGAAATCCTAGGACAAGGATCCATGTTCTATTAACAATTAGATTTTTGAATCACGATTGCCTCTAGTTATCAATTCTTGAGATTATATCAGCTTGAACCCAATCAATTAGTCTAAAGAGGGTCACAACCTCTCTCCATACTTCTTCTGCTATCTTGCATTCTTGCAATAAGTGGTTCATTATTTCTTCATTCTGCGTGCACATTGCGCATTGAGAGAACCCATAGTATCCTTTCTTAATCCGTTGATCCCATGTAAGAATTGTGTCCAACTAACCAAAGAAATTGGGATACATTCGACCATAGCTTCCATCTCCAAAATTTGTCCCAGAGGCTTTTTTGTGTTCAATCACTAACATTAAGCTTGAGGAGGTAGGCTTCCATGATTGAAAATGAACCTACTAGCTTATATCCCCGTTCAATTTTATCTAGAGCGTGGGAAATACAGATGTGGTGCTCTTGCAATAGTTGATTCAGTGTGGACCAACCTTCTTGGGTCCCCTCTAGATTCCAGTCTCGTTCTGTTTTCCACACCTTCCATTATGTTTGACCACGGTCAAACTGTACAATTTCAGAACTGCGCGAGCAAATCTTTGTGAACTTCCTCAGACCCGTGTGAACCAGAACAAAATAAGAGAATAAAATAATGCTTCATGATCATCTCTAAATGAGGTTGAGGTCACTTTTATTTATATACTTCCAATAGTGTCCAATTTTCTTTAGGGTTGATCTGATCAAATGTGCACATGTAGGCTTTAAATAGTTAGTTATATTTATATTATATATAGATAAGAGTAAAATATAGAGCAGAAATGTGACTTAAATCTCTTAAAAAGAGAGAAGTATGAACCTCGATCTTAGCTAGAAGTGTTTCCATAATGTCAAAAAAGACCACCAACTTCTTAAAAATGAATTATGTAAAGATAAGTGCATTATAAATAATATTTGATATATTTTCTCCCCTAAGGTGTTCACATGGGTTCAGGTTTTTCTTTTTATTCATAAATATATGCTAGTATTTTTTTATATTAATGAGAGGCAAGATGGTGTTTATACTTATTTCAATTTTAGATGTTCTATTTTTTATATTAATGGGATATGTTAGAGGCATTTAATATTAGTCTTTGGGTAGGAGAAAGTGTGGAGTGGTTATTTTCTATTAAAACAATAAGTGTGTTGCACAAACAATGGATATATTACTTTCATAAGTCTTCCTTTGCTAGCTAGAGATAGAATGAGGCACCTAGCTTTTGGAAAAGTTATTTATGCGTGTTCATAAGAATGCACTCATTAAATTAATGCACCAACATAGATCCATCTAAATTTGAGTCTATCAGTATTGAGATGAATCAAATTATTTAAGTGTAATTTTCCTTTAAAATGAAAAAAATGAGGACAAATTTGTACCTCAAAAGATTAATAACATAATACCAATACATTTATAACACACACGAAATTTCATAATACCAACAAGATCAACATTCCATCTACAAAATTTAAAAACTAAATAAAAAAATAACAATTATTCCTTTTAAACACCCTAGCTGAATTCAATTTTCAAACCTTTTATTTTATCTACCTTTTATTTTATCTATTAATATTAGTTTTATATAATTTTTAAAATTAATATAAAAATAAAATTTTAATAATATTATATATTATTAATAATTTTCAACTTTTAATTTTATGAATATTTTTCATTAACTCACATTTTTTTACCTATCTCAAACTTTATATAAATTACAGAAGCTTTTCATTTAAATTTATTATAAAAATAAAAATAAAAATAAATATTTTTAAATATTTAAAACAATGTCAAATTTATATGAATTTAGTTTTAAGTAACATAATTATAAGTATCTAGATAATAAGATCGAACTTGGAAACATCCTAATCATCATAAACACTATTAACTCTCTAATTATGCTTCTCAATTATAACTATTATTACAAAATTATATTTAAATTTATTTTTAAATGTTTAAAATATTACCAAATTTATAAATATAAGTTTAGTCTTCCAATGCGATATATATTGGTATTATTTAGTCATATTGGATATACGTGTCACAAGAAAAAGGTAAAAAAAAAATTTACTAACATAAAAATAATTCTTTCATTATTGTCATTTTTAATTATATATATGTTATTAAAAAAAAATTAATAAATAATTATTATTATAATTATATGTGTGTGATTTTTTCATGCTTTCAATAATAATTTTGGTTGATGCTTTTAATAATAATTTTAGTAAAATACTTTTAAAAATGAAAATAAGAAAAGTACATTAAAAAAAAAATGGTATAAAATTTATGAGTAAAATGAATTTTAACCTAAAAAATTTAGATAAAAGTAGTCAATGTATTTTGAATCCCATACAATTAAGTATAATATTACGGAATGAAAACATTAATTATAAGGTCCAACCGGCAATGTAACTATCAAATTTATGAAAGTAGAAACATGTAAACCAACAACATAAATATCAAATTTAAAAAAAAATAAATAAAAAGAAAAATTGAACTATTTAAATTTTAATATTTTGTTTTAATTATTCAATCACTCTTTTATATCTTACACGTTTTTCTTAATAAAAAATTTAAAACATTTTCTAACTCTTACCTCTATCTATATTGGAATTTGAAATGTAGTATCTCTTCAAATAAAAAGTCATGCTTAAAGTCTTATAGATGAAAATAATTAAATATATAATTTTAAATCATTTCAATTCTTTGATGCTTGAAATCTTTTCTATCACCAATTCTAATTGAAATGTAATAACTATTAATTTATTTTTGAGAGCCACAGTATCTAGAAATTTATTCCAACACTGCTAAAACAATTCTTACTCGTATTTGAAATCTTTATATCACCTAGTTTTGGAGCACCTAAGCGCGAATCCTAGGAATGTGAAAACCTCGGCAATGAATCACATTATGGAGCTGATGAGGGGGCTTAAAAATAAAGTTAAAATATGGGAACGTAGGAAGAAGATACTCTTGAGAGAAAGGTTTAAAGCTTATGAGGCATAGTCTTCCCGTCTTACGAAGTGCTTGGAAGAGGATATCCCGGATGCCGACACCTGGGAAAACATTAAGAGGGTGGAAAATGCAAAAAGGGATATCCCCCTTATTGAGGAAAAGTCCTGGAGACTGAAGAGCATGGCGGTCTGGCTCAAGGAGGGGGACAAGAACTCTAAGTTCTTTCACATGGCTACGAATGGGAGAAAATGTTCCAACGCAATTTGGTAGGTTGAGGACGTTGGAGTATCATATTATTCCACCACTGATATTTAGGAGGTGGCGGTCTGACATTTTGAGGCTCTTTATAAAGCTTGGGGGGAGGATCATTATATCGATCAGTTGTGGGCATTGGATGAGATTCCATTAATGTTCGATGAAAGAAATATAGAGAATTTCTACAGGCCTATCACTGAAGATGAGATTATTTCGGTTTTGAAATTGGTTGCAGCTGACAATAGTCTGGGGTCAGATGGCTGGACCCTGGATTTTTTCTTGCATTTTGCTGACTCTCTTATCTCTATTATCGCGGACATGGCGAATGAAGTCAGGAGGCATGTTTTGGTAAGTGGGGCTTTAAATTATACATTTTTGGTTCTCATTCCAAAAAAAAATTGGAGCTACATCTCTAAGCGATTATAGACCGATCTCTCTCTACAATACCCTTTATAAAATTATTTCAAAGACCGTTGCGAAGAGAATTAAGGGGGTGTTGGCTTGCTACATTTCACCTAAGAAGTCAGGGTTTCTGAAAGGCCGATGCATTCATGATGTGGTGGCTTCAGTGCAGGAATTTATTCATTCCATCCATTCAAAGAAATTGAAAGCTTTGGTCATGAAGATCGACCTGAGCTTGGCTTATGACTGAATTGATTAGAGTTTCTTGAGAATGATTCTGTATAAAATTGGTCTTAATAGAGCCTCGATTAATTGGATAATGGGTTGCACCACCAACCCCTCTATGGCGGTTATAATTAATGGCACGGAATCATGATTTTTCAAACCTCGATGAGGCCTAAGACAAGGCAGCGCTCTATTGCTGCTTGTATTCATTTCGGTAATGGATTCTCTAAGCAAGAGAATTAGAAAAGATGTCATTGCGGGTCACTTTAGAGGTATCACGCTGTCAAATGTTAGGTAGATCAGTGATAATCTGTTTGTAGATGACGTATTGCTCTTTGGGATGATTGAAAGGTCAGTGTGGAATGCTTTCCATGGTTTATTCTCCAGATTATGGGCGGCCATTGGTATGATGGAAAAATCTGAAAAATAGTGCATTTGCTTCGAGGATGAGGGAGATAAATTGGTTTCGAAACTGGTAAAGGAGACTACTGCAGTTTTCAAATTCCCCTATGCGTCTTTGGGTTCAGGATTTAAATACTTGGGTTTCAACCTGAAGCCAAACAACTACTCCTCTGATCCAGGTGGATATTGGTGGCCACCAGCCTATTCCACTTCGGGCCCCACCATTGTCTCTTTCAGTTTTTCAGTTTCGGCACAACTTACTATTTTTAGCAGTTTTTCGGGACTTGAACTTCCGGAGCCTTTTTGAGGCCCTAATCGACATTTTTTGGGCATCGCGCTTCTAGTGAATATAATTTCGTTTTCGAATGGATATTTGTTGCGAAATTTGTATTCTTCACATAGATATTTCTAATGCTGTATCATGTGCGTCAAACGGATATAGTATGCCAAAGTTACGTCCTTGGGAAGTTGAAACACCAATTTACCCAAACAGGGCCCATAGTTTTGGCGCTTCATCTCCTATGGTTAGGATTTTGGATGTTTAGAGTTATCCATTGTTTCTAAATAATAAATAGGCCCTTGAGCCTCATTGTAACTCAGTTGAGAGGCCTATAGCCACCACATCTCTTCTCAGAGATAGCTACCAACGCCTTAGCTTGTTTTATTTCCATTCTGTCTGTAAGAAAATTTCAGTTCTTTGATATTAATGAAATGAAGTGTTATTTCTACTGCATCTATGTATTTATGGTTATGTTTTTATTCTGTTGTGTTCCTGCATAAATCCGGATCATCCTCAAAGGACTTGCAGTGGATGGTTGATAAGGCAAAGAAGAGGGTTAGGGGATGGTCCTTTAAATGGTTATCCAAAGGGGGAAAAATCATTCTCATCCAAGCTATCCTACAACAGCTAATGCTTTATTGGGCACATATTTTCGTTATTCCTAAGAAGACTCTGAATGGCATTAGGAGAGTTATAATGAATTTCTTATGGAATGGAAGTGTGTCTAATGGAAGCTGGACCTCGATCATGAAGCCTAAGATGTATGGAGGATGGGGACTGAAAGATTCAGTATCCTTTGGAAGGGCTCTTTTGATGAAATCTCTTTGGAGGGGAATTATGACTAAAGGAATTTGGAGAGAGATCTTAAGGTATAAGTATCTAAAGGAGAAAGGAATGGAAGATCTCCTGAAGGTGGGATGGAAAAACACTAAAGGAGCCTCTACCATCTGGAATGGTTTCAAACAAATATGGCCAAACTTTACATGCTTCCTAAAGTGGAAGTTTGGGGATGGGGATAAGATCCTCATTGGGAGTCAAACCTGTGTGGTGGATCGGGACTTTTTACCTGCGATACTCAGCTGATTGATTACCTTAATAGGAAGAACATATTTTACATCAGCCAAATTATTAAAGAAAAGGTTGGAGGTATACTGTATTGGTTTTTGGGAGAGATATTATAGCTTCCGGGACACTTGGTACATGATTGGAACAAATACACTATGGACCTGAGAAGAAAAGGGTTGATGTGGAATCAAGGAGGGGACGGGGTGATATGGAGCGGACCGTTGAAGAACGGTATGCTCATTGATGAAGATATTTAAGCGAAACTTGTCTCCAATTCTTCACAGGAGAATGAGTACAGAATTTTTAAGGGGATCTGGGAGAATAGTGCACAATTGAAAATGAAATTGTTTTTATGCTTAATGCTGATGAACAGGAACTTAACTTGGGACAACATGATGAGAAAAGGGAGAATCAGGCCTAGGGTGTGCAGGCTCTACATGAATACAGGTGAAGACAACCAACATCTTTTTTATACTTGCTCTTATGCTAAAATTGTTTTACAAGTTATTTGCAATTTTTTCAGAATGGACATCCTAAATTTGGAGAACACCCTGAATTCATTTTATGGGGCCTTAAGAGATGTCAAAACCTGAGAAGTGTTCCAATTTTGTTCCACTGGTTCATCTGGATCAGCCAAAACAAATGGATTTTTGACGAGATCAGTAACAGTCCAGAGGGTACTGCTCAACAAATCATACAACATTGGGATTTGAATAAAATTGCCCAGAGGACTCCGACAGACCTCTCTAAGCATAAGAGGCCTTTAGAAACTCAATATCCAGCAGTCTTCTTTGATGGCGGGTCACAATACAATAGATGCGAGTGTGGTGTTTGGTTGAGGATCTCGCCCCTATGCCACTATAAGATTTACTGGTTTGGGGGAGATGGCACTAATACGAGGGCGGAAGTTCTTGCACTGTGGGACTTGCTATGGTTTGCATCACAGTTTCATGTCAAAAACCTCTGGGTGTATGGGGATTCGAAGGTTCTAATCGAACATCTTAATAAGGATACAAATTTTTATCCTGGACGTTTGACTTCTTGGCTGGAGCGCATCAATTTGTTGAAAATTTCTTTCGATGAACTAAAATTCCAGCACATCTAAAGGGAAAAAAATGTACAGATGGACACGCTATCAAAGAAGGGACTAAGTGGTGTTTTTGGGGTTATGAATTACGAGCTGATGGACTATGATGGTCATGGCGCTATCGGCTCGATCACCTTTATCTAATCCAGTTCTCAATTCCAGCTTCTCTGTTTTTTTTCATCTTACTTTTTGTCCTGTGAATCCACAACTTACAGGATTGGTATTTTTTTTTGATGAACAACTCACTGTTCTCGAAGTGTTTGTTTTCAAAATCATAGAAGTTAATATCACTGTTTTTAATTATACTGTTTGTGTTTATACAGAAATCTGTGTTTCTTTATTAGGTTCGGTAGTTTTCATTTGAGATTGACGTATATCTTCACCTTCAAATGGAAGTGTATAGCACAGGAAAGAACGATATTTAATGTTTCTGGAACATGAGGGAATTTTCCTGAAAGATTGTAGCAATTTTTGCATCTAAATTTGAATTGGCACATAATATATGCCAGAGTTTTTTCTAGCCACTGTATCTAGAAATATATTCCAACACTACTAAAAAATTCTTATCAGCATTAAAAACTCATTAAATTCACTAATCTCCACACAATTAATGGTGCCAAGGATATGGCATGGATTCCGCTGAATGGGGCACTTGTAACTCCTCCAAACTCTCAGAGTTAACAAACCCAAGGTGGCACACATATATGGAGAACTTCCAAATTGCAAAGGTCTCCAATAAAACATGGCAATTCTTTAAAGGTCTCCAATAAAGCATTGCAATTCTTTAAACTATGTGGATTGCATAAATAATTTATTCAAGACAATTGATGTTGATGTGCGATTTGGGGAGCTAATTCTTTAAACTATGTGCATAAATATTTTTTTCAAAGATAGTTGACTCAGCATAGTAGTTGAATTTCTGTTATTTAAATTAGTTTTTTTTACCGTAAATATAGATTCAGTACCCTAAAAGTTCTCTAGGACACTTGGATTGTGCAAGTTATCCATCAAATTTCTGTTTTCAATAATTTCTTGCCAGATTTTAAAGAAATTAGATAGAAAAATCCACTAAAAGAGCCTTCAAAAAATCGCACTAAAGACTTTTCTAGTGGATTTTTCCACTCTAATTTCTTTAAAATCCGGCAAGAAATTATTGAAAACAGAAATTTGATGGATAACTTGCACAATCCAAGTGTCCTAGAGGTTTTTTAGGGTGCTAAACCTATATTTACAGCAAAAAAACGAAGTTTTCTTTAGTGTGATTTTTTGAAGGATTTTCTGGTGGATTTTTCCGATCTAATTTCTTTAAAATCCCGCAGGAAATTATTGAAAACAGAAATTTGATGGATAACTTTCAACTTTTATTTTTATGAATATTTTTCATTAATTCGCTTTTTTTACCTAGCTCAAAATTTATATAAATTACAAAAGCTTTTCATTTATATTTATTATAAAAATAAACATAAAAAAAATATTTTTAAATATTTAAAACAATGCCAAATTTATATGAACTTAATTTTAAGTAACATAATTATAAGTATCTAGATAATAAGATCCAACTTGGAAACATCCTCATCATCATAGTAACTCTCTAATTATGTTTCTCAATTATAACTATTATTACAAAATTATATTTAAATTTGTTTTTAAATATTTAAAATATTACCAAATTTATAAATTTAGTTTATATGCAGAAGAGCGAAGATAAGGGATTTTGGGGTTATGAATTAGGAGCTGACGAACTATGATGGTCATGGCACTATCCACTCGATGAACTTTATCTAATCCAGTTCTCAATTCTAGCTTCTTTGTTTTTTTTCATCTTACTTTTTGTCTTGTGAATCCACAACTTACACATTGGTTTTTGTTTTTTGATGAACAACTCACTGTTCTCGAAGTGTTTGTTTTCAAAATCATAGAAGTTAATATCACTGTTTTTAATTATACTGTTTGTGTTTATACAGAAATCTGTGTTTATTTATTAGGTTCGGTAGTTTTCATTTCAGATTGACGTATATCTTCACCTTCAAATGGAAGTGTATAGCACAGGAAAGATCGATATTTAATGTTTCTGGAACATGAAGGAAGTTTCGTGAAAGATTGTAGCAATTTTTGCATCTAAATTTGAATTGGCACATAATATATGCCAGAGTTTTTTCTAGCCACTGTATCTAGAAATATATTCCAACACTACTAAAAAATTCTTATCAGCATTAAAAACTCATTAGATTCACTAATCTCCACACAATTAATGGTGCCAAGGATATGGCATGGATTCCGCTGAATGGGGCACTTGTAACTCCTCCAAACTCTCAGAGTTAACAAACCCAAGGTGGCACACATATATATGGAGAACTTCCAAATTGCAAAGGTCTCCAATAAAACATTGCAATTCTTTAAAGGTCTCCAATAAAGCATTGCAATTCTTTAAACTATGTGGATTGCATAAATAATTTATTCAAGACAATTGATGTTGATGTGCCATTTGGGGAGCTAATTATTTAAACTATGTGCATAAATATTTTTTTCAAAGATAGTTGACTCAGCATAGTAGTTGAATTTATGTTATTTAAATTAGTTTTTTTTACAGTAAATATAGATTCAGTACCCTAAAAATTCTCTAGGACACTTGGATTGTGCAAGTTATCCATCAAATTTCTGTTTTCAATAATTTCTTGCCAGATTTTAAAGAAATTAGATAGAAAAATCCACTAAAAGAGCCTTCAAAAAATCACACTAAAGACTTCTCCTTTAAAGAATGGAGTTGTCTTTAGTGCGACTTTTTGAAGGCTTTTCTAGTGGATTTTTCCACTCTAATTTCTTTAAAATCCGGCAAGAAATTATTGAAAACAGAAATTTGATGGATAACTTGCACAATCCAAGTGTCCTAGAGGTTTTTTAGGGTGCTAAACCTATATTTACAGCAAAAAAACGAAGTTGTCTTTAGTGTGATTTTTTGAAGGATTTTCTGGTGGATTTTTCCGATCTAATTTCTTTAAAATCGGACGAGGAAATTATTGAAAACAGAAATTTGATGGATAACTTTCAACTTTTAGTTTTATGAATATTTTTCATTAATTCACTTTTTTTACCTAGCTCAAACTTTATATAAATTACAAAATCTTTTAATTTATATTTATTATAAAAATAAAAATTAAAAAAAAATATTTTTAAATATTTAAAACAATGCCAAATTTATATGAACTTAATTTTAAGTAACATAATTATAAGTATCTAGATAATAAGATCCAACTTGGAAACATCCTCATCATCATAAGCACCAGTAACTCTCTAAAATTTGTTTTTAAATATTTAAAATATTACCAAATTTATAAATTTAGTTTATATGCATGTGCTTTTTTCATGCTTTCAATAATAATTTTGGTTGATGCTTTCAATAAGAATTTTGGTAAAATATTTTTAAAAATGAAAATAATAAAAGTACATTAAAAATTTATGAGTAAAATGAATTTTAACCTAAAAAATTTAGATAAAAGTAGTGAATGTATTTTGAATCCTATACAATTAAGTATAATATTAAGGAATGAAAACATTAATTATAAGGTTCAACCCGCAATGTACTGACTATCAAATTTATGAATGTAGAAACATATGAACCAGCAATGTAAATATCAAATTTATAAAAATAAGAACATTTTGAACTATTTAAATTTCAATATTTTATTTTAACCATTTAATCGCTCTTTTATATCTTACATATTTTTCTTAATAAAAAATTTAAAACATTTTCTCACTCTTACCTCTATATACATTGGAATTTGAAATGTATCTCTTGAAATAAAAAGTCATGATTAAGACTTGTAGTATCTCTTCAAATAAAAAGTCATAAAATCGATCAATCTGGCCAATCGATTGAAATCCAGAGGTAATTCATCAAAAATTTGAGAAGAGCGAATATTAGGACCAAGATAAGGGCTTCATGCAGCTGGAGGATCCGCAATCGAATTCGCCCCACCCTCCAATACAACCCAATATGTAAAAAAACTAATACACCATTCCTTCGGAAAAATGTTATACAATCCATTATACACCAAAAAGCACTTGTTTCTAAGAGCAAGGAGCACATATACTAAACATCTAAGCCAACATAAACTGCAGCTCATCATTATGTTTCTTTGAAATCCTTCTCAACGGTATACTCTTGTTTACAACAGAGTTATTGCAGCTCCGGCTGTGGCTTCAGTGGGAGTCTGTTTAGGTGTAGCAATCGGGGACAAAATACGCTTCATTATCCACCCTAATCATTTAAATTCGATTTTGATATCTAGGAATATAGTAGTTGCAATGGTTTCTATTATATCCTATTCTCTGGTTAGAATAAAAAGAAAAAAAAAATATTATAGCTAACAAAAAATCAAATTAAGATGAGAGAGATAGAATTAGAATATTATACCTCATTTTAATTTTGAGTTTTTGATAAGGATATTATTCTAACCGGACTTGCTGAGAGGTATAATAGAAAGCGTTGCAGCTGCTCTATTACCGGATATCAAATTGGATTTAAATAGTTATGGCACATAATGAAACTTATTTTTTCTCCAATAGCTACACCTCACAGAAGAAACCTGCTCTAAAGATCAAATTCGCTAAAAAGTTTGACGGCTTTAGGTTTATAAATTAAAGAGAAGCGCAAAATCAAAACACTCATCTACCATCTCGTTAATAATAAAATAAAAAATAATAAAAAATTATTTTCAAAAGATTAAACATAAAAATTACCACAATGTACACTATATACTTAATACTGTGAAAAATGAATCATTATGGAAAGAAACCTAATAATCTTATTCACTAGAAGAAACGACTCTTTTTAACTGAAATTATCACCCACATGCCAATACCATGGATTCTCAATATCATAAGCCATGGGCTAATACCATGGGCCAATACCATAGATTCTCAATACCATGGGCTAATACTATGGGCCAATACCATAAATTCCCAATACCATGGGTTAATACCATGAGCCATTGTTATAGATTCTCATATCTTAGTGTAACTCATTTGACTCATTCTATAGTATTCAAAAAAACATTAAAAAGTCAAATATTTATTACTTCATGTTTATTTTGAAATAGGATTACAAAATTTTATTTTAATTATCAATAATTCTTAGATGGGTAGCAAGGATTTAACTTCAATATTCTAGAACATTCTTAATAGTCACATATCAAAGGTGAGAATTTATCTCAACTTTCTAACCTTTTAATTAAATTGATTAATTAAAAAAAACATTATATGAATATGACTGATGGTTTTTTGGCCCTTAGTTGGTGCTGACATATCATATTGTAGAAAAACATATTTATAGGTTAAACATCACAATAATAAAGTTTGGGTGAATATATATATGGTTAAGACTATTTTTACATGATTTTTTAAATGTATATATGTTTAAGTACTATATTAATTATTTTTATAGCTAGTAATAATAATAATTTAAATTATACCCATAAGGGTAGTTCAATTGGTGATTTTGTAGAAATATGGTTATAGAATTTCAAGTGCTCAAGAAATTTAACCTAAATCAAGATACACAATTCTACTCTACTCTACCAAAATTAATTCACAATTTAAAACAACATTCATAAACCTACATCAATCATATACACAAGTACATAAATTTATCTAGGGGAAACCAACTCGTAAAAACCCCTTAAATGTGCTTATGAATAGAGAATGCATTACAATTACTTCCTCACTCTGAGCTCAACCTGCAAGTGAATAACGTTTCCTCACTCTAAGCTCAACCTGCAAGTGAATAACCTTTCTCTCTCCTCAATGAAAAACTTTGACCTAGACTTAGTACATTTTTTCCACAAATCTTGAGGAATTAGACCCGTATTTTTTACAAATTTTCCTCCAATTGATTGCACAAATCCAAAGGTTGGATATTTGATTGCATGCAATACATGTACACTCAAGACTAGTCTGCAACTAATGTGACACTA
The DNA here is from genome assembly GCA_034641835.2 of Pinus albicaulis. Taxonomy (NCBI): domain Eukaryota; kingdom Viridiplantae; phylum Streptophyta; class Pinopsida; order Pinales; family Pinaceae; genus Pinus; species Pinus albicaulis. The sequence goes on from JAXQQM020062564.1 coordinate 437,551, forward strand.
CCTTGGAATATCCACCACAACCGGGTAACTCAAATTCTCTACATGCACTAGCTATTTTTGGTTGATTGATCAATGAGTTAGGCTGATGTCCCACTGCACAATTGACCTCCAATTGACTCTATCAATAGTTATAGGTTAGTTAGCTGAGTACAATTGAAAATAACATAACTATATTGTTAAAATTTATCAATCAACACATGCATGACTGAACTCCAAGCTCACTAACTCTAATTTACTCAGCTAACTCAGTGACAAGAGCCATGTCACCTTAGTTAACTACCTCCAAGTTGTTTGCTGATGTGGAAATTCAAATTTTCTCAATTTGACCAACGTAAATTCAAATTGAGACTTTTTTGCTGCATTTCTCAACACTCCCTCTTATCAAGAAAGGGATTTTCAACCACCCCTATCCTGCACCTGTGGAATTTGAACTTACTTCTTGACAAGAAAATTGTTAAGATGTCAACATTTGTTCATTTGTCAGAATGTATTGTAGCAATATTATCCTCCACTGCACATAGTCCCGTAAATGATGATACCAAATATCTATATGCTTGGATCTATTATGAGATACTCGATTCCCAACGAGCTTAATGCAATTATGATTATCAAAATAGATCACAATTGGAACCATCTCTTGACCAAACAATCCCACAAGTATATTTCTCATCGAGATCGTCTCACATGTAACTTGACTTGCAACCATGTATTCAATTTTTGTCAAGTTGAGCGCCACAGATCTCTGTGTCCTACTGTACCAACAAATTTTTATGGACCCAACACTAAAAATTCCACCTAATGTACTCTTTTAGTCAGATGGACTCCCTGCCCAATCTACATGTGTGAAGCCACGTAACTTCACTCCCTTTGTCCTTATATAGCATAATCCATACTAGTTAGTGCCTTTGAGGTACTGTAAAACATGCTTAGCTTCCTTCCAATACAATTTGGCCAGCCTAACCATAGCTTGGCTCAACTGGTTGACTACATAGCACATACATGGTTTTGTGTTCACAAGATACATTAGTGAACCCATTAGATTCTAATAAATGGTAGCATCAACCTCTTCACTTGAAGTGTCATTCTCCTTCCTCCAGTTAGTCTCTATAGGTGTCTCCATGGGCTTACAACTCTCCATGCGAAATATTTGCAATATCTCGATGGAATATTTACCTTGAGACACAAAAAATTCCCCATCACCTTGTCATACTTCTAGCCCAAGGAAGTACTGCATGAGATCCATGTCTTTCATCTCAAATTCCCTTGCAAGGTCCTCCTTGCAAAATTTGATCAACTTCTCATCACGTGTCAATATTAATCATAAACATATAAAACAATGATAAGAAATTTACCTTCTACGAAAATATGATATAGGTTCGCATTTGCTTCACTTTTGGTGAATCTAAATCCAGTCAGATAACTATCAATGTGAGTGTACCAAGCTCGAGGTTCCTAATTGAGATCACACAATGCTTGCATGAGTCTGCACAAATGAGAATCCCATTCAAATGTCTCAAAACCATCTGGTTGCTCTATGTACACTTCCTCCTTAATAACACCATTGATAAATTTTTTTTTTACATCCATCTGGTGGATCTTCCACCTCATCTGCATAGACAATGCAAGAATTAATGGATGCATACCTTTCTACGGGAGTAAACGTTTCCTCATAGTCAATTCCCTCAACTTGAGAGAATCCTTTGGCCAAAAATCTATCTTTATACTTCTATATACTTATGTTCGCTGCATGACCTTGAAGATCCATATTGAACACATAATTGATTTATCTGTCAGTCTTGAGACCAGTTCCCAAACATTTTTCTTCATGATGGATTTGTACCACCATTAAATCAAGCCAAATTGGTTTCTTAATTGCTTCCTCAAAAGAGTATGCCTCAATATTTATAAGCTCGGTCATTGTAGCCATGCATATAGTGTACCTCTCAGTTTACCTCCTTTGCCTGCAAATTTGAAGGATCTCCCGCATTCTCCCTTGCATCCTTCACCAATATATCCAATTCCATGGTTTTTTTTCTACCTTCTCTAGATATTTTGCTTGAGTGGATTTCTCCACTCTGCCTCCTCTATGATCCTCCATGTGTGGCTTCTCCACAACTTCCTGAGGTTCATCCTTTGGAGCTAAAAGCTCCTCTTCTAGTTGGATCTGAATCTCCCTCTCAAGAGAGCATCTCATTGCTTTCCCCTCATCAAAATTTACATCCCTTCACACAAATGTAATTTTGAGGGAAGGTAAGTACACCTGGTAGTTCTGTGGAGTTTTAGTGTAACTCCAAAAAACTCCCAAATATGTTGTTAACTCATGTTTTTTCCTCTAATATTTGGAGACATGGAAATAAAAGAAGGCTGCAAAAATTTTGAAATGAGGCACATCCAACTTTCTCCTCGAAAAATCCTCCTCTAGTTTAATCATACCAATAATATGACAAGGACTCTAATTCTACAAGTAGAATTTTGTGTTACTACCTCTATCCACAAATGCAGTGGCATGCCTTCTTCATGTAGCATAGCTCTCGCAACTCCCACAATGCTCCAGTTCTTCCTCTTAGTTACCCCATTATGATGTGGCTTTTGGGGTGTTGTGAGATCTCTTTGAATGCCTTATTTTGCACAAAAATCCTTGAATTCATTTGAAATAAACTCACTTCCATTGTCGCTCCTGAGGGCCTTCACCTTCTTGTTGATCCCTTTCTCAACTAGTTCCCTGAATTCTACAAAATTTGAGAATGTCTCATCCTTCTTTCGCATGAATAATATATAACACTTCCTTGAGAAATAATCAATAAAAATAACACTTATGTCTGGTAGTGGAGGTTGTTGAGAAGTGTCCACAAACATCTGAGTGGACTCTCTCCAAGACTACATATGCTTTGATTTCTTGATTGTGGAATGTAGATTTCACATACTTCCCCAAGGTATAACCCTTGCAGGCATCCTGCTACTTAAGGGGTCCATTAGGTATGCCAATGGTTATTTGATGCATAATTTTAAGGATTCCAAGCTGCCAATGTCCTAATCTCCTCTACTAGAGCTCACCGAAATCGCAACTCTACACTTTTGTGGCCTTACTTATGAATGAAACACAATCTTCCACATTAATTTTATATATGTTCTTCACACAAACCTTCGATATGCTTCATATTTCCAATAGCTATGTTCCTTAGAAATGATTTACCTTTACTGAAGATTACATCATAACTGCAGTGTCCCAAAACTGCTACAAATATGAGGTTCTTCTTTAGGCTTGAAACAAGCATGAAATATTTGAGGTGAAGAGGGGATTCTAACCCTCTCTTAAAGGTTGCTATACTAATCACGGTGGCATTATACCTTCCATCATCCTCAAACTCAATATGAATCTAGAGATCTTTCTCCTCCAGATCACTGAAAAAATATCTACACCTTGTTATGTGGAACGAGGCACATCAGGATAAGTACCCCACACTCCCCATCATAGAGTTTCCCATTCATGTGATAAGGGTGAAGTCTAGCACAAACTGTGAAGCCAATGCCTCACCTACTGCTCCTCCTGAGTTCTTCTTGCCAAATGTTTTGTGTGGAAATTTTTTAGCAAAGCGCTTGAATTCATGAAAATTGAAGCATTTTAGTTTCGACAAGTACTTCTTCTTTCCTCCTTCGCTGGAATTTGGTTTGGTTTGAGATATCTTCCCTTTCCCCTTATTTCCCTTTCCAACCAATGGAAAATTTTTGTCATCCTATCCCTTGGATGAAGTTCCATCTTCAGTATTTCATATGATTTCTTCTTATACAAAATTGGACCATAATAATTTTGAATTTGATAATTTCTCCCTCCCATTCACCGAGTCCTAGTAGCTATAAAAAATTTTGGGAAGGCCTAGAAGAGCTACGCTCACCAGGTCATCTTTTGCAACATTCATGCTAACCCCTCCAAGCTCATCCTAAAATTGTGTAATTATGGTGAGATATTTTGGAACAATATCATTCTTTTGCATCTTTATGTTTCAAAGTTTGTATTTGAGGGCTAGTTTACTATGGGACTACTATTTTCGAATATCTATGTTAGTGCCTTCCACATTGCGAAAGGAGTTTCTTTTACATGGAGATTTGAGATAATGTGGTATCACACTCCCTCCAAGATTATTCTCCTTGCCTTGGCTACATATTTATTCCATTGGGCTAGGTTTTGGGCATTAGTTGATCCTAGTTGTAGAATGGTTGTCTTGACATATTCCATAAATCCATTATCGTCAAGAAATTCCTCCTTGTGATCCTTCCATATAATGAAATTCAAGCTACCTTCCAAGGCATAGACATAGTGTAATCTTAGTCCATTGAAGGTCACTCTCCTAACTCCGAAGAAATCCTGCTACACTGAAGCTGCAAATTCAAACCTCTTGAAGAAAAAATTTGAAATTATTGTTCTAATGTGCACCTTTCTCTGATACCATGTATAAATATGGTGATAGAATTGCAACTTCTCAAGAAATTTAATCTAAATCAAGAGACACAATTATACTCTACTGCTATGCGGAAATTAATTCACAATTTAGAATAACATTCACAAACATGCATCAATCCCATACATAAGAGCACAAATTTATGTAGGGGAAACCAACTGGTAAAAACCCCTTAATAACTATTTCATTAATCAAATGAATACAGAATGTATTACAATTTATTGCTCGCTCTGAGCTCAAACTGCAAGTGAATAACCTTCCTCTCTTCTCAATGAGAAGCTTTGACCCAAACTTAGTCAATTTATGCCTCTTCTTGAGCCCCTATTTCCTTGCGCATATCCTGAGGAATAAAGCCCCTATTTTTTAGGAATTTTCCTCCAATTGATTGTGCAATTCCCAAGGTTGGATCTCTCACTGCGTGTAACACTTGTACACTTAAGACTAGTCTACAATTGATGTTACACTTCCTTGGAATCTCTACCACAATTGGGGAATTTGAATTCTCTGCATGCACTAGCTATTTTTGTTTCATTGATCAATTAACTAGATGATCACTAAGTTAGATTGTTGTCCCATTTCACAACTGATTTCCAACTAACTATATCAATAGTTAGAGGTCAATTCACTGAGTATAATTGAAAATAATTGAACTAGATTGCTAAAATTTAGCAATCAACACATTCATGACTGACCTCCGAGTTGACTAATTGAAATTTACTAAGATAACTAAGTGAAAAGAGCCATGTCACCTCAATTAACTACCTCCAAGTTGTCTGCTGATGTGGAAATTCAAATTTTCTTAATTTTACCATGGCAACGTCAAATTGAGACTTTCTTGCTACACTTCTCAATTTTTATTTTTCTTTGTTATGAAGTATTATGTAAACCATGAGATTCAAGGTCCAAATCCCTTGTCCGTCAAGTCAATGAAAAGAATAATAATTTAAAATAAAAATATAATTTACTTAATTTTTATGATTTTTTTAATCTTCGAAAAGCTAGATGTTTCACCAGGTTAGTGCTTTGATTCCTATTTGCATTTACTAGACATTTAATTTATGTAGGTGCACACACACACACACACATATATATGATCCAGATTTATGTAGGAACAGAACATAATACACATATAATCATAAATACAAAGATGCAATAGAAATAACACATCATTTCATTAATATCAAAGAATTGAACTTTGTTTACAAACAAAATGGAAATAAACTAGCTAGGACATTGGTAGCTTATCTTTGAGAAGAGATGTGGTGGATATAGGCCTTTGAACTGTGTTACAATGAGACTCGGGGGCCTATTTATTATTTAGAAACAATGGAAAACCCTAAACATCCAAAAACCCAACCCTAGGAGATGAAGCGCCAATACTATGGGCCCCTTGAGAGTACTGATATAGAAAAGAGATGTTCATCTGGAAGTTGTTCATCCATCATTCCTTCTTCACCTGTAGATAGAACTAGCCTGGATAAAAAATCTACAACAACATTCTCCTTTCCAGGTTTATCAACAATGGTTAAGTCAAACTGCTATAAAAGTAATAACCATCTAATTATCCTAGCATTCACATCTGGTTTGTTCATTAAATATTTGATGGTTGCATGGTCAATGATAACAAAGGTCTAATACCTAGTTACGTAATATCTAAATTTTTTTAAAGCATGGACAATGGCTAACATCTCCTTCTATGTGACAACATAATTGAGCTCGGCCTTAGACAAGTTCTTACTGATGAAATAGATTGCATAAGGTAATTTGTCTTCTAACTTCCCTAATGTTTCCCCCAAAGCTTTTTCGGATGCATCAGTGTGGATGTGGAAAGGAAGAGTCCAATTTGGACCTCAGATAATGGGTGCAGTAGTCAAATTTCCCTTAATGAGCTCAACAGCCTCTTGACAAGGACTAGACCAAGTAAACTCAGAATCTTTAGTCAATAAACCAAATAGTGGCGAAGCCATCTTACTGAAAATTTTGATTAATCTTCTATAATAAACAGCTAACCCTAAGAGTCTCCTGACATCTCTCTTCTTTTGAGGAGAAGGTGCCCTTTTGATAATGGTGATTTTTCTCAGGTCCACCTGTATTCTTGCTTTGGAGATTGAGTGTCCTAATACAACTCCTTCTCTTTTAAGGAATTCACACTTTTTTGGGCTCAGGGAGAGATGCATCCCAATCCACCTTCTCAACACTTTTCCCAAATTAGAGAGAGATGCTTGGAATTCATTCCCATTGGGTGTGAAATCATCCATGTATTTTTCAATAGAGTCATGGAATAACTCAGAGAAAATTCTCAAGGAAACTCTTTGGAAGGTAGCTGGGGCATTTCACAACCCAAAGTGTAGGAATTTATAAGCAAAGGTACCCCAAGGGCAGGTGAAAGTAGTCTTATCCTGGTCTTTAGGGCTAATTTGGATATGGTTATACCCACTGAACCCATCTAAGAAGGAAAAGAACTTATTTCCTGCAAGGCCATCCAGGACTTGATCTACAAAGGGAAAAGGGAAATGGTCCTTCTTGGTGGCTTTTTTAAGTTCCCGATAATCAACACAAATTCTCCATTTTCCATTTTTATTCGGGACTAGGACAAGAGGAGATACCTACTCACTGTCTGATATAGGATAAATGAAACCTGCATCCAATAGTTTCCATAACTCTTCCTTGACTATGTCCTTTAGAGATGGGTTCATCCTTCTTTGAGGTGATCATAGAGGCTTGCATCCTTATTTGATGTAAATATGATGTCTACATACTAAAGGATGCGCCCCTTTCATGTCCTTGTAATCCTAAGAAAATGCATCTAGGTTTTCTTTTAAAAGTTGGCATAACTGCTTTTCTTCTTCATGAAAGAGGTTTGAGTTGATTTTCAGAGATCTGGATGGCCCAAAATCAACAGCCTTGGTGGTTTCAGAGGCTGAATCGACTAAGTGCAATTCCATCCAAGGTTGGCTTCCAGACTCTTTAAGTAATTTTTTAAGTGGACTATTAGTGGGGGACTCGTTTTGAATGGCATGGTCAATGAGTTCATCTTCATCAAGATGCTAGGTCCCTATATACTAGTTTAGCCCCTTATTGTTGTTAGTGTAGCCCCCTTATTGTTATTTTTGTACCCCTATAACCCCCATATTGTTCTTATTGTGCCCTTACATTATTATTGTTAGGTCGGCTAGGATTATATTGTGACCCCATGGACTCCTATATATAGAAAGGTGGTTTTTTCATTTGTATCATCCAAGAATTGTTAATTTATGTAATGTAAAGGAGGTTTCCCCCTCGAGTGGCTTATTTCTAAGGCTTTGATCTCTCTTTTATTCTATTTTTAGAGCTGGTTTCATAACATTTGGTATCAAATCTTTGGATTCTAGGGTTTCACTGCTCCAAACAAGTCATCATGGAATTTTCGCTATAAATTTGTTTCTACGAATGTTCATAAGTTGAAATTTTTACCATGAGAAGCCAAAATCGTGAGGAATGGCGTATAAAAATTTCAGATATTGGTTCATAATATTTTCGGAGATCTGATCTGTGGAATTTAGGGTTTTTGCAGGCTCCTGAATTTCATCTAAAAGAGGTGACATTGGGAAAATTGTCATAAATCTCTCTCTGAGCATTGGATTGGAATTTTGTAAAATGTGTCCAAAATTACACAGACTGTAGATTCATGTTTATCAATTTCACAGTTGAACGTGGAAAAAGTGACATGTGGCATGCCATACAAGTGCGCTCTACTGAACTAGTCCATAATTAGGTCATTGTGGGTGGCTGGACATAACCTTGCCTTGAAGCATCGAAATTAGGTCAGACCTGTGGAATTCAAAATAAAATTTAGAGCGCTACTATAGGACCTAATTTTAGATATTGAAGTTCCGAAATCACAGAGATAATATCGAGCTCCTCAAAAGCAAGAAAAATGTGTGTATTTTGTTTTTCAAATTGCATAAGTCTTGTTTGAAAAATCCATTTGAAGTGATTCCAAGGGCATATTGAAGCATAGATTCAATATTGGGTTCTAAAATTCTCCCTAAAAATAATTCAAAACCCATTAGGTCCTCATAATACTCTACTATGACTCATGAAGATGAAGAAGTGCAACATGATATATCAAAATTACAAGAGCAAGTGCACCAAATTTTGCTCTCGCAAAGAGAAAAAAAAATGAAATGGAAGTTTTGAAGAAAGGCATGGAAGTTAATATGAATGGTTTGAAGAAGGGCATGGAAGCTAATATGTATGGTTTGAAGAAAGGTGTGGAAGCTAATATGGATGGTTTGAAGAAAGGCATAAAAAGCTAATATGGATGGTTTGAAGAATGGCATGGAAGATAATATCGATGGCAGAGAAGAAAAAATGAAAGACAAAATGGAAGACATGAAGAATGATCTAAAATAAGACATGGAAGGTTTGAAAAAGTTGATACAAGAAATGATTCCTAATGGCGAAATGATAGTAGAGGAAACTCATGATGAGAACAAAATAAATGTTAATCGTGATTTCATAAACTCTAATGTTGGATTGAAGACCCACCATATTCCAAAGATCGATATGAGAAATTTTGATGGCAAGGATCCCATAACATGGATACTACAGATGGAGAAATATATTTATCTCAACAATGTACAAAACACACAAAACGTATGCATTGCAACTTTATACTTAGAACAAAATACATTTGTATCGTATCGATGGCTTTGCTTTCGTAAAACAAATTGTCACTTGGTCAATTTTTATAGAGGAAATGATAGCACATTATGATGATATAAGGACATATCCAGAAGAAAAAAGTAATACTGTTGATTGATTCGAGTAATACCCATAATTTTATTCATTGTAAGGTAGCCAAGGAATTGAATTTCTTCCTATACCCAGCACCATAATGTCAAGTGATGGTTACAAATAGAGGAACTATAAATTGCTCCGGAAAATGCCATAATATCAAGCTAACCATTGGGGAATATGTATTTAATAGTCCAATTTTTTCCATTCCAATGGGAGGTGTTGATGTTGTACTAGGAGTACAATGGTTAGAATCTTTGGGGATGGTAGCTTTTAATTTTCAAGAACTTTTCTTGAATTTTTTTTTGCAAGGAAAGGAAGTTGAATTACAGAGTATCGCAGGGAAGCCGGGAAAGATAATAAGCCCTAATGTCATGAAAAAGCTTCTGAAGAAAGAAAAATGAGGCGTAATTTCACAATTATGCTCACTAGAAGTTCCAACATCAAATTCATCTATTTCTCCATATCTCCAAAAAGCATTGGACAATCATTCCAAGGTGTTTGAAACTCCCAAAGGACTCCCACCTATTCATGATCATGATCATGCTATTCATTTGATTCTAGGAAGTGTTCCTCCAAACATCAGGCTTTACAAATATCCTTATGTCCAAAAGAGAAAAATTGAATGTATGATTGCAGAAATGTTAGAGGCTGGTATAATTCAACCTAGTGAAAGTTCTTTCTCTACTTCAGTAGTATTGGTGCACAAGAAAGATGGATCAAGGTGCATGTGTCTCGATTATAGGGAGCTCAATAAGATCACTATTAAAGATAAATTTCCCATTCCTTTGATTGATGAATTATTGGATGAATTAAATGGAGAAATTTATTTTACCAAATTGCATCTTCGTTCAGGATATCATCAAATTAAAATGAAGACTGAAGATATTATAAAAACAACATTTCGAACTCATGAGGGTCACTATGAATTTTTGGTCATGAATTTTTGCCTTACCAATGCCCCTTCTACATTTTGAGGGTTGATGAATTCCATTTTCAAACCCTTCCTTAGAATATTTGTGTTGGTATTTTTTGATGATATACTAATCTACAACAGGTCTTGGAAGGATCATGTTCAACATGTTGACAGGGTGCTCAAATTATTGCAAGAGAGACAATTATAGGAAAAAATCTCCAAATGTTTCTTTGGAGTACAAGAGGTGGAATATCTTGGTTATATTGTATCTCATGAGGGTGTTAAGGTAGACCCTAAAAAAATTAAAGCCATTATGAAATGGAAAGTCCCCACAACCATAAATCAATTACGAGGATTTATCGGGTTAACAGGGTATTATCGCATGTTTGTTAAGAATTATGGGAGAATAGTAGCACCTCTAATAACATTATTGAAAAAATATGCATTTTCATGGAATCCTGAAGCAACTAAGGCCTTTAAGCATCTTAAATAGGCAATGTCCCTAGCATCGGTCTTAGCTACACTAGACTTCACAAAAACCTTTATTGTGGAATGTGATGCCTCAGGAAATGGAATTGGTGCAGTTTTAATGCAAGAAGGAAGATCCATTACTTTTGAAAGTCGACCAATCAAAGGAAAATATTTATAGAAATCTATTTATGAGAAGGAAACATTGGCAATACTACATGCACTAAAGAAATGGTGACCTTACCTAATGGGAAGACACTTCAAGGTAAAAATTGATCATGATAGTCTTAAATACTTTTTGGAAAGAAACCTATCTTTAGAAGAGTAGCGAAAATGGGTCACAAAAATGTTGGGTTATGGCTTTGAAATCATCTACAAAAAAGGGAAGCTAAATGTTGTTGCAGATGCATTCTCAAGAAAGGATGAAGAGGTGGAAGCATTGCTTTGTGCCATTTCTATTATCCAACCATATTGGATAACCAAAGAAAGCGATGAATGGAAGAAGGGCGAAGAAGTGTGGACACTCATTCAAAAGTCGCAACAAGATCTTAGTACATCTGATACATTTAGTTGGAAAAATGATTCCTTATGGTACAAAGATCGCTTGTATCTTTGTAAGAATTCCCAAATTAAACAAAATATTATTTTGGAATTGCACACATCTCCCTTAGGAGGACACTCAAGACTTTTAAAAACTTACCACAGGGTAAAGAAATAATTGTTTTGGGATGGCCTTAAATCTGATATTCAAAATTTTGTGGCGGAATATTTGGTTTTCCAGCAAAATAAAGTTGAGACAATTAAGATACCAGGTCTTCTACAACATTTATCCATTCCAGGTCAACGTTGGGAGGAGATGTCAATGGATTTTATCATAGGTTTACCTAAGTCTGAAGGAAAGAGTGTCACCATGGTGGTAGTTGATAGACTTACCAAGTATGCACAATTTTGTGCACGATCTCATGCATTTAAAGCAAGTACAGTTGCTACTGCATTTATGGAAACAATTTAAAAGCTACATGGAAACCCAAATATTATTGTAAGCGACAGAGATCCCATTTTACTAGAAATTTTTGGACGGATTTATTTTCTTGTTTGGGTACTCAAGTAGCTCATAGCTCATATTATCATCCTCAATCTGATGGGAAAACTGAGATAGTGAACAAATGTTTGGAAGGATATCTTCGTTGTTTTGTATTTGATAAAAAAACACAATGGGTCAAGTGGTTACCTCTGGTTGAATGGTGGTATAACACTTCCTTCCATACTGTAGAAAAATGACCCCATTTATGGAACTTTATGGATATCATCCACCATCCATCACATCATCTTTAAGAGAAAATTCTAAGGTTCAACTAGTGGATGAGCATATCGAGCATCCAAAACAAGTTATCCAACTCTTAAAGGATAACCTAAATTTGGCACAAAATCGAATGAAACAACAGGTAAATCAACATCGCAACGAGAGTAGTTTTGATGCACGAGATTGGGTGTTTTAATGGCTATAACCATACAAACAAATGTCCCTCGAGCAAGCTAAGAAGGATAATAAATTATTGCCAAAGTACTATGGTCCTTACAAGGTGCTGCAAAAGATTGGTACAATGGCATACAAATTGGAGCTTCCTGTTTCTTCTCGAGTGCATCCAGTTGTCCATGTTTCATGCTTAAAGAAGGTTACAGGTGACAAAATTCCAGTTCAAACAATATTTCTAGAACTTTGCAAGGAAGGAAAAATCATATTGGAACTTGAAGCAGTCACGGAAACAAGAACTCGACAGCTACGAAATCGATCAATTTTAGAGTATCTCATCAAGTGGAAGAACTTACCCACTGAATAATCAACATGGGAGGATGATGATTTTATACAGAAGCATCTAGAGCTACTCAAGGGTTGAGGACAACACTTTTTTGAAGGGGAGGGGCATGTTAGGTCCTTATATTACTAGTTTAGTCCCTTACTATTGTTAGTGTAGCCCCCTTATTGTTATTAGTGTACCCCTGTAACCCCCATATTGTTATTATTTTGCACTTACATTATTCTTTTTAGGTTGGCTAGGATTATATTGTGACCCCATGGAATCATATACATAGAAATGAGGTTTTTTCATTTGTATCATCCAAGAATTGTTCATTTATGTAATGTAAAAAAGGTTGTCCCCTCGAAGTGGCTTATTTCTAAGGCATTGATCTCTCTTTTCTTCTATTTTGGAGCTAGTTTAAAAACATTGGCTATCCCCCTCTAAGAATAACATATATGGTACAAATGGGAGCAGTGTTATATACCTCATCTTCTTCATCCTCCAACTATATAGGTAGATCATGATCAATGGAAGGTTGGGTTGGAGGATATAATACCAGTTGTTTAGACAAGGGCCCATTTTTAATAGCCATGTTTCTGGCCTGACATCTGATATAAGCATCTGGAGTGGCTAACCAAGTTCTCCCTAAGATGAGAGGATATCCATTGAACTTGGCTTTTGGGTGCAGAACCAAATATCTATAGGATACTCCCAAGAGGTAATTGAAACCATAACATCTTCAACAACTCCTCCCTGAGTTACTCTGGATCGTTCTACAAGTTGCAGAACTGTTGTTATTTTCCTCAAAGTCCCTTGGAGGTTTAGTTTCAACATAGTTTCCTTGGTCATGACATTGATGGAAACCCCTAGATCAATCAAAGTATTGGGGGCTATGACACCATCTATGTGCACATCTACAACTGGACTACCAGGGTCCAAGTACTTTGGAAAGATCACCCTTCCCAACATTAAGTTGGAAAACTGTCCTACTACATTGATGGTGGGGGTATCTTTCTTATTTCTCCCAGGTTTATTGAAGCACTTTTCATTGATAAGCCTATTGTAAATAGGGACAACCTTAATGTCCTAAAGAAGTGGTATATTTACACACACATTTTTCAACTCTCCCAAAATTTTAGTCTCCTCTGGGGCGTGCTAACTAGGATGGATCAAGTGCTAGGTTTGTGGGAGACTCTGGCTCCACAGGGCCAAGGTCCATGGGAAACTATGGCTCCATAAGGCTGAAATTATATAGAACTGAAACACGAGCGAAATTATAAAGAATTACCACACGATCGAAATATTTACCTCAGGAGTTTGCAACATATCCAAGAGCTTGGTTAAATATTTACTTGTCCTCGTCCTCCTTAGCCTCCTTTTACACCTCAGATTGGAATTTATTAGTTTTTTACTTGAACGAATTCTTGTTTGAAAATCCTGGGTTTACATTTATATTTTTTTGAGCCTATGAACAATCATGTCTCTTTAGGAGGGTCGACATGACCATGAGGAAGTCGTCATGTGAAATTTTAACATTTATTTAAATTATTTTGAGTACACTATAAGAGTGATTTATGTTCTTAATATCACCAAGGATTTGACTTGTAGTTGTAGGTTCTGTTAAATTTATTTTCCATATTCTAAGCCCTCAGCTACTTTTGATTGTGCATGACCTAATCAATGTCTCCCATGTATATGTACATTGTCTTTTCTTTTGACTGATATATTCATATGGTATTGACAACTTGCTTGGTCATCCCCTTGTAACAAGATCATGCTAGGCTTCATCTTGGACTAGTCGATTTCTTTTATGGTTAGACATTTTCTGTCCACAACAAACGTCACAACTTATGAATCAACCTGTCTTCTCCATAGTTAATGAGTATTCCAAGACACCCATGCACTAGTGCCTCTGTGTTGAACAATAAACTTGTCATTTCTGTCAAACTGTCGAATTTCTTTAACAGAACAATGCCTCCACAGATTTCTATGCATCTAGGAATTTATCACTATTAGCATACATTCATGCTTAGGTAATCTTAGGGTCCATGCATATACTTAGGGCATCATTCTTTATCTAGAAAATGGTAGGGCTAGCTTCAACTAGGGCTTTATCAAGGCATTTGGCACATTATAGCTTTTGTCATTAAATGCACTTTAGGGCCAGGGCTTTCAATTAATGCTTAGAGTTAGGGTCTAGTCAAGTAGTTATGGTTTAGGGCATCTTCAACAATGCCTTATTCACATCAATGAAAACATTGACCAACATAAAGTGGTATGTTGGGAAAATTTTCACGATAAACATTTTCTCAGGAAAAAAATTAAAATAATATTATTAATACGTCATATCCATGCATTTGGATTGTTTTCACAAGTCATTTTCATTTTTTTTAACCCCATGTTGTTATTTTTGGGTTTTTTTATTTAAAGAGTTAGTTATATTTATATTATATATAGATAAGAGTAAAATATAGAGTGGAAATGCGACTTAAATCTCTTAAAAAGAGAGAAGTATGAACCTCGATCTTAGCTAGAAGTATTTCCATAATGTCAAAAAAGACCACCAAATTTTAAAAAGTGAATTATGCAAAGATAAGTGCATTGTTTAAGGTTTGATATCTTTTCTCCCCTAAGGTATTCACATGGGTTCAAGTTTTTCCTTTTATTCGTGAATACATGTTAGTCTTTCTTTATATTAATGAGAGGCAAGATAGTGTTTATACTTATTTCAATTTTATATGTACTATTTTTTTATATTAATGGGATATGTTAGAGGCTTTTAATCTTAGTCTTTGGGTAGGAGAAAGTGTGGAGTGGTTATTTTTATTAAAACAATGAGTGTGATGCACAAAAAATGGATATATTATTTTCATAAGTCCTCCTTTGGTAGCTAGAGAAAGAATGAGGCACCTTGCTTTTAGAAAAATTGTTCATGCCTGTTCATAAAAATGCACTCATTAAATTAATGCACCAACACAGATCCATCTAAATTTGAGTCTATTAGTATTGAAAGGAATCAAATTATTTAAGTGTAATTTTCCTTTAAAATGAAAAAAATGAGGAAAATATTGTACCTCAAAAGATTAATAACATAATATCAATACATTTATAGCACATAAGAAATTTCATAATATCAACAAGATCAACATGTCATCTACAAAATTTAAAAACTAAATAAAAAAATAACAATTATTCCTTTTAAACACCCAAGCTGAATTCAATTTTCAAACCTTTTATTTTATCTATTAATATTAATTTTATATAGTTTTTAAAATTAATATAAAATTAAAAGCTTTATATAAATTACAAAATTATATTTAAATGTGTTTTTAAATATTTAAAATATTACCAAATTTATAAATATAAATTTAGTTTTCCAATGTGATATGTATTCTTATTATTTAGTCATATTAGATATACATGTCACAAGAAATAGGTAAAACAAAATTTACTAACCTAAAAAATTAGGTTTACATAATTCTTTCATTATTTTCATATTTAATTATATATATGTTATTAAAAAAATTAAAATTGTTTATATTTTTTTAATAAATAATTATTATTATAATTATATGTGTGTGCTTTTCTCATGCTTTCTATAATAATTTTGGTTGATGCTTTCAATAATAATTTTGGTAAATATTTTGAAAAATGAAAATAATAAAAGTACATTAAAAAAAATTGGTATAAAATTTATGAGCAAAATGAATTTTAACCTAAAAAATTTAGATAAAACTAGTCAATGTATTTTGAATCCTATACAATTAAGTATAATATTAAGAAATGAAAACATTACTTATAAAGTCCAACCAACAATGTACTAACTATCAAATTTATGAAAGTAGAAACATGTGAACCAACAACATAAATATCAAATTTATAAAAATAAAAACATTTTGAACTATTTAAATTTTAATATTTTATTTTAACCATTTAATCACTCTTTTATATCTTACATATTTTTCTTAATAAAAAATTTAAAACATTTTCTCACTGTTACCTCTATATATATTGGAATTTGAAATGTAGTATCTCTTCAAATAAAAATTCATAATTAAGACTTGTAGTATCTCTTCAAATAAAAAGTCATGATTAAAGTCTTATAAATGAAAATAATTAAATAATTACTTTTAAATCATTTCAATTCTTTGATGATTGAAATCTTTTATATCACCAATTTTATTTGAAATGTAATAACTGTTAATTTATTTTTGAGAGCCACAATATCTAGAAATGTATTCCAAAGTTACTAAAACAATTCTTACCAACATTTGAAATCTTTTATATCACCAATTCTAATTGAAATATAATAGCTATTAATTTATTTTTAAGAACCACTCTATCTAGAAATATATTCCAACACTACTAAAACACAATTCTTATCAGCATTAACAACTCATTGCATTCACTAATCTCTACACAATTAACGCTGCCAAGAATATGGCATGGATTCTGCTAAATGGGGCACTTGTAACTGCTCCATGCTCTCAGAGTAACAAACCCAAGGTGGCACACTTATATGGAGAACTTCCAAATTGAAAAAGGTCTCCAATAAAACATTGCAATTCTTTAAAGGTCTCCAATAAAGCATTGCAATTTTTTAAACTATGTGGATTGCATAAAATAGTTTATTCAGGGCAATTTATGTTGATGTGCGATTTGGGGAGGCAATTATTTAAACTATGCGGATTGTATAAAATATTTTTTTCAAAGAAAGTTGATTCAGCACATTCAGTACAGCAGAGCACTTGAATTCTGTTATTTAAATTATCTTTTTTTACTGTAAATATATATTCAGCACTCTAAAAAAACCAGACAAATTCACTAGAAAAAACTTCAAAAAGTAAAGACGACTACCTTAAAGAATGGAGTTGTCTTTAGTGCAACTTTTTGAAGGCTTTTCTGGTGGATTTTTCCGATCTAATTTCTTTAAAATCCAGCAAGAAATTATTGAAAACAGAAATTTGATGGATGACTTGGACAATCCAAGTGTCCTAGAAGTTTTTTAGGGTGCTGAATCTATATTTACAGTAAAAAAATTAGTTTAAATAACAGAAATCAAGATTTTACATGAATTTGTTTTACCGAATTCGGAACCGAAACACCAAAAAGTCACACTAAAGACAACTCCATTCTTTAAAGGAGTAGTCTTTAATGGTACTTTTTGGAGTTCTGGTGCCCGAATCCCCTGAAACAAGTTCAGGTAAAATCTTGATTTCTGTTATTTAAACTAGTTTTTTTTACTATAAATATAGATTCAGCACCCTAAAAAACTTCTAGGATACTTGGATTTGTGCAAGTTATCCATCAAATTTCTATTTTCAATAATTTCTTGTCGGATTTTAAAGAAATTAAACCGAAAAAATACACCAAAAACACCTTTAGAAGTTACACTAAAAACAACTCCATTCTCTAAATTCTGTGGATTGCATAAATAATTTTTTCAAAGATAGTTATGTACGATTTGAGATTTTGGATAAAGAAATTTTCAAAAACAATTGATGTGAGATTTGGGGAGCTGATTCTTTAAACTGTGGATTGCATAAATTATTTTTTCATGTGCGATTTGTGGAACCAATTCTTCACATTGTTACACCATTGTAGATTTAAATTCTCCAGCATTGTAATATTTCATAATGATCAGTGGTTGACAACATAGTTTTGGTACCAATTAAATGTAGATGCAGTTCCAGGCTGCTTAAATATCCAAAAAAAAAACAATTAAATATAGATGTTCCAATTAAACCAATTAAGAATTTGGAAGAATCTGCAATTAGAAGCACCTCTCAAATAGATGTGCTGGAGGTTTGTTATTTTTTAGAAAAAATGACGCAGTGACATCAATTTTGAAAATCTTTTTAACACTAACAGATGACCAAAGTATTGTTGCAAAAATTCGACTGTAGGTGTGAACTCAGCAGTATTAGAATGACCATCCTTTCACGGTGCTCCAATTGCCCTATAGATTTTGGAAACTCGGAGAGAGGAGTGGAGAGGCCCCTGCAATGTTTGACGGTTCAACATATGTGATGACTGTAGTTTAAAAAATGGATTAAATGAAAAAGAATGAACCCAAATACTTGTCTGACGTTCAATTTATGCCCCTCCACTTCTAAAACTCTTAATCTGACTCCAGGCAGGTAGGAAACAGTTAGAACATGGATTCCAACGGAGCCATGCAAGATGTGGGGACTGAGCCCTCCTCAATATGCTTTCTAAATGACTTTTTCTTTAAGTGCAACAAGCTGCAAATTATTGATACCATGAAAGTGAAGTTATTAAATGGATCCACCCCATTGAAATGTTGTTGGCCTGCCTTGCTATGGGATATCTATCTTTACTCCAAATGCACTGGTGGTATTTCTTTGTGACTTAAAACGACCAGGGAAGTGTAGTATCAGCTGACAAGATATTGCATGCTTGTCTTGTTGAGATTTTAAAGGAGCCATTTCTACTCTTTTACCATGTTATCCACAAAGTGCATAAAATCGATCAATCTGGCCAATCGATTGAAATCCAGAGGTAATTCATCAAAAATTTGAGAAGAGCGAATAGCAGGACCAAGATAAGGGCTTCATGCAGCTGGAGGATCCGCAATCGAATTCGCCCCACCCTCCAATACAGCCCAATATGTAAAAAAACTAATACACCATTCCTTCGGAAAAAAGTTATACAATCCATTATACACCAAAAGGCACTTGTTTCTAACAGCAAGGTGCACATATACTACAACATCTAAGCCAACATAAACTGCAGCTCATCCTTATGTTTCTTTGAAATCCTTCTCAACTTTATACTCATGTTTACAACAGAGTTATTGCAGCTCCTGCTGTGGCTGCAGTGGGAGTCTGTTTAGGTGTAGCAATCGGGGACAAAATAAGATTCATTATCCACCCTAATCATTTAAATTTGATTTTTATATCTAGGTATGTAGTAGTTGCAATGGTTTCTATTATATTTCCTATTCTTTGGTTAGAATAAAAAGAAAAAAAACTATATTATAGCTAACAAAAATATCAAATTGAATTGAGATAGACTTAGAATAATTTTAGATTCTAACCATACCTCATTTTAATTTTGAGTTTTTGATAAGGATATTATTCTAACCAGACTTGCTGTGAAATATAATAGAAAGTGTTGCAGCTGCTCTATTCCCAGATATCAAATTGGATTTAAATACTTATGGCACATAATGAAACTTATTTTTTCTCCAATGGCTACACCTAACAGACTCTCACTGTAGCCACAGTGGGAGCTGCAAGAAACCTACTCTAAAGATCAATCTCTTGACTAAACAATCCCACAAGTATATTTCTCATCCAGATAGTCTCACATGTAACTTGACTTGCAACCATGTATTCATCTTTTTCGGAGTTGAGCGCCACAGACATCTACTTCCTGTTGTACCAGGAAATTGTTGCGGACCCAAGTCTAAAATTCCACCTGATGTACTCTTTCAGTCAGATGGACTCCCTTCCAAATCTACATCTATGAGGTCACACAACTTCAATTCACTCCCTCTATCCATCTGTACCATAATCCATGCTGGTTAGTGCCTTTGAGGTACCGAAAAACATGCTTAGCTTCCTTCCAATACAATTTGGTCAGCCTAACCATAACTTGGCTCAACTGGTTGACTACATAGCACATATATGGTTTTGTGTTCACAAGATACATCAGTGAACCCATTAGATTCCGATAAATGGTAGCATCAACCTCTTCACTTGAAGTGGCATTCTCCTTCCTCCAATTAGTCGCTATAGGTGTCTCCATGGGCTTACAATTCTCCATGCGAAATATTTGCAATATCTCAATGGCATACTTGCCTTGAGACACAAACAATTCCACATCACCTTGTCATACTTCTAGCTCGAGGAAGTAGTACATGAGACCCATGTATTTCATCTCAAATTCCCTTGTAAGGTCCTCCTTGCAAGAGTTGATCAATTGCTCATCACTTGTCTATATTAATCATAAACATATAAAACAATGATAAGAAATTTACCTTCTACGAAAATATGATATAAGTTTGCATTTGCTTCACTTTTGGTGAATCTAAATCCATTCACATAACGATCAATGTGAGTGTACCAAGCTTGAGGTGCCTATTTGAGACCATACAATGTTTGCATGAGTCTTCACACATGAGACTCCCATTGAAATGTCTCAAAATCCCCTGGTTGCTCTATGTACACTTCCTCCTCAATAACACCATTGATAAATGTTGTTTTTACATCCATTTGGTGGATCTTCCACCCCATCTACATAACCAATGCAAGAATTGATCTAATGGATGAATACCTTTCTACGGGAGCAAAGGTTTCCTCATAGTTGTTACACACCATTTTGTCACTGTCCTTGCAATCCTTGTCCCGCACATTGGAGGATCATTTCTGTGACTAAAACAAAGTGTCATGCCTTGCAAAGAACATCATTGCATCTCTTTCCATGAGGAAAACATTCCTTTTATTGACAATTCCTTGAGCAGACTATGAGAAACACATGTTTTTGCCTTGGCGCTAGTAGACTGTTATGCCCTCATGCCAATGAGGAAGATTTATGCTGGGCCCTGTGCCCATTGGCGCTATGTCCGAGTGAGCTACCTGCACCAACCTGTTTATTGATTTTTTTTTTTTAAATAGAGGCAAAGTTTCCATCATAACAACTTCATGGATGAGTCATCTGGAGTGGTTCCATTGAATAGTCACGGCCTTCCTCCTTTGGCCTCTTGTTTCCACCTTTTGGGGAAACATCCCAAAGGATAAGACCTCCCTTCCACCATTGTATGGATCCCAACCTCATCCTCTCCATCTATAAATAAAGCCATCTTCCATTGATGAGATAGCTAAATATATTATAGTTGAAATGCTAAAGAGAATTCATGAACTGTTCGCTAGGAAGATAGAACAGAAGAGACCTTTGTCGAGAGAGCTTAGGCATGTGTCTTCATCCCATCTGAATTCCCAATGATCCTTTGAGACGCGCTTTGACTGAACCTCGCTGAAGGAGGCTGCGACATCAAGGCTCTGATTGTAACTCTTTATTCTATTTATACATATACACGACTATTGTCTGGTTCCCATCTTGCGTTAATGTGTTTTATTTGATGCAATATGCTTAACCCTCCTTGACTAGTTAGTTGATTATGAATGAAATCATTGTTTTGTATGATGCTCTTGTTTTCTGATCTTCATGCAAGTATTCGAGCATTGTTGCAGAAGGATTGTGACCCGTCGAGACAAATATCAAGAGGCCACCACCACTACAACAACAATAGCTTTGGACTCCAGGTAGGTCGATCTACCCTGTCATTTTCATTAATTAATTAGGAACCTACACTTTAGCTTGTCCCTTTGTTGCTAGACGCACTCTAGGATTAGAGGGATCGTCTCTGTCCGTAGAGAGAATTTACCTTCCCAAAAAATTGACGATTCCACTGGGGATCAGTGTGAGTTTTTTGTTTTTTTGCCTTTTAGGAGTTTCTCTTGTCAAGTTGACTTTGGTCGTTTGCTTGCTTGCCTGTATTTTTTGGCTTGTTTAATTGTCTAGAATCCTCTTATACAACTTCAGAGTGTCAAGATTGACCTATGCTCACTAGTTCTTTCCTCCTCCCATAGTTATCCAGCTTGGCACGAGTTTCTCTTGAATAGTTACACCAATTGGCGTAGGTTGCTTTTGTCGCAGTAACACCAACCCCTGTTTGGTGCAGATTACCACCTCACAGTCGCGCCGAATCCTGTAGGATTTGATTTGACACTTTTGCTAAGTTTTTGGCCAGTTGTGCTTGACTCTCGCTTGTTTCTTGATTTGCAATTGGTCTTTTTGGAGTTGTTTTTGTTATTTTAAGCTTGTTCTTCTCAGCTATTTGTCTATTCTCTTATCGATGAAATTCATAGCCCTAGAGTTATAGGTGTATTTCGCTCACTAAGCCTTCTGATTGAATTTCTAGCATTTTTGTTTCCCGTCAATTCGATTCCCCGATCAGTTTCTTGAGTATTTCTTGATCCTTTGAGTTTTTGGTTTGTTGAACGATTAATTTTGTGTTTGTTTGACTCTCCATCTCTTTATTTTCGAGCATGGATCACATTGCTCATTTGGGTCATTTTGAAGGCTTTCACTTTTCTTGAAAGAGTGCATCATTGGTTTGAGTATGTCTTTATGTTTGTATTGTGTTCAGATTGTTCGTTTTGAGATATCTACATTCATAGTGCTCTAAACTAGCGTTTGATTTGATTTTTGATGTAATTATTGCATTGTGTACTTCTTTCATTCAAAAAGAAAAAAAATTGCATCCTTTCATTTGCATCGAGAATGAAAATTTCTTTTACATAACTAGCGCTTGCATCTAGGAAAGATTTTTTCGTTTCTCGTTTTGATTGTATTAGATGCATTAGGGGAATTATTCGTATGATTTCATTGTTTGTTACTTTCTGAAAGATTACTATCCTTCTCTTAGTTAGCATTCATCGAATGGAAAATGGTTTTCTATTGCATGTAGCTTGCATTTAGGAAATTTGAGATCAAATTCAGTAGGGCCTTGAAACTGAAACATTAATTCAAGATCAAATGTAAAATTTATTCAATTAACCTAAGGAAACATTGGAACCTAACGCAAACATTTTTAGAGGTCTACGCTAGTGAAATGTTCCGGGGTCATTAAACCTAGTAGCTGTCGTTCACCATCTAGCCTTAGACAGCACTAGTACAGACTTGTGCTCCCTGTATCGTCATTTATATAAAGGGAGAACATCATAGGTTCAAATCCATTATCCATAGGAAGCTAACTCTGTCGCCCTATAACTGTGATACACCGAACACAACATTCGGGGAGACTACCTGCACGTACGTTAAGTCCTTGGTCATTTCTCTTTCATTTGATCACCAAGGTGTATATGACAGTTAAAAGAAACTTGGTAGACCCTCTTTCTTAGATTACCTGAGTAGTCATTTCGATATTTTTCGTGACTCCTTAAAAGGAGAAGAGATCATCGAGCTCTTGTCCTTTCATGCTCATTTTAACCTGAAAGAGATAGAGTCACCTTTTGCCTATTTCTCGACTCTTAAAATATGAAACGGAAAAGTTTTGTTTCAATGTCTCAAAATTAACTGCCCAAGAAATATTCTTGGTTAAAGTTATCTTCCTTAGCATTTTTTTTAACGATTGTTTCCAATGGCAACATTTCCGGAGTTTACCAACCAAGGAATCCCCCTCGAAGGGAATCCTGGTCCTTTTCCTACTTTTGGGAATGTTGGTGCTCCTTATATGGCAACATTGTCCCTGCCTAGGTTAACTGTTGGGTTGCCTGTTTGGTTGTTATCCACCTCTTTGATCTCGAGTTTTCCACCCACTGTAAAACCATCCCCTCCACTTGGACAACATCCTGGTGATTCAAAGGTGGACCTCTCCCCTTCTTCGCCTATTTCTTCGTCCTCCCCTTCTACTTAGCTTGGTGAAATTCTAGATTCTAGTAACCAGGTGGATAAGAAGAAGAAGAAGAAGATGAAGAAGAAGAAGTCAGATAAGACAGAGGCCAGCTCTTTGACTATTGCACCTTAGACACCGTCCATTGATAAACCATCCACGACGGAAAGTCAAATGCCCTTGCATATTTTTCAAAGGTGACCATCTTCTTTGAGACTACCCTGGCATTCCCAAGGAACTTAAAGCATGGTCCAACGGTATTCCGTCATTTCCTTTGGCTTCTGGAAGTCATATTGGTGGCATATCGTCGACTAGCCATGATAAGACTCATAAGAAACAGGGTAAGATCACCAATCCCTATAAGTTGTGTGAAGGGCATTGTCCAATTCACCTTTGTGTATACATGGATGAAGCCACGAGAGTCAACCCTACTGTCTTTGCACCCTGCCTTCTGGTTGGTTACAAGAATCTTTCTTCGAGTCCTCCACTAGTTGATTTAAATATTGATCGAGAGTCATCCTTGGTCGATCTCGCTCCCTCGAAAATTTAATTTCAATAATCCATTCCCAACCAACCATTGGTTTTGGAATTGGTTCATCTGATCCTGCCTATGGTTCGTCAGGTCTTTTTCTTCACGAGTAGATCTCATCCCCCTAATCCTCTTCTTGTTTCTTCAGAATCCTCGGACTTGGAGAAAGGTCCTCCCATCCCTGTGACTCAAGAAGTTGCTCTTCTTGCTCCCATGTCTAATGTCTAGGAGGATGCTCCTCTTACTTTGGTAACACCAGGGGATGACCATCTTTGTTCGATGGTACCCTCTCTAAGTAGTTTGGTTGCTTCTTTTGATTGGAGTTGATTTGCAGGATATCGCCTTCCTTCTGATATGCCTTTTGAGATCACGGTACAAACCTTTGATGTGGAAATACCTAGCACAATTATAGATGAAGGCGTGTCTAATAGTGCAGTTATGTTTTCAACTACTTGGCAAGATTTTGGTTCTCCACCGCTTGTCTCTGTTACGTAGAATCTATTGGAATTTATCAGACGAAACAATCAACCGTTAGGGATCCTTCCAAAGTTGTCGATAAATTTGAGAGGGAAAACCTTCTATATAGATGTGATGGCTGTTCCAGGCCCCTTAGATTTCAATTTACTCTTGGGGCGTGACTATGCTTATGCCATGGGTGCACTTGTCTCCTCCCTGTTTCGTGTGATCTATTTTCCACACAAACATCAGATCGTGAATGTTGATCAGCTTTCATTCTTTGGTCCGGAGGTGGTAGTTGGTCTGCCATCATCTCTACTATATTTTTACTTACTAGTTGTATCTTTCCCGCCACAGGTTAATTATGTGGCCGCTTGTTCATTGCCTTCATCCAATCATTGTGTCATCGAGTACCTTTTACTAGGGGCATTCGATCTCGATTTCCAATATGTTGTTCTCCCATAAAATGTGAACCTCTTGGAACCCATGACCTATTATTCGTTATGGTAAAGGTCATTATGAGCAAATTTCTTTTTATTGTGTCAAGCTCGTTAAAAAATGAAACAAGGTGTTACGAGGATGGTTCATATTCTATGTCAACCTCATTAAAAAATGAATTAGGTCACGAAGATAATTCTTTTAATGTGTCAACCTTGTTAAAACAATGAAACATGTTCCCGTTCAATTCGAGTCTTTGATCATATCTCATAAAATCCCAGTCGAGTCTTTCTCTAATCTCGTAATTTGAACCTTCACTCCATCTACTTTTCGTTCATTACATCTAGAATGAAGCTTGGGGGCCATGTACCTTGAATTGAGTCACCATGCTGGGTGCATGCCCATTTTTCAAGCATATTTTACCTTTGTTTCAAGTTTGCGTATAAATGAAACCAATTTCGAGAATAGTTTACTTTTGTTTTCTAGCTTGCGTAGAAATGAAATATTTTGGCTTGGTGTGCTTTGTGAACGTTTTCCTGCTTATTGGGTCATTTCTTATTATGCATACATCTATTACCCCTGATGTCGGTTTCGCAAATGGTGCTTCCTGTAGTACCCGAAACTTGTCTTTGGTAGCCTGGGTGATTTATGATCCTGCTAGTGAGTTGATAGATCTACAAGGTATTTGTCTAGGACGAACTATAAACAATGTCACTGAGTATGGTGTTGTTATTGAACTATTAACCGAGGCGATTTCCCTTGGCATTCGTGCATTGGTTGTAAATCTGGACTCAGAAATTGTTGTTCTTCAACTTAATGGACATTATTCAATTAGAAACCCTCATATTTTAAGGTTGTATTTACGTGTTCGTTTGTTGGAAATACATTTTTATTATATCACATATCAACATATTCCTAGGAAAATGAATGCATTAACTGATACAGTGGCTAAAATTGTATTAGATAGACATTTGCGTAATATGTAAAATCATTATCACATGAAAAAGATCCATATAGGAGAATATATATATATATATATATATATATATATATATATATATATATATATTGAATGTTTGCATCAGTGTGCATCATAAGTTCAAAAAATATGTCTGTTTCTATTACATCCTGAGACATCATGTCTCTAAAAAATATGCAGAAAATAATCCTAGGTGTCTAGTCGGAGTGATGCTCATGATAGCATGTCATTGCCCGTACAAGCCACCTCAGCAAGCATTGAACTTGGTTTGACACCCCTATTGTGTGTCTATGGTATACACGAGGAACATCGTCGAATCGCACATAGTCGAGGACCCCACGAGAGATTCCCTCCAAGTTGCGCATGATTTCCTCCTCCTCGCCTCCCTCACCATGAGGGGAAATATCAAAGTCGTGAGGGACTCACCTCGCTATCGAAGACATGCCTGTAGGTATTTGTGGTCCAACATCTGCATAACACATGGATTTAATGTCAGAACATACATAAAAAAATCATAATAATCATGAAAATAAAAAGTGAGTCTTACCAAGTGCTTCATCCCAATCCTCTCCTTCTGGGAGTGGGAGGTCTGGATCACCAGTGAAATATGTGCTAGAGTAGGGCCAGTCCTCCACGAAAATCAGCTGTTAGCAGAGAAAATCAAAGAACTCAGGTCTCCAAAACATCTGTTGACCACCCCTGACCTTGGCATCAGCGCTGCCCAACGGGCCATCCGTGGCTCCTATGCTGGTGGTGTTGGGACTATCACTTCCCGTCATTGGAATATTGGTATTCATTTCAAGAAGAACGATACAGGATGGACCCATATCCGAACTACTTTAGTTTGGTCTTCTTGCATTTCGTCAGTTGATTTTTCATATTGATCGTCACTGCCTTTGCCAAGTTATAAAGGGTCAGTATTAGATAGTCTATTGCAAGAAGTAGCTGTGTTTTTGTTTCTTCGTGCGATGCTTGTGATCCCATGGCTCACGTGATGGTTTGTAGCACTACTTTTAGTGGCAAGTCTGGGATAGTTTGGATATCCACTTTCCCACTTCATCATCCTTTCCATGCCCCTCGACATACCCTGTTGATCATCATGCTCATGTTCTCCATGGTGGACCGGGTGTCAGTCAGGACTGGTATTTCCCCCCTCCGCGACAGTCCTATTATGAAGTAAATGTCTAAAACATCAATTTCGAGTTCCTGATCACGAAGAATGAATTTTTCCTGATCCTCATCCTAGATACTGATCAATTATTGTAGTAGCTCCGGTTGAGCTCTGAGGCACGGTGTCATGAAGAATTTTTTCAGTCCACAGTCTCTGAGAGCTTCCATGCATCTCTCATTTTCCATGGCAAGATCCTCTTCTTCGTTGTGTTCCCGTTCTTTCCATTGGTTTCAGAACACTCAAATACCCCAAAAATGACTTTCCATTCTTTGAATTTGGTTCACAACTCCTCTAGGCTTGACCTCCAACCACAATGGCCATGGCCTTGTTTAATATCCAAAGTGACAAAACCGCCTTCAGATGTGCTGTGACACCTCTATAAACTGAACCACTGTGTTTAGAGCATAAAATACATCAAAAATTGACTATTCACTCACTAAAATTGGCCTCCATCTGATCTTCGCATGGCCTTCTCTCGTGGTGACCCTAGGCTTCAAAATTATTAAACGTGCCAAAAACACCTAAATATGAGCTCCATTGCCTCTGAAAGTTGTTCCAATACATTCAGAGCATGCCAATATGCTAAGAATGACTATCCTTGAGAAAAATTTGGTCCAAAATTGATCAAGATAGGTCTCATTAAAGTTTTCCCTAGATTCTCCCTCTAAATCTGGAACATTGCGAGTTAGCTCCACCAAATCTGCAAGTGGCGTTGGATTTGGAGGCGCTAGGTCTTGGGCATATGAGAGAGTCATGTGGAGGAGGCGGGTTGGCCCCCTTGTTTCCTCCACCTTTAGATCCACATCCTTTAAATTCAAGTTCGCTACAATATTTTACAAGGTATAGTGATGCAGGAGCATTACACTCGGAAAAATACTTTGTATTTTTATTAAACCTAGGGGTCTCATGTTTTTGAGGAAATATTAATTTTATGTAAATATTAATCAGATTTTTGAGTGATTAAATTATAATTTTAATTAATTATTGTGAGGATTTGTTAATCTTCCCAAAATAATTTGGAGAACATAAGAGAATTATATTTTAGATAATTGAGAATTAACTATGAAGCCTAAGATATATTTGGTTTCAAGATTTTAGGGATAAAATCTAGATTGTAGGGGTGTTGAGATATTTGAGGACTTTGTTGAGTGATTAAAGGGATTTGAACCTAAATTGGTTCAATTCAATTTGTATAAATTATTTAGCCTCAAAGGCCAAATAGATCAGGAGCGGATAGAGAGCAGAATAGAGAGAGAGGTAGGAGACGGGTTTTTACTAGACAATTGAAAGGGCCATGAATTTTGAATATTTGGCCAAAGACAAAATTTTGTAAGTATTCCCATTTGTTAATATGAAAAGTGTGTTTTCAGAACTATATAGTGATTTGTTGAATAAACAAATATTTAAATTCTTGTAATTGGGAATTGAGAAGAAATTTTATATATGCTTTCCATATAAGGATGCTCGAATATCATTCAGTTTAGAATTGAATTAAGGGTACAATTGAATGAAATTCCAATAAATGGTGCAGCGCTAGCCTGAATCGAAGGCGTAGATTGATATGCAATCGAATGAGGCATTCGATTAAGCAAGATGACAAGTCGTGATATGATGGCGCAAGGTTTAAATACATGAGGGAAGAATCAACGTTGATGTCAAGTTGTGTTTGTATGGGTAGCGTGAAACCAAATTGAAGGCGTAATGTTTAATTGAGAAATGTTGATGGAAAAGTAAGATCGATTCACATTATAAATCTGGTTAACGAGCCAAATTCTGGCTTGGAATTGGAATCTCAAGAAAGCAGAAAGAGCGATGTTACAATCGGCGCATGGAGGAGCCTGCTGAATGAAGCGAATTTAGGAATCGGTCTATAGGGTTGAGGAGGTGCCATAGTAAGGAGATGAAGCCGAATATTCGTCTACAAAGATCTAATTCTGTTCCTTTGTGAAGTTGATTGATCAAATCGCATAAGCGGAGAACAGGTGCACTGTTTCTGATCAAGATTTAGAATTATGGTTTGAGTTTTTTATTGTGGATTAACTACAGGGTTAGATGCCTTTGGCATGATTCAAAAGTATGATACAATTGAATGAAATTCGGTTGGGCAAGAGGAAAACCCATGGATCGAAGAGGCAATTGAAGGCGTTAAAGATTTGAACAATGTGAAGACTGGGTTCAAGAGCGAGTTGTAATGGAAGCACAGGCATTTTAATTCTGTTCGAATGTTGAAAGAAACTCTGAGTATAAATATTGCACCATTTCCTGTTCGTTGTGTCTGAAACAAAGTCAAATATGGAGTTACAAAACGCTAAAATAAATCTGAAGGAGGCAGAGAAAATGTTGTGGCAATTTCGTTGAAGAATTCGCATCCGTATAAGCGTAGTCTGACAAGGTCGTTGACCTGCAGTGCTGGAGGAGATTGCTGGCTGGAAATCGATGAAAGACATTGTAATGGGAGAGAAAATCTGCGAATTGCAAGAGAAAGGGTGGATGCAGAACCGAAGACAAAGAATGAAGAGGGATTTGCAGTAACAGTGCGGAAGAATTGCGTTGCAAATTAATGGAAGCAGCGTAGTCATATTTTCCAGCGGACCATACATGGAGGTAGGCCACACTTTTATTTACCAAACATGCATTAAAACCGTGGCCATATCTATTTTTGTGTTGACTGGAATGGGCATGTTGCATAGTTAATCCAAGGATCGAAGGACGGGTAATTTTGTGTGGGCCAAATGTTATTTAAATGGTGGTGTTTACCGTGAAGATTGGGTGATGTTTGAATGTATAATTCCATATGGGTTGGCTTAATTAAACAATGTCAAATTTGTTTAAAAAGGAAAGGTCACACATAAATAATGGAACCAAAGCTGATTTGTTAAATCTTTGGCGTTTGGGAAAATTATAACGTTTGAGTTTAGAAATACAACAAATGGTAGGTTAACCAAAGTCTTTTATAAGAATTTTGGGAAGGCGTTCATAAAGATAGAAGGTTTTTATGAAGCATGGTTTTTAACCATAGAGTTGACACAAGTAGAGCTTCTGCATTTAAATGAAATCTGGTTGTGTATGGTTTCATAACCATAAGGTCAAGGTGAAAGGGAACTTCTACTTATGTAATGGTTATTATAGCCATCAGATGTGAGATTAATAAGCTTCCGCAATCGAAAAGTTGTGAAATTTCCCAGACTTAGAGTTTTTATTTGGGCAGTTATTGAGATGCATTTTTATATTCATAGTATTGGCGAGACTGTGGGTAAAGCAGGGTTTTCCTGCATCAAGTGGTATCAGAGCTGGAATAGTTCTGTGTGAAGATTCACGGTTTTAAATTAATTGCATGTGATGAATAAATATCAGATTTTGAAACTGATGAAGATTGCAGCACAAATATGCAGTACAGGTGAAATATAAGGCAATATTAACAGGATCTTAGAGGTGAGTTAATGATCATTATTATTGAACTTTGGTTTGAAGGTTATGCTTGAAGAATTTGGTTGCAATCATATTGAAGAAGTCTCAACAAAAAAGAAGAAGATCACAGCTGGAAGAGCAGTGATGAAGGAGTCCAATAAGGGATTCTAAGAGAGAGTGGCAGAACCTGAAGATTCAACAGAGGTTGAATAAAGTTGCAGATGAGTGAAACTTGAAGGAGCAGTGAAGAAATGCTCAAAAGGTTCCAGTAGAGGACCGATGATTACCAAAAGACCAGATCCAGAGGAAAGGATTGGTGAGGTAAGTGGTAGAAGGAGAGCTTGCTGTTGCAGAAAAATGGCATGAGACAGCAGTTAGCTGATGCAAAATATTACAAAGAGTTAGCTGAGATCAGGAAACAGTTTGATAAACTGAAGATGAGGATAGAGGAAAGACAGAGAGTTGGTTGGCTCATAAATAAGATAGTAAAGTGGCATAGGCTACAACAGAAAATACCGCAACAAATGAATAAGAAGTTTGCAGAGAAGCTGACAAGGCTTGAACAAAGAATGGATGTACAGTTGAGATGTGAAGAACTTACAACAACTGAGTTGAAAGTGGAAGTTTCCATTGATGAAACTGAAGAGGAGATCATTGATGATTTCATGAACTATTGGGCAGATCCAGATCAGCTGGATAATGTAAAACCTTGTATTTCTGTAGCTGACAATTTTGATGTGATTATAGGTTTTACTGAGGAGGATACACAATCTTGTGGGGTGGTCACAAGTGTGGAAAATAATATTTTAGGAGATAAATACTCTGAAGAAGAAAGTAGTGATGCTTTTGTAGTTGAAGCTGTTACAACACAGGGAGAAATTCTTGTGGATGTAGAAGAAGTGGATCAGTCTGAAGCACTAATAAGTGAAGCAACAGTTGAGACTGTTGAAACTTGTAGTTTTCAAACTAAAAGTTTGTGTGTGAATGCAAGGATGGTACATGATGATGATATACTTCAACAATGCCACTAGGAAATTGCATTGCTGGAATACTTGTTGGTAAATTCATAGTATGACAGAGAGATTGCAGAAGAAAGAGTTAAATACAGTGAACAAGAGAAGAAAGACATCATGGAGATAGATGATGTGAAAGGAAGACTAGTTTATAGTCTTGGGAATTCTACAGAGAATTCTTTGAAAATTTTTTATCAGCATACTGATGTGCTGATAGTGGAGGAGAACTCAGAACAACATACTGAAGTGCTGGCAGAGGAAGAAAAGGCACTAAGCCCTTATGATTTTTGTTTTAACAAGTTTTTTGTGAATGCAGGTGTTATTACAAGTGTTGAAGAACATTCGACTCAGTTGAGTAGTCAAATGAAGGAAGAAGAAAATTATGTGGAAATTTCAAATCCATGGGATGAGGACGTTATGTTGTTGGAAAGGATGTTGAATGATCAGAATTCAGTGGAAGAAAATTCTCAATTTTAGAATTGGAAATTGCAGATGCAGAGAGATGAAGATAGCAGAAAAGAGTACACAATGTACCCGTCCAGTAAGTTGCTGATAGGAGAAGGCATAGAAGAAGTTTTCTGTTTCAGAAAACAAGAGGGTATGGATGATTGGGTGGCAGTAAGAACTGAGTGAGTAAGAGCTCAACAGGCAGCAAGAAATCAGCAATCTAAACATTTATTGGACAGAGAAGAATCATGATGAAAGTATCCCAGAGGAAGACATCAGTAAGGAAGAGAAGCAGCAACAACAGCAAAATGAAGACAGAGATAGATTGTGAAAGTACAGCTAGTGGAGCAAGGCAACATAAGATATGGAGATCTGGAGAAAAGCAGCATACAACAGTATAAATTGATGATAACTTGCAAAACAAAGTGTGAGATCCAGGTGGACAAAGATTTAAAATGCATGATCAGGAGATCATGATGAGTCTGATGCAAGAGCATTAGACTCGGAAAAATACTT
Organism: Pinus albicaulis; assembly: GCA_034641835.2. Classification (NCBI taxonomy): domain Eukaryota; kingdom Viridiplantae; phylum Streptophyta; class Pinopsida; order Pinales; family Pinaceae; genus Pinus; species Pinus albicaulis. Next base: position 470,352 of record JAXQQM020062564.1, read on the forward strand.
TGTATTTTTATTAAACCTAGGGGTCTCATGTTTTTGAGAAAATATTAATTTGATGTAAATATTAATGAGATTTTTGAGTGATTAAATTATATTTTTAATTAATTATTGTGAGGATTTGTTAATGTTCTCAAAATAATTTGGAGAACATGAGAGAATTATATTTTAGATAACTGAGAATTAATTTTGAAGCCTAAGATAGATTTGGTTTCAAGATTTTAGGGATAAAATCTAGATTGTAGGGGTGTTGAGATATTTGAGGACTTTGTTGAGTGATTAAAGGGATTTGAACCTAAATTGGTTCAATTCAATTTGTATAAATTAATGAGCCTCAAAGGCCAAATAGATCAGGAGAGGATAGAGAGAAGAATAGAGAGAGAGGTAGGAGACGGGTTTTTATTGGACAATTGAAAGGGCCATGAATTTTAAATATCTGGCCAAAGACAAAAGTTTGTAAGTATTCCCATTTGGTAATATGAAAAGTGTGTTTTCAGAACTATATAGTGATTTGTTGAATAAACAAATATTTAAATTCTTGTAATTGGGAATTGAGAAGAAATTCTGTATATGCTTTCCATATAAGGATGCTCGAATACCGTTCAGTTTAGAATTTAATTAAGCTCACAATTGAATGAAATTCCAGTAAATGATGCAGTGCTAGCCTGAATCGAAGGCGTATATTGATATGAAATCGAATGAGGCATTCGATTAAGCAAGATGACAAGCCATGATATGATGGCGCAAGGTTTAAATACATGAGGGAAGAATCAACGTTGATGTCAAGTTGTGTTTGTATGGGTAGCATGAAACCAAATTTAAGGCGTAATGTTTAATTGAGAAATGTTTATGGAAGAGTAAGATGGATTCACATTATAAATCTGGTTAACGAGCCAAATTCTGGCTTGGAATTGGAATCTCAAGAACGCAGAAGGAGCGATGTTACAATCGCATGGAGGAGCCTACTGAATGAAGAAACTTTAGGAATCGATCTGCAGTGTTGAGGAGGTGTCATAGTAAGGATCTGAAGCAGAATATTGGTCTATAAAGATCGAATTATGTTCCTTTGTGAAGCCGATTGATCAAATCACATAAGCGGAGAACGGGTGCACTGTTTCTGATCAAGATTTAGAATTATGGTTTGAGTTTTTTATTGTGGATTAACTGCAGGGTTAGATGCCTTTGGAATGATTCAAAAATATGATACAATCGAATGAAATTCAGTTGGGAAGGAGGAAAACCCGTGGATCGAAGAGGCAATTGAAGGCGTTAAAGATTTGAACATCGTGAAGACTGGGTTCAAGAGCGAGTTGTAATGGAAGCAGAGGCATTTTAATTCTGTTGGAATGTTCAAAGAAATGCCGAGTATTAAGACTACATCGTTTCCTGTTCGATGTGTCTGAAACAGAGTCAAAGATGGAGTAACAAAACGTTGAAATAAATCTGAAGGAGGCAGAGAAAATGTTGTGGAAATTTCATTGAAGAATTCGCATCCGTATAAGCATAGTCTGGCAATGTCGTTGAACTTCAGTGCTAGAGGATATTGTTGGCTAGAAATCAATGAAAGACGTTGTAATGGGAGGGAAAATCTGTGAATTGCAACAGAAAGGGTGGACGCAGAACCAAAGACAAATAATGAAGAGGGATTCACACTAATAGTGCGGAGGAATTGCGTTGCAAATTAATGGAAGCAGCGTAGTCATATTTGCCAGCGGACCATACATGGAGGTAAGCCACACTTTTATTTACCAAACATGCATTAAAACCATGGCCATATCTATTGCTGCGTTGACTAGAATGGGCATGTTGCATAGTTAATCCAAGGATCGAAGCACGGGTAATTTTGTGTAGGCCAAATGTTATTTTAAATGGTGGTGTTTACCGTGAAGATTAGGTGATGTTCAAATTTATAATTCCATATGGTTTGGTTTAATTAAGCAATGTCAAATTTGTTTAAAAAGACAAGGGCGCACATAAATAATGGAACCAAAGTTGATTTTTTAAATCTTTGGCATTTCGGAAAATTATAACATTTGAGTTTAGAAATACAACAAATGGTTGGTTAACCAAAGTCTTTTATAAGACTTTTGGAAAGGCGTTCATAAAGATAGAAGGTTTTTATGAAGCATGGTTTTTAACCATAGAGTTGACACAAGTAGAGCTTCTGCATTTAAATGAAATCCGGTTGTGTATGGTTTCATAACCATAAGGTCAAGGTTAAAGGGAACTTCTACTTATGTAATGGTTATTATAGCCATCAGATGTGAGATTAATAAGCTTCTGCAATTGAAAAGTTGTGAAATTGCCGAGACTTAGAGTTTTTATTTGCGCGGTTATTGAGATGCATTTTTATATGCATAGTATTGGAGAGACTATGGGTAAAGAAGGGTTTTCCTGCATCATATAGGGCCTATGGCCCAATGGAAATTGAACGCGGTGAACACAGTGTTGGGGGTGAGGTCACGGGGTGGAACACCGACCTTGACCCCCTGTAACGTTTTTTTTGGAAATGGATTTTATTACGCCATCGAACCATACAATACACCATTCCCACGTAATTCGAACCATATACGCCACCATATATTTAATATAACATGCCAACGTTTATTAAATGGCCCACGAATTAAATATATGCCTTCAAATGTTAAAATTCCAACGTAATATGAGTTTTGGGGTTTATCTAAAATATGTAGGGGGGCCACCAACTAAATAAGTGCCTTAAAATGTTAAAATGCCAACATAATATGAGTTTTGGGGTTTATTTAAAATATATGGAATTATACTTTGGATTAATAATAATGTGTGGAAATTTAATTATTAAGATTTTTAAAATTAATAATATACTATAATATATGATAATTAAATTATATATATATCCAATCTTAATATTTAAAAATTAATTTCCAACACATAAAAATTCATGAACCCAAACTTAACACTAGAGGACATTGGGAGATTTTTACTTTCACAAACCAAAATAGTGAATCCAATTGTGACACTTGTCACGGTCCCATTGGACATAAAAACTGAAGAAGATTCTTTGCACGATGATTGGACTGCCATGTCATGAGTTGTACCTATTCTGTAATATTTTTTTTTAATTTTCTTGTTCTAAACGATGATCAGCAAACCATAACATCCTCATCCGAACTCAGTTTTTGACAAAACGAGTTGCATTGGATTCTTTGCGATGGGATAGTCTCTTTAGTTCTATTTTAGTGCATTTCTGAGCACTTTAATTTTTGAGCTAATTTTTGCCCTTGATCCATATTCTGATCAGGGGGAAGAGACATTCCTCGATACCTAAGGATAGGGTGACATGCATGACATCATAGGGATAGGAGAAAGTTCATCCCCCACAAGAGTTTTTGAGTAAAGTAAGGAGAAAGAAAAAGGGGAAGTATTTTTGAGCGACGAGGAATAAACATAACGCAAAGAAGGTTTTATAGGGATAGATGTAGTACCTTTGTGCGAAGGTTGAAAATGATGTTGAAAGTTCTGCCGAACCTTTCATTCGCACTCATACCAATCACGAGATACTACATTAAAATTCACCTTTATATGAGGGAATCGGTCGAGAAGGTGCTTGTTATGGTGATAATGGAGGCATATCAAGGGGATGCCCCAATAATCCAGACGTTGACGAAGCTGAATCAGTCCCCATTCGAAATATATATTTTTTGGGAGACCACTTGAGTACTTTAATTCCACGAGAATCCAAGCCATTCGCTTATCCCGAACATCCATACATCCTGGGTCCATATATAAAAATATTTCGATGGAATTTTCTATCTCCGTAAAAGAATGGCACGTCCAAAATTCAAGAGGAAAGCTCGACAGTTTAACCCAGACCAAGTCATTTCTTGGGGTATCATGTAGGGGTTAAATTTTATGTACCATTTATGTATTTATAAAAGACTCCTGCCCCTCACCCATGCAAAATTAAGAATCCGTTATGCATCACCCAAGTGTAGAAAGTGAAAGCTAAACCAAGAATTCATGAGCAAGTTGACCTTAGGCGTATATCCCAAAATCGAGCCCATTTCATCTTAGCCCAACCCTACATATCCTTCTCAAACTTCTAAGAAAAAAGCAAGTTGAACTTAGGTGTATATCCGAAAATCGGGGCCATTTCATCTTAGCCCAACCCTACATATCCTTCTCAAAATTCTAAGAAAAAATCCACCATCCCAACATAGCCCTCCCACCGTTCTTTTTCAAAAGTTGGGAATGTGTGTAGGAAAGTGGAGGTCCATAATCGCGAGCAGCTCAACTGTAAGTGGATCAGTCTTAGAAATATATGTAGACAAGTGTCTTGTCAGTCAACTAAATTCCCCGAGATATCTTTATTAGAAAAGACCAGTTCCGCATCCACTATGTCCTGTATAAATTCCTCGTGGACCAACACATCGACATATAGGTAATCAGTCCACATTCCATGGGTGGACCTTCCTCCACCACCAAAATGAAGTAATAGAGGAGAAACATGCGACCACCACCTACCCCATACAAAGGCCCGAGAGAAATTTAAATGAGAAGGTGTGGCCCAGATGTGAGACAAAAAGCCAAGGAATAAAATATTTCTTAGGAAGAAAAATGGAATAAATACCCAGTTAGAAAAGGAGTAATCTACCCAGGCAGAGGAATTTCCCGGAACGTCTGCGGGTCGAAAATTTTTCTGACTCTCGCCACCGACATTTTTTTTGATATTAAAGGAGATTGGAACATCTATATTTAATTGGTATTTTTGGATATATAAGTAGACTGGAACTGTGTCTATATTTAATTGGTACCAAAGCTATGTTGTCACTACCTGATTCCTTTGGAAATCTAACAAACCAACCTCTGGGACATCTATTTGGGAAGTGTTTCCAATAGTTTGAAAATGATTCCAAACTCTTATGGGGGTTTAAGACTACTTGAACATCTATCTCTAAATCATGTCACAATTATCAAGTTGTTGCATTATTCCTCAGGAAAGCTAACAAACCTCTAGCATATCAATTTGAAATATGTTTCGAGTTTCTTGATTTTTCCAAATTCTTTCTAAGATTTAAGCAGCCTCAAATATCTATCTTTCGCATAATGCTTTAGTTTGACCATCATCTCCAGGAGAATATTAAGAAATATTACAATGTTGGAATATTTAAATCTACAATATTGTAACAATGTGAAGAATTAGATCCCCAAATCGCACAACAACTGTCCTTGGAAAATCATTTATGCAATCCACAGAGTTTAAATAATTAGCTCCCCAAATCACACGTCAACTGTTCTTGAAAAAATTGTTTTTGCAATTCATAGAGTTTAAATAATTATCTACCCAAATCTCAAAGCAACTATCCTTGAAAAAATTATTTATGCAATCCACAGCGTTTAAATAATTAGCTCCCCAAATCGCAGATCAACTGTCCTGAAAAAAATATTTATGCAATCCACAGAGTTTAAAGAATTGCAATGCTTTATTGGAGACCTTTGCAATTTGGAAGTTATGCATACATGTGTGCCACCTTGGGTTTGTTACTCTGAGAGCTTGGAGGAGTTACAAGTGCCACATTCAGTGAAATCCATGCCATATCTTTGGCACCGTTAATTGTGTGGAGATTAGTGAATGCAATGAGTGGTTAATGCTCATAAGAATTGTGTGATTAGTGAATGCAACGAGTGGTTAATTCTCATAAGAATTGTGTGATTAGTGAATGCAATGAGTGGTTAATGCTCATAAGAATTGTGTTAGTATTGTTGGAATACATTTGTAGAAACAGTGGCTCTCAAAAATAAATTAATAGTTATTACATTTCAATTAGTATTAGTGATATAAAAAATTTCAAGCATGAAATACTTGAAACCATTTAAATTAATTATTCAATTATTTTCATCTATAAGACTTTAATCATGACCTTTTATTGGAAGAGACACTACAAGTCTTAATCATGACTTTTTATTAGAAGACATAATACATTTCAAATTTCAATATATATAGAGGTAAGGAGTGAGAAAATGTTTTAAATTTTTTTATGAAATTTAAGAAAAATATGTAAGATATAAAAGTTTAATTAAATAGTTAAAATAAAATATTATAATTTAAATAGTTCAAAATGTTTTATTTTTTATTTTTTAAATTTGATATTTATATTGTTGGTTCACATGTTTCTACTTTCATAAATTTGATAGTTACATTGCTGATTGGACCTTAGAATTAATGTTTTGATTCCTTGATTTTATACTTAATTGTATGAGATTCAAAATACATTGACTACTTTTCTAATTTTTTTAGTTAAAATTAATTTTATTCATAAATTTTATATCATTTTTCTTTTATGTATTTTAATTATTTTCTTCTTATAATTTTTTTTACCAAAATTATGATTGAAAGCATCAACCACAATTATTATTGAAAACATCAAATAAGATAAAAACACACACACATGTAATTATAATAATAATAATTCATTAGATATGTAAACAATTTTACTTTTTTAATAACACATGTATAATTAAAAATGGAAATAATGAAAAAACTATATAAAAGTAATTTTTGATATTAGTAAATTTTGTTTTACTGATTTCTTCACTATATCCCCTATGAGTTTCTTACATATTTGTGTATTTTTATTTTGTTAAATTAAATTATGGACTAAATAATACCAATATATAACATATTGGAAAACTAAATTTATATTTATAAATTTTGTAATATTTTAAATATTTTAAAAAATATTTAAACATAATTTTTTGGGTAGAGAGGCACTCTATAGCTCAGTATATATGGATGTGTAGATGTAATGTGTGTAATGTAAACTTTTGATATGTAGGAACGTATATAGATGTGTAGATTTCATGTGAGTAATGTAAACTTTTGATATGTCGGAGTGTATATAGATGTGTAGATGTCATGTGATTAATGTAAACTTTTGATATGTCTGTGTATAGAGATGTGTAGATGTCATGTTAGTAATGTAAACTTTTGATATGTCGGAGTGTATAGAAATGTACCACTTTAATACCATGGGCTAAATACCATGGGACAAATACCATATTTATAAAATAAATATTGTAAATAAATAAAATATAAATAAACCATAGATATGATAAATAAATAAAACGTCTTTTTGTATTTACTCCATAATCCTATTTATATTTAGGAACACTCAAAAAGTGGTTTTATTTAGGTGAATCCCAAGCTAAATCTCATGGGCCAAATTATTGTTAATACCATGCCAAAAAAAACATTTTTAACCCAAGTATTAATATTAATATTATTATTAATTCTAATATTCACATTATTATATTATAATATTAATATTATAAAATTTAATTAATGTAAAATTTTGATATGTCAGAGTGTATAGAAATGTACCACTTTATTTTTAAATGTTTAAAAGATTACCAAATTTATAAATATAAATTTATTTTACCAATGTGATATATATTGGTATTATTTAGTCCATAGTCTAATATAACAGAAGAAAAATATACAAACAAGTAAGAAACTGAATATATAAATATAAACACGGGATATAGATGTGACAAGAAATGGGTAAAACAAAATTTACAAACATAAAATTTACTTTTACATAATTCTTTCATTATTGTTATTTTTAATTATACATGTGTTATTAAAATATATGGTAAAATATTTTTTTAAATGAAAATAATAAAAGTATATCAAAAAAATTTGGTATAAAATTTATGAATAAAATGAATTTTAACCTAAAAAATTTAGATAAAAGTACTCAATGTATTTTGAATCCCATACAATTAAGTATAATATCAAGGAATGAAGATATTAACTACTACCAATTGCACCATATGTTGCAAAGGAAACACTGTAAAGCAATAAGAAAGGAAATAGTAGTATAGAGTAAGTTGAGTTTTAAGGTGGTGAAGGAGTTGGAGCTTAAGAATATGCATCATTTTGGGAAAGCTTTGGTAGCTAGATGCATATGGAGGCTCATATCAAATAAGGGTCTATGAAGCTAAGTTATCCTCTAAAATTACAATGAAGCTAATTCATTAGAAGACCTTCCAAGAATATTGATAATATAATTTGTTGATATGTTGGAAGGCCATTGTCCAAGCCTTGATGAAGAAGTTGAGTTTTAAGGTGGTGAATAAGTTGGAGCTTAAGAATATGCATCATTTTGGGAAGGGTTTGGTAGGTAGATGCATATGAAGGATCATATCAAATAAGGGCCTATGAAGCTAAGTTATCCTCTAAAAATACATTGAACCTAATTCATTAGAAGACATTCCAAGAATACTCATAATATAATTTGTTGATATGTTGGAAGGCCATTGTCCAAGCCTTCCATCTTGTGCCGAATTGCCAATCAGGGGCAGGGCTTGTGAAGTAGTTTGCAGCAGTTGTAGGAGGCACACCATGCCAAGACAAGACAGTGGTAGCCAATCTCTATTTTCCATAGTTTATGTAGCACCGCCTAGTTAAGAGCTTGAAAAGGGCCAACCAAACGATCTTCATACTGCAACATTGATCCCAAATCAAACTACATCTCTTTTTCATCATGGAATGGAATGGAATACCAATCGATCACTCTATTTATTAAAATATTCATACCTGTCTGTTTGTGCTGGTTGAATAAGACTGGCATCATGCAGTACAGTGACTCACTGTTTTTTAAGGAACATCTACAGAAATAGAAACACCGCACAGAGGTTGAACAAGTCTCTCCATCGCAGATGCCTCCCATCCCAAGGATAGAAAATGCCCGCCCAAGACGTTTAAAGTCGTTTTAATCAACTAAGATGAATGCTCCTGCCAGAACAAAACCTCGAATCTTGCAGCCGATTTTGTAATTAAATTATTTGTAAAACAGTTTTCTTTATTTCATAACTGAATAATAACAGTAATCAATCAAAGGTTGAAATCATTTGAATTGTCTAACATCAAAATCAATGGTGTACAATGGTACACCTGGCAATTAGGAAATTTGTTTTCAAATAGTGACGCTTTACAGCGTAACTAGAGAAGCTAGGGAGTTCTGCTCTCCTGCATTCATTTTAATGCTGAGATAATGTAATTTGGTCAATATGGTTAATCTATCTATGTTGGATTAAGATGAATATGGGTATATGGACATATGCAAATACATACTATGAAAGCACTGTGTTGGATCGAATTGTGTTGTATCTAAAGTATCCCAGCTATATCTTTCACATCAAATCCAACATCAGTATGACATCTCACTATGGTTGTGCTTAGTAGAAGCTCACAAAAATTGTAACAATGCAAATATCTTGCTAACCCAGCAACTGTGGAACCAGATAGAAGAGCCTTCTCTTCTTTGTCCATTCCCTTTTCTAGATCCTTCTCTGATTTTTCCATTCAATTCCCTTATCCAAAATATATAAAGCCTTTAATTCATGATTATATTAAAATTCAAGATATTTGGTGTTCCCAGCTAATCTAATATTCTTTTTTATATTTTCATATGTTGCAGCATGTAAAACAAAAATGTCGGAATTACTAAGAGTAACCAACTTCGTGACCAACCCATTTCCCACTTTTGAGTTAAGAGCGGTAAAAAAGTGAACGTAAAAGTGTCCAAACATGTTAGGGTAAATATCTAATTTCCTTTTTTGTTTTAACCCTCCTCTACAACTAACCACAAGAATTTTTTACGAGTAATTTAAATGCTTAGGCATCAAGTCAAGTCAAATCAAATTTATGAAATCTATTGTTTAAAAAGAATTACCAACCAAGTTTTCATAATTTTTATTGACCATTAAATAATTATTAAAAAAACCTTATTTGGGATGTCAAATTCCAAGCCTGATAGGTGACATATTCTGCATACACATACATATTTTTTTATACACAATATTAAAATATTTTATTTTAACATTGTATATATAGATATATATGAAGTTGATATCAATATAAATTAGTTAATATATATTTTCAAATAATTTATTTAAATATTTTGTTAAAATATTTTTAAAAAATTTAGATTTACATTTAAAAAAAAATGCTTGTTATAGAGTAGTAAAAATCAAACAATCAAATAGATTTCACCATCTATCCTTCCATGGACATTACTCTCACATGCCCCAAAGACAGCTTAAGACAACACTGCACAAGAATGCAGAGTAAAGAAAAAGATCTAACAACATTAAATTTATACACATTGAAAAAAAGCCATACAAAATTCTTCATCTATCCTTCTATGGACATTACTCTCACATACCCTAGCTACAACTAAGTCAGCATTGCACAAGAATGCAGAAGAGTATAGCAAAAATATCTCACTATATATATATAAATATATATATATATATATATATATATATATATATATATATATATAGTTATAGATAAATCTGAGAAAATTAATTATCTATCTTAAATTTAATATGCATATTTAAAAAGGATAAAAATGTTACGTAGGTCAGAAGAATCTGCATTAAATTAATCATTTCATCCTTCCCCTGAATCCCTGAACATTACTCCCATATGCCCAAAGCTACAGCTAAAACAACATTGAATAAAAATACAGAGGATACAGAAAAAATGTCTGGAAACATTAAATTAAGAAAAAATAAACTTGCTACACAGTAGAAAAGATCTGACTGATTTCATGCTGCATACCCGGAATTGCAGCGAAGACAACATTCAACAAGAATGAAGAAATTACAGTAGAATGATCTCACGAGCTTCATCCTTCCATGGATATTATCCCCGCATACCTTGAACTGCAGCCAAGATAGCATTGAACAAGAATGCAGAAGAATACACCATAATTCCATTGTCAATCCACCTGGATGAAGAGTATGATAGAGTTTCACGTCCACTACGCATTTTGGTTGACCTGGAAGGTCTGTGAACATATTCAGGCGAATAATATCCTAGCAGATAACACCCAATTCCCCATTTCGCCCAAACTAGGGTTTGCAGAGCACTATAGTGCCATCTCCCAAAGCCCTTTCTACCCAAAGCTCCTAAAACTGTGCTAGATTTTGCAATGCAATAGATCTCTAAAAATAGCACTGCCCTAAGCAGAAGCCTTTTTCTCTCTCTAATTTTCTTGGAAAACATTTCCAAATAGTCCATGCCAAAGCAAATACAGATGGTTGTTATTATCACAACAACTATAGGTTTAGAGAGTTGAATGGAGTTTATTTTATACAAATTTCCAACGCCGCTTTCTAATGCAGCAAGCACAATCCAAGTAACATAGCAAATCAAGTTAATACAACCCACTATAAATGATAAGGTTCTAAGGCTTAGAAGAGGAACACCTCTAAACATCATCACTTGGAAAACATTGGTATTATCGGCATTACTCTTGACCACAGCACTGGTTAGAAACACATTGGCACAAAATCCATTTCCTCTACTATCCATGATGAAATGTCTTATTGCCTTTCTCGCTAATAGAGCACTAGAGAAGCCATCTATTTTGAACCAAATAGTTAGGACAATATTTATTAATAATTTTTCAAGCCTTGGCACTATTAATGAGTTAGTTCTGTAGAATACTTCCTCCAGTCTACCTCCTCCATTTTGATCCAAATAGTCTTCCAGGGCATCCAAAGCCATGACTATGGCTCCTCTGTCTTCTTGGTCTTTAGACTTGAAAGATCTCATCAGAAGGATTTTCCTGTCATTAGTGGATGGAGGAAGTAGTGGAATGAAGATGAAAACAGAGATTTCTTGGATGGGTGGCTTCAGTTCAAAATCAATCACTTCACAAGCTATAGGAAATTCAGAACTACCCTGGTTGAGCCCATCGCAGCCATTTTTCATGCATTGCAGAGATGGCAGTATGCACATGGAATCAAACACTTGTTTTGGGGTGCATCCTCCTATTAATTAAGCATGTTATATCTTCTATTGTACTGAATACAATGCAATTACAGTTGCATTCAGGGATGTTACATGGACAAATGTCTGCAATGAAAAATGCACATTCTGATGGAATTTGCATTGAAGGAGATTTCAATGCATCTTTTAAAGGGACGCATTGCAGCATTATGGAGCCCGCATCATGGGCATTGTCAATATATTTTATAAATTGCTTGATGGAAGAACTGGATGGATCGATTGATAATAGAGACGTATTACAACATTATGGAGCCGACATCATGGGTATTGTCAATATAATTCATAACTTGCTTGATGGAAGAATTGGATGGATCCATTGACAATATTACAACAGAATATTGTCCAATTTCACGTGTCTTCACTCCAAACCTATTTATGTCCTTGAGTTTGGGAGCTGTTTCTGTGGCCACGGGATCCCTGGTACCCATCTCCAAATATAGTCTTCCTTGTAACAAGCTTGTAAGAAAGAGTGATAGATTGCCTAAGCAAGCAATTCCAACATCAGTGAAATTAACTAATCCTGTCACAGTGTCACTTAATTTGAGTTCTGATAAAGCAATAGAAGATAACCACACCAATGAAACAGCTAAATTTATCATTATCAATGAAATTATCACATATATACTTCCCAGCCAGTATTTGAACACACCCATTTCAATATAAGTGTAAGTTTTTGTACTTACCTTTACATAAGCTCCTATAAGTTCACTTGATTGAGATGGTGCTCACAAAATTCAAGAGAGAAGAGTTGATCAGCTGCTGATAACACAAAATTCTTGTCTGCTGAATTTATCTTGAGTTTCAATTTAGAAGAAACTGATCAACTGCTGATAACACAAAATTCTTGGATGTTGAATTTATATTGAGTTTCAGTTTTTATAGCAGGGGAAAGATGAAATGATTTAAAGTTGATCAACCGAGTGTCACAAGAAAATGATATTCTCTGCTGAATTTACATTGAGCTTCTATTTTTTTTAGGAAGCTGGGATAGATGAAATGATTTGCTTTTTCTTTTTGGGCATTAGAATCTATAATAGTAAAAGTTATAAAATTTTTTAATTAGCTTATTGATTGGCTTGTTATTACTGATAATTATAAAATTTTCATATAATAGTTAATAAATGAATAGAAACACCACACAGAGGCTGAAAAATATGGATTTGACAAGAAAGTCATGGAATATATAACTTATGGATAGTTATCAAATTGAAAAAATATGTTGGTTGGTGATGTTCCCAAGAGTTTCATGTCAAATCGGTAGGGACTTCCACTACTTTCAGTTTTTGTTTTCTATGGTTATGAAATTATTAGTGTCAAGATTATTTCATCATTTTAGCAAGCTCTGAACTCCTTATTTGAAAGGTAAATCAACACATAAACAGAAAAATAAAAATTACAGTCCATAAACTTAAATACAATTATTAATTACGGTAACTCACTAGATAAGTATTAGATTCACCCTTGCTAACCTTATCAATCTCTGATTCTCATGATGCTGCACAACAGTTTCGTTTCCTCCATATCCAATCTTTGAGGCCTGGTCTCATCAATTGCACTACTCGGATGGTGCCTCTAGCATTCTCATCTCGTGATCAGGTTCCCTGTTAGAGGAAACGAGCAGGCCCATGACTATACTTCTCCGAGATGATACCTCTTATTTTTTAGTCCAGAACCGGGCCTTCTTTTTCCAAAATTCTTTAATTTACTAATGGAGTTTGGATTCTCTTTTTTCTATACAAAGGAATTGTATTTGGAATTTGAGTTAACGAAACTGCACTCCTAACACATGTTGCTCTAGAGAATTCGAGATAAAATCCAAGAGCACCACCGGCAAGAATTAGGAAATTATCACGTGCTACCCTGGAAATTATATCTATAGATCTAAAACACTACAAAGAAGTCCAACCTTTCACAGTTTGAAGAATATAATAAATCTCAACGGAGTAATTACAATCACTGGATAAGTATTAGATTCACCCTTGCTAACCTTATCAATCTCTGCTGCTCATGATGCTGCACAACAGTTTCGTTTCCTCCATATCCAATCTTTGAGGCCTCGTCTCATCAATTGCACTATTCGGATGGTGCCTTTAGCATTCTCGTCTCGTGATCAGGTTCCCTTTTAGAGGAAACCAGTAGGCCCATGACTTAATATAGATTTTCAAATAATTTATTTAAATATTTTGTTAAAATATTTTTAAAAAATTTAGATTTAAACATTTTACTCAAAAAAACAAATTTACACAGTCTTTCATGAACAAGAGAATGAACTTGCCGATTTCCGAACTTGAAAATCTCTTATAAATATGGATTCTCAACTGAAGGATAAAGTCAATGTTTTGGGCAGAGTACCCTGCACTTTTTTTATCTTACTATAGCTTTCTAGATAGACTTGCTTAATTGATCTTGTATGAAATAGCTAGATAGACTTGTTTAATTAATCTTGTATGAAAAAAAACTCATGTTCAAATCACTTTTCCTTGTATTAAACTCTATATATATATATATAGTTAAAACATTGGATACATTTAAAAAAAAATTCTTGTTACAGAGTATTATTTTCATTGATCTTGTATGAAAAAAAACTCAGGTTCAAATCACTCTTCCTTGTATTAAACTATATATATAGTTAAAACATTGGATACATTTTTAAAAAAAATTCCTGTTATAGAGTATTATTTTAGCTGATCTTGTATGAAAAAAAACTCAAGTTCAAGTCACTCTTCCTTGTATTAAACTATATATATAGTTAAAACATTGGATACATTTTTAAAAAAATTGCCTGTTACAGAGTATTATTTTAATTGATCTTGTATAAAAAAAAACTCAGGTTCAAATCACTCTTCCTTGTATTAAAGGATATATATAGTTAAAACATTGGATACATTTTTTAAAAAATTTCCTGTTACAGAGTATTATTTTAATTGATCTTGTATGAAAAAAAAATTAGGTTCAAATCACTCTTCCTTGTATTAAACTATATATATAGTTAAAACATTGGATGCATTTTTAAAAAAATTGCCCATTACAGAGTATTAAAAATAGTTAAAACATTTGATACATTTAAAAAAAAAATGCCTGTTACAGAGTAGTAAAAATCAAACAAACAAATAGATTTCACCATCTATCCTTCCATGGACATTACTCTCACATGCCCCAAATACAGCTTAAAGATCTAACAACATTAAATTTATACACATTGAGAAAAAGCCATACAAACTTCTTCATCTATCCTTCTATGGACATTACTCTCACATACCCCAGCTACAACTAAGTCAGCATTGCACAAGAATGCAGAAGAGTATAGCAAAAAGATCTCACTATATATATATATATATATATATATACAAAGTAGGATAAATCAGACAAACTTCATCATCTATCCTTCCATGAACATTACTCCCATATGCCCAAAGCTATAGCTAAAACAACATTGGATACAACAAAAATATCTGGAAACATTAAATTAAGAAAAAATAAACTTGCTACACGGTAGAAAAGATCTGACTGATTTCATGCTCTTCATACCCGGAATTGTAGCCAAGACAACATTGAACAAGAATGAAGAAATTAAAGTAGAATGATCTCACAAGCTTCATCCTTCCATGGATATTATTCCCGCATACCCTGAACTGCAGCCTCACTCTTGCTAACCTTATCAATCTCTGCTGCTCATGATGCTGCTCAACAGTTTCGTTTCCTCCATATCCAATATTTGAGGCCTGGTATCCATCTCCAAATATAGTCTTCCTTTTAACAAGCTTGTAAGAAAGAGTGCTAGATTGACTAAGCAAGAAATTCCAACATGAGTTAAATTAACTGATCCTGTCACAGTGTCACTTAATTTGAGTTGTGCTGAAGCAATAGAGCATAACAACACCAATGAAACAGCTAAATTTATCATTATCAATGGCATTATCACATATATACTTCCCAGCCAGTATTTGAACACACCCATTTCAATATAACTATAAGTTTTTGTACATACCTTTACATAAGCTCCTATAAGTTCACTTGATTTAGATGGTGCTCACAAACTTCAAGAGAGAAGAGTTGATCAACTGCTGATAACAAAAAATTCTTGTCTGCTGAATTTATATTGAGTTTCAATTTAGAAGAAGCTGATCAACTGCTGATAACAAAAAATTCTTGGATGTTGAATTTATATTGAGTTTCAGTTTTTATAGCAGGCGACATATGAAATGATTTAAAGTTGATCAACCGAGTGTCACAAGAAAATGATATTCTCTGCTGAATTTACATTGAGCTTCTATATTTTTTTAGGAAGGTGGGACAGATGAAATGATTTGCTTTTTCTTTTTGGGCATTAGAATTTATAATAGTAAAAGTTCTAAAATTTTTTAATTAGCTTATTGATTGGCTTGTTATTACTGGTAATTATAAAATTTTCATATAATAATTAATAAATGAATAGAAACACCACACAAAGGCTGAAAAATATGGATTTGACAAGCAAGTCATGGAATATATAATTTATGGATAGTTATCAAATTGAAAAAATATGTTGGTTGGTGATGTTCCCAAGAGTTTCATGTCAAATCGGCAGGGACTGCCACTACTTTCAGTTTTTGTTTTCTATGGTTCTGAAATTATTAGTGTCAAGATTATTTCATCATTTTAGCAAGCTCTGGACTCCTTATTTGAAAGGTAAATCAACACATCAACAGAAAAATAAAAATTATAGTCCATCAACTTAAATACAATTATTAATTATGGTAACTCACTGGATAACTATTAGATTCACCCTTGCTAACCTTATCAATCTCTACTTCTCATGATGCTGCACAACAGTTTCATTTCCTCCATATCCAATCTTTGAGGCATGGTATCATCAATTTCACTACTCGGATGGTGCCTCTAGCATTCTCGTCTCGTGATCAGGTTCCCTGTTAGAGGAAACCAGTAGGCCCATGACTAGACTTCTCTGAGATGATACCTCTTATTTTTTAGTCCAGAACCAAGCCTTCTTTTTCCCAAATTCTTTAATTTACTAATGGAGTTTGGATTCTCTTTTTTCTATACAAAGGAATTGTATTTGGAAGTTGAGTTAACGAAACTGCACTCCTAACACATGTTTCTCTAGATAATTCGAGATAAAATCCAAGAGCACCATCGGCAAGAATTAGGAAATTATCACGTGCTACCCTGGAAATTATATCTATAGATCTAAAGCACTACAAAGAAGTCCAACATTTCACATTTTCAAGAATATAATAAATCTCAACGGAGTAATTACAATGACTGGATAAGTATTATATTCACCCTTGCTAACGTTATCAATCTCTGCTGCTCATGATGCTGCACAACAGTTTTGTTTCCTCCATATCCAATCTTTGAGGCCTAGTCTCATCAATTGCACTACTCGGATGGTGCCTCTAGAATTCTCGTCTCGTGATCAGGTTCCCTTTTAGAGGGACCTAGTAGGCCCATGACTATACTTCTCTGAGATGATACCTCTTATTTTTTAGTCCAGAATCGGGCCTTCTTTTTCCCAAATTCTTTAATTTACTAATGGAGTTTGGATTCTCTTTTTTCTATACAAAGGAATCGTATTTGGAAGTTGAGTTAACGAAACTGAACTCCTAACACATGTTTCTCTAGAGAATTCGAGATAAAATCCAAGAGTACCACCGGCAAGAATCAGGAAATTATCATGTGCTACCCTGGAAATTATATCTATAGATCTAAAACACTACAAAGAAGTCCAACCTTTCACAGTTTGAAGAATATAATAAATCTCAACGGAGTAATTACAATAGAACTGTAGCCATAACTTATAGCTAGCCCTATTGATAGCTCAGGGTCGAAAATACCGAAATATATTTAATAGTACAGAAGGAAAAAACTAAAAAAAATAAACCCTAATCCCATTAAACTCTAGGATGGGGTTTGGTGATAGATTCCACAGCACCTGGAGAAAGAAAAGAAGGGATTTCGGTAAAACTTGCAAATTTGAAGGTTCTTAACCAGAGTCTCCCACTTGAAATTGAACTAAGAACTCACTTATAATCAAAGAAAGAAACCCTAAGAACTCAACTATAATCATAGAAAGAAACCCTAGGATGGCGTCGGGTGATAGATTGGATAACACATGGTTGGGTGATAGATTGGATAGCACATGGAGAAAGAAAATAAGGGATTTCAGTAAAAATTGGGAATTTGAAAGTTCGTAACCATAGTCTCCCAGTTGAAATCGAACGAGGAACTCACCTATAATCAAAGAAAGAAAGAAAAAAGAATGAAGCCCTATTAGAAAAACCTAGTAAGAAGTATTTTAAAAAAGAAATATACAAGTTATAAGGAGGTGGGAAGTTGGGTTTACCTAAATCCACTCTCAATTACGATAGTCACATCCAATACATTCCTGCATAACAAAAGGTTAGAATCCACTGAGTGCATAGAAATTTATCAGGAATTAAATTAACTAAATGATGAAAAGTTTATACACAACAAATAATGAAACAAAATAAGAGAAACTGGAATCGCCAAACTCTCCAAGAGAAATGTTTAAGGTTGGAAAACTCTCACGTACGATGTAGACCATCCATACCTGCTACCTCATGATCCGAGGAACCAAAACAAAAAGAAGATAGAGATTTAGAAAACTATAAAACATAAAACCCTCACTTTACGCAACCAAACTCTATAACAAAAAAGACAACTGGGAGGAAGAGATTACTTGGTGAACTGGTGCCAGATTATTGCCGAGGATATTCAAAGCATAGGTTTTTACTGAAGGCAATAGGGAAGTTGCAAAATTCGCTTCCGTAAGAGGTGAGAATGTGAATCACCGAAACACAGTGCCAGTTCTGATGTCGGTAGAAACCCTCACGGAATCAGTAAAGGCCTTGAGCTTGTCAACAAATTTGCAGCCACCAGAGAAGAAAATGAGCCGATGTATGAGAGTAGAAATAGTCACGGAGTTAGGTAGAAACCCTCACAGAGTTTATATGTTTGATAATATATATTTTCCTATGTAACTGACACTATTTAATTCTAAGGTAGAGATTGTTTGAATCGTCTAACATTAAAATGAAGGGTTCACAATGGTACACGTAGCAATTTAGGAAAGTTGTTTTCAAATAAGTATGGTTTACAGCGTAATAAGGTTTAACCAGCAATACAGCTATCAAATCTATGAAAGTAGAAACATGTGAACCAGCAATATAAATATCAAATTTATAAAAATAAAAAATGTTTGAACTTTTTAAATTTTAATATTTTATTTTAACCATTTAATCACTCTTTTATATCTTGGAAGTTTTTCTTAGATTTAATAAAAAATTTAAAACATTTTCACACTCACCTCTATATATATTGGAATTTGAAATGTAGTAACTCTACTAATAAAAAATCATGATTAAGACTTGTAGTATCTCTACTAATAAAATCCTTATAGATAAAAATACAAGTAATTTTTGATATTAGTAAATTTTGTTTTACTGATTTCATCACTATATCCCATGTGAGTTTCTTACTTATTTGTGTATTTTTATTTTGTTAAATTAAATTATGAACTAAATAATACCAATATATATCACATTGGAAAACTAAATTTATATTTATAAATTTGATAATATTTTAAATATTTTTAAATAAATTTAAATATAATTTTTGCGTCGAGAGGTGCTCTATAGCCCAGTATATAGGGATGTGTAAATGTAATGTGTGTAATGTAAACTTTTGATATGTAGGAGTGTATATAGATGTGTAGATGTCATGTGAGTAATGTAAACTTTTGATATGTCAGAGTGTATATAGATGTAGATGTGTAGATGTCATGTGAGTAATGTAAAATTTTGATATGTCGGAGTGTATAGAAATGTACCACTTTAATACCATGGGCCAAATACCATATTTATAAAATAAATATGATAAATAAATAAAATATAAATAAACCATAGATATGGTAAATAAATAAAACATTTTTATTTTTTTTGTAAATATCGTAGGACCTTTCTATTAACTATAATATAAAGAGCAAGTTGTTGTTCATAATTCTACAAAACAAAGAGCCTCAACCTGCCCGTAGGAAACCAGGTCTATTGGCCTTCTCAAAAATTTATAACCCGACCAGTAGAAGTACTGTTTCTTGCTATAATAGACCACTAAAGCACCCTGGCTATGTCCATAAAACCAACAAATAAAATAGACAGCTAATGATAGATCAACAAAAAAAATCAAAAAGAACTGAAGGAACTATGAGCCCGGTGAAGAGTCAACAGGAGCTGGGTCGGCAGCAGTGGACCCTGGCTATTCAACTTTCTGTAAGTTAAGGAGTTTTTGTACTATCTGATCCAATCGAGTAGTAACCTGACCTTGCAACTTAGCCATATCATGCATTTCCTTCTTCATCTGATGAATCTCAAACAAGATTGTAGAAGTAAGCTGGGTTTCCTTTTGGCTGAGCATGGATTTTGCCAAAACACATTTCATCTTCCAATACGTGTGGACTGACTGCTGAAATAAGGACTGTCGACCTCTTGTGCTGCCTGGTTCAGTAAGAAAGGTGAATTCAGCCTATGGCAGGGCACCCTGTTCACTGTCAGTGTCTCGCTCCCAACCATGGATGGCCTCACGAATCTCTGGTGGAGTTCCTTCCTAAAAAGAGTTGGCTAAAGTTTCCAGAGTCTGCAAATGTGTCTTGCGCCCTCTTTTGTGCCCTGCTACCGATGAAGAAAGGACCTGTCTTCCTTTACCCTTGGCCATAGATAAGTGCAAATATTGGAGATAATCAAAATGTAAGAGAAACCCTATAGAGAAAACAAGAACAAAGATGGAAAATGGATAGTTAAACTGAGAAACCACAGCATGGAAAATATAAATAGGAGTCCACAGTAGAGCATTGCAGAGCAAGAAGGGACAGACAGAGTAGTCGCAGCTAACCACAGTGCTGAACAAAATATCGTGAGAAGAATTGAAAGTACCCAGCAAGATTACAGCCAGATCATCCGCCTTAGAGAGAGGTGAGTAAATATTGAAGCTACCAACAGACTTCTTGGGAAATAAATTAACTACCCCAGTATCATCATAACAACGAAAATGCAGGGCAAAACAAGGCAGCCTCATGCAAATATTATTTACCAATGGAAACCAAAAGAGGTCGATACCAAAATAAGGAGAATGAACATGCAAACCACTGCGATGAAGATGAATCAGACATGCATATCGCCAGAATATATAACAACTATGAACAGAGAATGCCCGAATTCCATAGAACAAAATGGGACTCCTAAAACACGGCTTAATGTGAAAATGAATCCCTTCAATCAAAATAGATGAGTTAAAAAAGTCAAGTATGACCCCGCGCTGCCCCAACATATCATTACAGGAATGTTGAACCCCAGAAACCCTGACGCAAGGATTGAGAGAACTGGAGGTAATGGACATAACATACCAAAGATCCAAAAGCCGCTGCACTGGTTCAAATCGTGTCCTCCACTCCAACCTTCGCTGCTGAGATGTGTGAAGCCAACAACTGACAATACTCCAAACAAACCGCCATAAAAATAATCCGATATCCCAACTCATTCCACTACAGATGATCATAATGAACACGTATGCAAAGAGTAAATGCACCATAAGTGAGCCACCCTAATCAACTGACACAAGTCCTGCTCACCATAGCGTGTCACATTCACATGAGCACACCCCGATCGGGGTCGTGAATGATACTGAGGTCATTGGAAACAGTTATTTGAAGTGGATACAATTCAATATTCCAAATCCCTGTCAGTGGTGTGACACCTAAAGGTCTATCAGTATTCTTGCATGCCCAATTAGCTAAAAAATCGGCCACCTTATTGTTTTGTCTGGAGATGTGATTCAAAAGCAGATACTAAATAGTGAATAGAAGTTCCCTGATATCATGAAGAAGAGATGTTGTTCTCCAGCTTTTACTAACCTTTTCCAAGGGGGAACCATCACACAAATTCGTCAGCGCTGCAGTAACCATAGCTGAATCCCCCTTGATTATGAGCCTCTGATAATTTTCACGCTGGGCAATCAACAAACCTTGCTTAACTTCCATTAACTTTGCCTGATTTTTAGTAGCATAACCTAAATCAAATGCATACACACGATAGATAGCTCCTGCAGAATTACAAAAGATCCCCCCTGCCCCTACTGGACCAGGGTTACCTTTCGAAGCCCCATCATAATTGAGTTTGATGAATCCCAATTGAGGAGTATACCAATGATTTCTAGCTATCGGGATGGGTGGCTTAAACTTCCAAAGGTGGCCAGATACCATCTCAGGTTGTAAGTTGAGATATGCAAGTATATGTGCCTTGATACCCTATACCTTCTAATCATCCTTCGTCCATTGTTCCACTAAGATTGTTTCACGAATGTTGTCAGTCAAAGTCTTCCAAATTTGACTCGACGATTTTTCTTCAGCCCGAAAGATTCGATGATTACGCTCTTCCAAACATTCCATAAAAGAAAGCCAATAGATAAACTCCAAGCTCTATTCAACACTTGACATTGGAAACCTCCTTTTCGCCAATTTTTTAGAGTGAGTATAATTTTATGCGGATCTCTATCTGTTTGACAAAATAAATGAGAGAGCTTCATCCAAAAGAACTCAGTAAAAGGGCAGGTATTAAGAATATGTTCAACTGTCTCCTCAGCAACATAACATAAATAACATCGTGATGGGCCTGTAATGCCGCGTTTCTGCAAATTATCCCATGTTAAGATCCTACGATGGCTAACAAGCCAAAGAAAATAAACAACTTTAGGCCAATGTTTTGTCTCCCATACTTTCTTCCAGAGTACTCTGTCAGTTTGCTGAGCAGTATGTGCATAAAGATGGTAGCCTTCCTAAACTGTGTACATCCCCTGTGGTTGATAACCCCAATGGAGGATATCCGCACCTGTATTAACATTGAGCTTTCTTGAATTCAACTTGTTGGAAAAATTTACCCATTGACATGTGTCGGGAGCATTTGGCCAGAATTTCTTATCCTTGCAAATCCGACATTGATTCTGCTGAGAATGGCACTAATAAGAACTAAGTAAACGACTGTCAGGAGTATTGGTAAAGAGAAAGATTTCACCCAAATCTAGTTTGCTGAATAATTTCTCTCGCTGCTGCCAGAAATCCTCCCAAAACAATGTCGTTTGACCATCACAGACTTCCAAAAAAATATGAGTTTGAATAATATGTCTGTGCTGCACAGCCAAATTCCAAATGGAGGAGCCCCGCAGAACATTGTCTACTTTCAACTTACCTGCAACAGAATGTGGCATAGCATATTTTGATTTCCAAATACGTTTCCAGAGATCGGAACCACCTTGTAACCATCTCCACCGTAATTTAGCACCCAAAACAACATTCAACTTAGAGGGTTCACGTAACCCCAAGCCTCCCACTGACTTAGGTTGGATAAGTTTCTCCCAAGTGAGCAAGGCGAATTTATGTTGAACTGACATAAGAGTTTTTTAAAAAGAGTGACTAATTGAGAACATACCTGTTGATGACAGGCCTACCCAGATAATTTATACATGGGAAATGACTGTAACACCGATTTCAGAAGAAGGAGCCTGCTTGGAGCATTCAACATCCAGAATGCCCAGTTGTGAATACGTGTCTCTACTTTGAGAAGAAGATTTCTCCAATCAACAATTTGAAGTGGCACCATATTTAAAGGCATACCCAAATATTTCAGAGGAAATGAGCCAATGTGGAAACCAAGCATTCACACCAAGAATTATTGAGTTGAAGGAGGTGAATTAAAAGAATAGACATTAGATTTATCAGAGTTAATTACACTACCTGATTCCGCCATAAAAAGGTCCAAAATTTTCCTAATAGCTCGACATTCCCGCAGCGAGGCTACACAAAATAATAATATATCATCAACAAACTGTTGATGCGTCAAAGGAAGATCTTCTCCCCATAGATGAAGACCCTGAAGCTTCCTTTCTCCATAATGAGCTTTAATGAGCCGGACCAAACCTTCCGCAGCGATAATAAATAAAAACGGAGATAACGGGTCTCCTTGATGGAGTCCACGAGAGATGGAAAACAGTGGGGATGGTGCGCCATTAGGAAAAATAGAAAAAGTTGGAGATGAGATATAAGACTGAAGCCAATCAATCCAGCGATCATTAAAGCCAAATGCTCTGAGAACCTCGAACAAATAACTCCAACTAATGCAATCATAAGCTTTTTAAAGGTCCAATTTTATAAACATACTTTTTTTTTTTAAACCTTCAATGAATGAATTGCCTCCTGAGCTGTCACTATACCATCCAATATTTTTCGAACCTTAACAAAACCTATTTGTTCAGGGGAAATAATTCGAGACAACAAAGGTTTGAGCCGATTAACCCTAATAGTAGAAAGAATCTTGTAAATAATGTTACAAAGAGCTATAGGTCGAAAGCCTACAGGGGTATCTGACTTCTCCTGCTTGGGAATAAGGGTAACAAACGTAGTATTCAAAGCCGGATAAATATTCCTATATCGCTTGGATTCCTCAACAATATCCCAAATATCCGAGCCTATAAAATTCCATGCAGCTTTAAATAATTCTGCTGTAAAACTGTCAGGTCCTGGTGCTTTATTCCAGGGAAAATGGAGGACTACATCTTCCACTTCTTCAAAACTTATGGAACGAAGCAAAGCTAAGTTTTCTTCTCGAGTTATCACAGTTGGGATATGAGCAGTAATGTTCGCGATAGGCAATTGACGATTTGGAGTCGGCTCAATTAAAAGCTGCCCAAAATGATCCACCAATTCCCATGCCTTGCATGATGATGAAGTAATTGATTACCATTATGATCCTTCAAATAAAAAATGCGATTATGTTGTCGTCGTTGTATCGTTTTTTTATGGAAAAACTTAGCATTTCTCTCACCTTCCTTTAACCATTGCACCCTTGACTTCTGTTTCCATAAGATCTCTTCTTGTTTCCTTCGTTCTTCGAGAAGACTGAGAGTATGACCATCCTCAAGCACTAGCACTTCAGTGCAGCTAGAACAGATCACACGTTGTTGAATGTCCATCATATGTTCTTGCAAACGAATTTGATCCTATTGTATATTCCCAAATTCCTCCCGGTTCCAACGTTTTCTTTCCATTTTAAGTTTCTTTAATTTAAGTTGGAAAGAGTGCATCTTATTCCGACCAACAGGATAATGAGATGTCCACCAAGTTTTCACATGTTCCATAAATCGAGGATCCCTGAGCCAAAATGACTCGAAACGAAAGGGATGATTCTTAGGCGTATCTTGAATATCTATATCTAGGTGAATAGGCCAGTGATCTGAGCCAAGTGTAGGTAATATTGCTTCTTCATAAGAAACATCTAAGGTAACCAGGGATTCAAAAGTGAAAAAATGATCTAATCGAGAGGCCACTTGATGCCTTCCTCCACGGCGATTATTCCAAGTAAATGTCCCATTAATCGTAGGTATATCCACGAGATGTAAATCAGTAATCAGCTCCCGAAAACAAGCCATATCCAGATCCGCACGTCTAATACCTCCTTTCTTTTCATCGAAACTCAGAATCATATTAAAATCTCCGCCTAGAATCCAATAATTTTCAGAATGCAGCGTTTGTAAAATACGTATGTTCTGAAGAAATTCAGCGCGTTCACCTGGAACCGAAGGACCATAAACAACTGAAATCAATAACTTGGTAGCAGAACCAACTGGCCGAAAAGTTCCATTCAAAATTCGAGGAAGCCCAATCCAGCCTTCCACCTCTATTTTTGTTACATTCCATAAGATGGCCAGCCCCCCAGCTGTACCTATTGGATCAAGAGACATACCATTGAAAGGGAGTTTAAAGGATTGAAGAAGGTCTTGAATTTTTTGACCAGAAACCTTGGTCCCTTGTAATAATAAAACTTGTGGCTTCTCAACTTTTAACCGCTCACGCAAATAACGTTGCTTTCCTTTGCTGTTAAGGCCACGAATATTCCACGAGAGGATTTTCATTTTGGAACTTTAGGGATTTGTTGAAATACTGATGTCAATGGGATGAGCTTGCCCGTATTGATCAACATTTTGCCAACAAGTTGAATAGATTCTTGTAATGTTCGTCTCCCCCGTTTCTTAGATGGCTTGGGTGGCACAGGTTTCCCAGCAGACTTTTCAATGGCCTGGACTTCTTTATGGAATTTGTTAGACAGATAATGCTCAAAGGTTTCTTTATATAACTTCTTATCTTCTACGAGAATGAAGCGATCATCCAAATTTCACCAATCATCAAGAAGGCGCTTCAAAATTTTCTCCTCAGCACTGAAATCATCCTTACTACTCTCAACATCCATCGCTGTTAAGCCTTGCGTACTTAGATCAACAGAACCACTTTCTTGGGCAGGTTTTCACTTGGTTGCTTGGGGTTTAGGAACCACAGCCTCATGAATTATTTCAGGGGCTCCATCCACGGAATTAGGTGAGGCGTTAGTAACATCAGACACCATTTCATCTTCAGCCTACAGAATATCAAAACGGTTAGAAACTGGTTGTGCAACAGGATCAGCCAAAGGGTTGCGCATCTGAGTAACATGCGGGCCTCTGTTATTGCGTTTCCTGTTAAGAACAGGAGTAAACCCAACATATGGCGAACTACGCTCCTTTGCAGGAGGTGAGACTGACTGCTCTGCAGTGGTTAAAGAAGAGGACTTGTATAAGTGCCCATACTCATGACATCGTCTGCATATAAACAAAATGTGCTCATAATAAAGAAGCTGAGTCCAAATCTTTCCTTCATATTCCAATTCTACAATTTCAGGCAATGGTTCAGAAATATTCATATAAACACAAATGCGAGCAAATGACGTATAACGACCTCGACGAGTAGTTTTTGCAATTTTCACAAAATTTCCTAACGAATTTCCAATTCCTTCCAAGATATTAGGATCCCAAAAATCCATTGGGAGACTGAACATTCGAACCCAGACAGGGGCTGCAAGGAATTGTTTTTGATTCGGGTTATAACATTCCTCCCATTGTCGGAGGAAAAGGCCTGCATTACTATAAAAATAGGGGCCACCCTAAAAAATGCGTTCTTTTTCTAAAAGATTGGTGAAAATAACAGTAAAGCAACCCTTAGCCCCAAATTTCAGGTCTATATGACCTTTTGGCTGCCATTTTAGTTGAATCTGTTTCAAAAAATCCTTTTCAGTAGGCCAGACACCAATAAATTTACATATTAAAGCATGATTTTCATATAATTTCTATATTCATCTAACTTTGAAGGTGGAATTACAAACCGGGGTTTTTTAACTGCACGGGGAAAACACTACCCCCTAGTCCTGGCCTGCCACTCTGCACCCAAAATTGGCGGAACATGCTAGTTCGACATGCCATTGTCCTGCTGCCGTGAAGCATGATCTCCAGTAATGACATTGTGAAAGGAGGCCGAAGCCTTCCCACCCGAAGTAGCCGCCATGATGAACCAGCACCAATGGCTGCAAGAGCCTGCGCTGAATGAGAAGTTCACAAAACCCTTGCTGCAACTTTATAAATCTTGGAGCTTAAATAAAACGTCTTTTTATATTTACTCCATAATCCTATTTATATTTAGGAACACTCAAAAAGTGGTTTTATTTAGGTGAATCCTCAGCTAAATACCATGGGAAAAATTATTATTAATACCATGCCAGAAAAACGTTATTAACCCTAATATTAATATTAACATTATTATTAATTATAATATTCACATTATTATATTATAATATTAATATTATTAAATTTAATTAATGTAAAATTTTGATATGTCAGAGTGTATAGAAATGTACCACTTTAATACCATGGGCTGAATACCATGGGCCAAATAGAGAGAGGATTGGATGGAAAAGAGAGAGAGAGAGGAAAAGATAGAGGAATGTAGGAGAGAAAGAGAGAGAGAGAAAGGACAAGAGAGAGGACATGAGAGAGAGAGGAAGAGAGTGATGGGGGAAGAGAGAAAATTGGAGGACAAAGAAAGAGAGAGAGAGAGAGAGAGAGAGAGAGAGAGAGAGAGAGGAGGAGAGAGGGAGGGAGATAGAAGGAGATATGGAAGGATAGAGAGATGGAGTTGGAGGGGGAGAGATGGAGGGAATGAGGAATACATAGAGAGTGAGAAGTGGAGAGAGAGATGAAGTGACAAGGGAGATATGGAGAGGGTTTGTGTATGTTTTGGGGTGAGATAAAGAGATAAAGAAGGAGATATGGAGAGAAGGGAGGATGGAAGGAGAGAGGGAGGGATATAGTAACATAGTTGGAGCGTGAAGAGAGAGAGAGAGAGATATATGTGGGAAAGAAATGGAGAGAGAGGAAGGAAGAGGGAGGATGTGAGAGAGTGGAGAGATGGAGGTAAAGAGGGATGCAGTTGGAGGGGGGAGATAGGGAAGAATATTTATTTCACTAGATGAATTGATTTCAGTGTAAATGGTGATTTATAATCCATTTTAATTGTTTTCACTAAATGCATTAACTTTAGTGTAGATGTTGATTTCTAATGCATTGATTTAAATTCAGATGATTTATATTCCTATATGATTGCTCACACTAAATGCATTGATTTCAATGTAGATAGTGATTTCATATACTATTTGATTGCTTTCACTGCATGCATTAATTTCAATGCATATGTTGATTTCTAATTATATTTGACTGCTTGCACTAGATGCATTGATTTCAATGTAGATGATTCCTAATCCTAGTTGATTGCTTGCACTAGATGCATTAATTTCAATGTAGATGATTCCTAATCCTATTTGATTGCTTATACTAAATGCGTTGGTTTCAGTGTAAATGGTGATTTCTAATCCTATTTGATTTCTAGCACTAGATGCACTAATATCAATGTAGATGTTGGTTTCTAATCTTATTTTCTTACTTGCACTAGATGCATTGATTTCAGTGTAAATGTTGATTTCTAATCCTATTTGATTACCTGCATTAGATGCATTGATTTTAGTGTAGATGTTGTTTTCTAATTTTATTTTATTGTTTGCATTAGGTGCATTGATTTCAGTGTAGACGTTAATTTCTAATTTGATGTAATTGGATGTACATTGATGGTAAATTAATTTTAAAGGGATTGGTGATGCATTGATTTCAGTGTAGATGTTGTTTTCTAATTTTATTTGATTGTTTGCATTAGGTGCATTGATTTCAGTGTAGACATTAATTTCTAATTTGATGTAATTGGATGTACATTGATGGTAAATTAATTTTAAAGTGATTGTTTTAACATTGCGCATTGATTTCACTATAATCACACAAAATTATTGACAGCACACAAAATTATTGATAATGTACTTTAATATTTGTGTTATAGTAAATCAACCTATTAATATTGAAGAGAAAGAGAGACAATGTATGATGTTTAGTAGAATAGTTCAAGATAAATATTTAAATGATTTATGATTTCAAGTATCGTTTTCATATAATTGATAAGAAAATATGACAAAACTAACAAGGATGAAAATAAAAATAGTAAAAGAAAATAATTTAAGATTGATCACAATGAATACTATTTGTTATTGACTGCATTCTTATTATTTTCATTTTCTATCATTCAACAATATTACATTGTTACTTTGCATTCAAAATTTGTATTTAATCATACAATTTATTTACAATATTTATCATCGCAAAAAACTGAGGTAACTAAAAAAATTCTAAAATTAAAATGATCAGATAAATATCAGACATATTTAGCATATAAAAAATTGATTATATTTATATTATCTGTATTTACATATTATTGATAAAATCAATCATATGTTTGATAGATTTTCCTTGGCCGCACATGAAGATCCATCTTAACTCTGGATCTCTCAAGCCCCGAGAGGGATCAAATCTCTTGAGGTGCAAATCTTTCCTCAAGTTTTGCACTCAAAAAAGAGGTTTGCACCTCGAGATATTTGATCTCTCAGTGCTTGATAGATCCAGAAGTAAAATGGATCTAGGCTGGTATAAATTGCAAAAGCTTTTCATTTATATTTATATCTCAAACTTTATATAAATTACAAAAGCTTCTCATTTATATTTATTATAAAATATAAAATTATATATATATATATATATATATATATATATATATTTAAAACAATGCCAAATTTATATGAACTTAGTTTAAGTACCATAATTATAAATATCTAGATAATAAGATCCAATGGAGTCATCCTAATCATTGTAAACACTAGTAACTCTCTAGTAACTCTCTAATTATGTTTTTGAATTATAACTATTATTACAAAATTATATTTAAATTTATTTTTAAATGTTTACAAGATTACGAAATTTATAAATATAAATTTAGTTTACCAATGTGATATATATTGGTATTATTTAGTCCATAGTTTAATATGACAGAAGAAAAATATACAAACAAGGAATATATAAATATAAACATGGGATATAGATGTGACGAGAAATGGGTAAAACAAAATTTACTAACATAAAATTAACTTTTACATAATTCTTTCATTATTGCTATTTTTAATTATACATGTGCTATTAAAATATTTGGTAAAATATTTTTAAAGATGAAAATAATAAAAATACATCAAAAAAATTTGGTATAAAATTTATGAATAAAATGAATTTTAACCTAAAAAATTTAGATAAAAGTATTCAATGTATTTTGAATCCCAAGGAATGAAAATATTAATTATAAGGTCCAACCAGCGATGTAGCTATCAAATTTATGAAAGTAGAAACATGTAAGTAGCAATATAAATATAAAATTCAAAAAAAAAAAAATTTGAACTATTTTAATTTTAATATTTTATTTTAACCATTTAATCACTCTTTTATATCTTGGATGTTTTTCTTAGATTTAATAAAAAAATTAGAACATTTTCTCACTCACCTCTATGTATATTGTAATTTGAAATGTAGCATCTCTACTAATAAAAAATCATGATTAAGACTTGTAGTATCTCCACTAATAAAAGCCTTATAGATAAAAATAATTGAATAATTAATTTTAAATCATTTCAATTCTTTGATGCTTGAAATCTTTTATATCACGAATTCTAATTGAAATGTAATATCTATTAATTTATTTTTGAGAGCCATTGTATCTAGAAATGTATTCCAACACTACTAAAACAATTCTTAGGAGCATTTGAAATCTTTTATATCAACAATTCTAATTTAAATGGAATAATTCTTAGATTTAATAAAAAATGTAAAGCATTTTCTCACTCTTTATACTAATTTATACCAGTCTAGATCCATCTTAACTCTAGATCTATGAAGCGCCGAGAGGGATCAAATATGTAGAAGTGAAAACCTCCTTTTTTGAGTGCAAAACTTGAGGAAAGGTTTTCACATCGAGAGATTTGATCCCTCTCGGCGCTTGATAGATCCAGAGTCAAGATGGATCTAGGCTGGTTTAATAATAGCTATAAATGTAAAGCTGAATTAGAGAATTACTAGTGTTTATGATGATTAGGATGTTGCTAAGTTAGATCTTCTTGTCTAGATACTTATAATTATGGTACTTAAAAGTAAGTTTATATAAATTTGGTAATGTTCTAAATATTCAAAAATAATTTTTATTTTTATTTTTATTTTTATAATAAATATAAATGAGAAGCTTTTGTATTTTATATAAAGTTTGAGATATAAATATAAATGAGAAGCTTTGTCAATTTATATAAAGTTTGAGAGAGAGAAATAAAATTTGAATTAATGAAAAATATTCATAAAATATTATTCTAAAAAATAATGAAAAGTTGAAAATTATTAATAATATATAATATTATTAAAATTTTACTTTTATATTATTTTTAAAAACTATATAAAACTAAGGAGTTGTCTTTAAAGAAAATTCGTAAAACTAATATTAATAAATAAAATAAAAGGTTTGAAAATTGAATTCAACTTGGATGTTTAAAAGGAATAATTTTTATTTATTTTTATTTAGTTTTTAATTTTGTAGATGACATGTTGATGTTGCTAGTATTATGAAATTTCTTCTCATGTTATTAATGTATTGATATTATGTTATTAATTATTTAATTTACAAACTTTTCCTCAAAATTTTCATTTTAAAGGAAAATTACACTTAAAGAATTTGATTTTTCTCAATACTTGATAGACTCAAATTTAGATGGATCTATGTTGGTGTATTGATTCAATGAGCACATT
This sequence comes from Pinus albicaulis, assembly GCA_034641835.2. Lineage (NCBI taxonomy): Eukaryota > Viridiplantae > Streptophyta > Pinopsida > Pinales > Pinaceae > Pinus > Pinus albicaulis. The sequence continues at coordinate 502,324 of JAXQQM020062564.1, forward strand.
TTTATGAACAAGCACGAACAGCTTTTCCAAAAGCAAGGTTTCTCATTCTATATCTAGCTAGCAAATGAAGACTTCAAAAAGTAATATATCCATTGTTTGTGCATCACACTTATCTTTTTAATAGAAAATAACCACTCCATACTTTCTCCTTCCCAAAGACTAAGATTAAAAACCTCTAACCTATCCCATTAATATAAAAACTAGTACATCTGAAATTAAAATAAGTATAAACAACATCTTGCCTCCCATTATTTTTTTGTCAGTCTAAAGACGTATATTATATTAGCATGAAAATGTTGATTCCAAAATGTCTCTCTATAGCTCCCCCAACTTCACTCTGACCATATTTGTTAGTTGGGAGATCCGGAGTTCAGAGAATATTTTTCCATTGAACCATTATTTTCGATAGGCTTAGTAGCCTTACATGCTAAAAGGGAACCAAAAATAAAAAGCAAGCTATAAGAATATTTTCAACGAGGAGGTTACAGAGAGTGCAAAGGAGGCACAACTATCAAACCCGGGCGCTCATGTGTTTGGAAGTCTATGTGTACAAATCTAGACTCCAACTCATGTAGGCACTTGTTCGCCCAATGTTAGCTCCGACAAATGTTGGCCAGTTTCTCCAAGATCTCATTTGATAGAATTGAGTATCATTCACGTAGGGCAAAGATTTGTTATGATCCTCATATCCATATCTGTGTTCACGGAGGATATCTAGGTTGGCGTGCATTCCTTACAGTTTCTCTGCAATGGTGTCCAATGTGACATACATAACCACACGGCCTCGGGACCAAACTTCATCCTGAGCAACCTTCGTGGCATGGTACGAACTCTCAAAACCTGTCGACGATGAGTTATTGTCTTTCTAACCATATTTGTTAGCTGGGAGAGCCGAAGTTCACATAATATTTTTCCATTGAACCATTTTTTTCGATAGGTTTAGTAACCTTACATGACAAAAGGGAACAAAAAATAACAAGCAAGCTATAAAAATATTGTGAAGGAGGAGGTTGAGGAGGGTGCAAAGGAGGCACAACTATCAAACCCGGTCGCTCATGTGTATGGAAATCACAGATGTTGCAAGGGGCAGGGGTGGGAAGATACATAATCTTCGGTGATAAATTTATGGCAGAGATAATCATGGATGCAGTCTCATCATATTTCTAGTCCTCATCCCCCCACTTTTTTACCAAAATACTTTCCCAGAGATTCTCTTTGACCATCTTCCAAATAGAATGACTTGAAGGAATTTGACTATTATATATCACCCTACTTCATTCTTTCTCGATGTTCCATAGGAGAAATCCTAGTACAAGGATCCATGCTCTATTAAAAATTATATTTTTGAATCAGGACTACCTCTAGTTATCAATTATTGAGATCAGACCAACTTGAACCCGATCGATTAGTCTAAAGAGGGTCGCAACATCTCCCCATACTTCTTCTATTATCTTGCATTCAATCAATAATTGGTTCATTGTTTCTTCTTTCTGCATGCACATTGGGCATTGAGACAACCCAATCTATCCTTTCTTAATTCGTTGATCCCATGTAAGAATTCGCTTTTGTCCAACTAACCAGAGAAAGTGGGATACCTTCGACCATAGCTTCCATCTCCAAAATTTGTCCCATAAGATTTCTCATGGTCAGATGCTAACGTTAAACTTCAGGAGGTAGGCTTCCATGATTGAAAACAAACCTACTACCTTATATCCTTGTATGAATTTGTCTAGAGCTTGGGAAATACAGATGTGGTGCTCTTGCAATAGTTGATTTGGGGTGGGCCAAGATTATTGGGTCTTGTCCAGATTCCAATCTCGTTCTATTTTCCACACCCTCCATTATGTTTGATGAGGGTTAGACTGTGCAATTTCATACCTGTGTGAGCAAATCTATGTGAACTTCCTCAGACCTGTGTGAGCCAAACTAAAGAAGAGAATAGAAGAATGCTTCATGATAATATCTAAATGAGGTTGAGGTCACTTGTATTTATATACTTCCAAGAGTGTCCAATTTTATTTAGGGCCAACTTGATCAAATGTGCACATGTAGGCTTTAATTGAAAAATACAGTTTCCCTTATCTAAATTGAGTGCTTCAATAGTAAAAATTGGTCCTCTTGAAAAGAGGAATCTTTTCCCATGGTTGGAAATTTTACCGAGCTACCAAATTAATGCTCCCTATCAGCTAAGGATAAATTCCAATTGCATCATGTAATCATTGTAAGAATATTGTCATCAAATCATATCAAATCTCAACTATCTCTTTATCAAATGTCATCACTGCTCATATTTTCTTATCTCTTGATTGTCTCTTATCATATGTTGAACATTCTTGATATATAAACGAAGGATAATTTGGCGTGTACGATACCATGTTGGAAATATCTCTTTGATTACTACATGATCTTCCACAGGCCCTTTCCTACTGCAGACCTGAAAAAAACATTGTTTAGGGGTCAGAAATGATCTGGAAGTTCACGACGCGAAAAGCTGCTAAAAATAGTAAATATTTTTATAAAAAAGGAAACTAATGAAACCGTCTAGGTGGAATATATAGAAGGCCACAAATATCCACCTTCATTAATAGTATTGTTACCTAACTGAACACATGATGACAAAACTCTAAGAGAAATTAAGGCTCGGTGAGATTCTATGATAGGGTGTTGAACCTAGTCCTACTAGGAGGGGTGGAGGTGTTTCCCATTGTTTATCCTCCAAAACTTGGATTCATGGGAGGAATATGCATGTCACACCCCCCTAAACATGTGATGAGGACTTCCAAATTCCTACTAGCAAATTAGGTTGATGTAGTCAATTCTTTCACCCGTGGGGTTTTATGTATGGTTAGGTCAGTATAGTTGACGCCATGGAATATTAAAATAGAGGATATATAGGATGGGAGTAGAAGATATTAGGAAGGATAGGATGATTCTATAATAGCTTTGGGACTCTATTCAGTTTGGGAATGACTACTAATGTTGTAAACCAATAAATGTTTAAAACCCAAATTTTATCCTCATATTATAAATGAGAATTCAATCTAAGAACGCAATCCTTACATGACTATAATAATCAATAAAATAATTAATGATATACTATAAACTCTAACTTCAAGATGAAGTTTTATAAAGGAGGGATGAATGTAATGATGCATCTCGAATTACGGTTGAAGGTGATTACTAGCATGCACATGAGGAATGCATATGATAGCTATATATATGCAAATGGGGGCTTTACTCAATGAACATCAGACATATCACGTGCATTCATGAAATATTAAAGAATACCTTTATTTTGACTACATATTGGAAAATACCTCTAAAAATAATATTATTTAACCCCCTACAAATACAAACCCAATACACCTTCCCAATTAAAAAAACCCTACTTTCAGTAACTTTGAGCTCTATTTTTTATACCAACCAATATAAAATCCCTTTACCCCCTATATATCCTCCAATATACTATGTTATTTTTCCCTCAATATATATCCCTTAATATGAATGCACGTGGTATGGTATCGCTCCGCAAGTGAATCCCTTGTGTATATACATGCATTACATGCATTGCACTAAATAGATATATTTCTACACACTAAGTGGCTATGACGATTATATAATATAGATAAATGAAATAGTAGAATTAATAATTAGATAAACCTATTAGATAAACACATTTAAATCTTTAATTAAATAAACGTATTAAACACACATATTTAATTCATTAATTAAATAACCCTATCAAATAAACCCTTTTAATCAAACAATTTATTTTTAATAGTTGGTGAACCAACTCAACCAAATTCGATTTGGCCATCAATATTGTCATATAAATATTAAAGCTCAGGCCACCTCTCAAATTCATTAAAACCATTTATGATGGTAGGTGACCGACAAAGCAAGGGAATCATATTATGATAAAAATTTATGACGTTGAGAAAGTGGATGGAATTAGGGATATAAGGAGAATGAATAGGGCGAAGTGAGGATGGGGTAGGGGGAGTTTTTTTGTCTTTTCGGTGAAGAAAATATAGAAGAGAAAATATAGAGAGTGTCACGACGAAGAAAATATCGCTAGAGCTAATCTATGGAATGAGCCTTGGGCTTGAGACTAACGAAGAGAGTTCGAAATTTGAGCAGTTTTTCTTGCAGTTTTGGGCACGGGGGCCAAAAAACTTCAATTCTGAAGTCTTCTAGATTTGGGATAAGAATAGGTTGATCCTAGATTTGTAAGGAGGAGCCAGTCAGTTTGGAAATGGGAGTAGGCTTGGAGCAACACCAGATCGAATTCAAACGAGATATCCACGTATGTATCTACAATTAAATTGGAAAATATATGTTGAATTTGATTGTCTTGTTGTTCTGTAAAACAATGGGTTACATTGTGCTTGTATAGGCATATGTCCTTCCACAAGAGGAAGTCAAGTTCTAATCGTGAATCCCTCCACAACATATTATGACAATGTTTAATAATTTTATTTCTTAAAATTGTTTCATCATCGGTGGTCTCCTTAGATATGCTAGAGATTATTTTATTTTTCATTCTACTAATTTGTTTCCCATTTCTAGCCTCTTGATTTTGATTAGAATTTTTTTAGCTCTCCCTCATATTTTTAGTGCAGCCTTATATCTTGCAACTCGAGAAGGTCAAGTTCTAGCTATGGATCGTTTCTCTTATAAGCAGTTGGAAAATACTTCCAAAATTTTATTGTCATGCTACATACAAGCCCTGGGTACATGTATTTCAAAAGAGAGAGCCACCCAAAACTATGTCCATAACTTAGGGTTTGTGGGAGTGCATCACTACTTCAAGTGGGCAACTTGTCTAGAAGTAAAATGTTGGAAATACTAAAGGGGGGTTGAATCAATATTTATTTTACAATTTTTATTTTACCAGTTTTAGAGCACTTCTAAACTGAACACAAAATTTAACAATACAAAATAAATAATTATACTAATCAGATATATCGAGAATGCCAATTCTCTTTTTACAATAATTTTTAGGGTTCCAAGTTTAGATGAAGAACGCAGTCTCCAATCCACCAAGCTCCAACCTGTATTTTTCTAGGCACCGTCTTGGACTTCATGAGGCACCAACCCTATCTTCCAAAAGGCTCCAACCTTGTCTCTATTAGGCACCAACCTCTAGGGCTCCTACCCTCATCACTGGCACATGCTCCAACCTAATATTCTTAAGGACTCTTATCGTCTAGGGCTCCAACCCTATGCTTCAATAATTTCAATATAAGGTTAATGGTTCTTCAAGGCTTCCAATGTCTTCTGCAATAAGCCCTAGAAATGTCTTCAAGTTCTTCAACAATGCCATCACTTATCTTTCAGTAACCCTTTAAACAATGTTACCGATCAAAAGAGAACTATTACCTCAAAACGAGACCTCTAAAGAAAAAACATAAAAAAAAACCTGAAAATGAAAAGTGTTATTCTAGAATAACCTTTTTTTACGAGGTAAATTTTAAACATTTTTTAAAAATGGAAGTAAAAGCCAAATTTTTTTGTGTGCAAAAAACACCTTGAAAATGAAAAGTGTTGATGTAGGAATAACGTCGTCAATTTTTTTGTGTGAAATAAAAAACCCTGAAAATGAAAAGTTTTGATCCTTGACTAACGTTGCTAACTTTGTGTGTGCAAAAAACACCGTGAAAACGAAGAGTGTTGATGGTCGAATAATGTCATCAATTTTTTGTGTGCAAAAAACACCCTAAAAACGAAAAGTGTTGATGTTGAAATAACGTCTTTTTATTTTGGGGTGGGGGGGGCTAAATTCTAAACATATTTTAAAAATTATGTTAAAGATAAAATATTACGACTCTGAAAAACCTTAAAATTTCAACGATAGACATGACATTGAGGATAAAATATCAAAAGTATTAAAATTCCAACGATTTTTAGGCAAGGTATTAAATAAAAAATATTATGTCTCTAAAAAGCCTTAAAATTCCAAGGATGACATTAAAGATAAAATATCCAAGCTACTAACACTGCATAAGGCCAATCTTGAAATCATTGTTAACAATTATGCCATAGGTTTATGCTCCTCTGCTATAGGTGAAGGCTTCTAGAAATATTTCCCACATGTTCGAACTTCACATAAGCTACAATATGAGTTTTAGATTAAAGGCTTATTTTGTCTACAAATTTAATATATACCAAAGATCAATGCTTTCAAGCCTAGCAGCACTTTAGGCTAGATTTACATCACATATCACTGTCCTTAGAAGGTTGAAATAAATAGAATTTTTGCAGTAAACAGTCTAGAAGTTTACATATGTTAAGCTGCTCCAAAATATGATTATTTGATTGTTTCAAAATACTTCAAAATCATGTCTTCAAGGAAATTCAAGGAGATTTGCAATATTTATTCTATTATTTTTCTAAAAAATGTGTCCCCACCTTTAGTCTGCTTCATAGAAGCTCTAAGATTTGTTCTAAGGGTGCTTCAAAAATCTTCAAAGATACCATCCATTTTCCATCAAATGATGCCCAGAGAACTACTTCAAAAGATAAGCAATTGTCACAGGTCCAATTTTCTTACAGACACATGTCTGATTTGTCTCTTCACACAAATATGATCTTGTCACAATTTCATAACTGAGCTCCTAACCATATATCATCGTCTGAGTTGTACCATAGAGCCAAATTATTTTCCACAAGTCCAGGAACTTGTCACAGGTCCATAGATCTTACCATGGGTATGGGCTAAAAGATATCTGAGCTATAGATAGGTCCAAACATTGTGGTTCCATAGGGGGCTAGGTTTGTGGGAGAATCTGGCTCCACAGGGCCAAGGTTCATGGGAGACTATGGCTCCATACGGCCGGAATTAAATAGAATTGAAGCATGAGCGAAATTATAAACAATTTCCACATGACCAAAATATTTACCTTAGGAGCTTGCAAAAAATCCAAGAGCTTGATATCCAACATAAATATTTACTTATCCTGGTCCTCCTTATCCTCCTTATACACTTCAGATCTGAATATATTAATGTTTTACTTGACTGAATTCTTTTTGGAAAAGCTTGGGTTTATATTTATATTTGTTTGAGCTTATGAACCATCATGTCTCTTTAGGAGGGTCGACATGACCATGTGAAAGTTGGCTTGTGTAATTTTAACATTTATTTATATTATTTTGAGTTCGCTAGAAGTGTGAGTTATGTTCTTAATATCTCCAAGGATTTGACTTTTAGTTGTAGGTTCTGTTAAATTTATTTTCCATATTCTAAGCCCTTAACTACTTTTGATTGTGCATGATCTAATCAATGTCTCCCATTCATATGTACATTGTCTTTTCTTTTGACTGATATATTAATATGGTATTGACAACATTCTTGGTCATCCCCTTGTAACAAGATCATGCTAGGCTTCATCTTGGACTAGTCGATTTCTTTTATGGTTAGACATTTTCTATCCACAACAAACATCACAACTTATGAATCAGCCTATCTTCTCAATAATTAATGAGTATTCCAGGACACCCATGCACTAGTGCCTTTGTGTTGGATAATGAACTTGTCATTTCTGTAAAACTGTCCAATTTCTTTAACAGAACAATGAGTCCATGGATTTCCATGCATCTAGGAATTTATCACTATTAGCATACATTCATGCTTAGGTAATCTTAGGGTCCATGCATATACTTAGGGCATCATTCTTTATCTAGAACATAGGAGGGCTAGCTTCAACTACAACTTTATCAAGGCATTTGGCACATTATAGCTTTTTTCATTAAATTCACTTCAGGGCTAGGGCTTTGAATTAATGCTTAGGGTTAGGGTCTAGTAAAGTAGTTAGGGTTTAGGGCATCTTCAACAATTCCTTATTCACATCAATGAAAACATTGACCAAGATAAATTGCTATGTTGGACAACATTTCCTGGTAAACATTTTCTCTGGAAAAAACTTAAAATAATATTATTAATAATCTATATCCATGCATTTGGATTGTTTTCATGAGCCTTTTTCATTGTTTTTTACCCCATGTTGTTGTTTTCGGGTTTTTTCTTTAAAGAGTTAGTTATATTTATATTATATATATATAAGTCTAAAATATAGAGTGGAAATGTGACTTAAATCTCTTAAAAAGAGAGAAGTAGGAACCTCAATCTTAGCTAGAAGTATTTCCAGAATGTCAAAAAAGAACACTAGCTAGAAGTATATAAATGTCTCTTAGAGTGTAAATAGATGTGTAGATGTCATGTGAGTAATGTAAACTTTTGATATGTCAGAGTGTATAGAGATGTGTAGATGTCATGTAAGTAATGTAAACTTTTGATATGCCGGAGTGTATATAAATGTACCACTTTAATACCATGGGGCAAATACCATATTTATAAAATAAATATGGTAAATAAATAAAATATAAATAAAACATAGATATGGTAAATAAATAAAACGTCTTTTTATATTTACTCCATAATCCTATTTATATTTAGGAACACTCAAAAAGTGGTTTTATTTAGGTGAATCCTCAGCTAAATACCATGGGCAAAATTATTAATAATACTATGCCAAAAAAAAACATTTTTCCATGGGTAATAATCCGGGAGATCCACCCGAAGGGCATTTTTACATGGGTAATAATCCGGTAGATCCACCCGAAGGGATCAACCGTCGGATTAGCCACCCGGTGACCTTCAATATGGCAAGGTACTTTAGCAACGAGAACTCGACCATTTAAGCTATCCCTTGGGGCTTATGCCAAAAAAAACATTACTAACCCTAATATTAATATTAATAATATTATTAATTCTAATATTCACATTATTATATTATAATATTAATATTATTAAACTTAATTAATGTAAAATTTTGATATGTCATAGTGTATATAAATGTACCACTTTAATACCATGGGCTGAATACCATGGGCCAAATAGAGAGAGGATTGGATGGAAAATAGAGAGAGAGAGGAAAGGATAGAGGAATTTAGAAGAGAAAGCGAGAGAGAAAGAAAGGACAAGAGAGAGGACATGAGAGAGAGAGGAAGAGAGTGATGGGGGAAGAGAGAAAATTGGAGGACAAAGAAACAGAGAGGGAGATAGAGAGAGGGAGAGAGAGGGAGAGGGAGAGAGGGAGGGAGATAGAAGGAGATATGGAAGGATAGAGAGATGGAATTGGAGGGGGAGAGAGGGAGGGAAGAAAGAATACATAGAGAGTGAGAAGTTGAAAGAGAGATGAAGTGACAAGGGAGATATGGAGAGAGTTTGTGTATGATTTCGGGTGAGATAAAGAGATAAATAAGGAGATATGGAGAGAAGGGAGGATAGAAGGAGAGAGGGAGGGATATAGTAACATAGTTGGATGGTGAAGAGAGAGAGAGAGATAGATGTGGGAAAGAAATGGAGAGAGAGGAAGGAAGAGGGAGGATGTGAGAGAGTGGATATATGGAGGTAAAGAGGGATGTAGTTCGAGGGGGGAGATAGGGAAGAAGATTTATTGCACTAGATGAATTTATTTTAGTGTAAATGGTGATTTATAATCCATTTTAATTGTTTTCACTAAATGTGTTGATTTTAGTGTAGATGTTGATTTCTAATTATATTTAATTGTTTGCACTAGATGCATTGATTTAAATGCAAATGATTTCTATTCCTATATGATTGTTGGAAAGTGATCACCTAAACTAGGTGGGGGCCACACAAGTAATTATTGTCGCAAAGTCTATTTTTAGACTATGTCTATTTTTAGACATATGGATCATGGTCTATTAGTTGCAGGATGCTATTTATGGATGATTGGTCAAGTTGGTAAAAATATATGGACCTCTATTTTTAGACATTGGGCGAAGTCTATTTTTAGACTGCCAGTCTAAAAATAGATTAGTCAAATATTATTAGCCCTTAATAATATTTAGACTATAAAAATTATCTTATCCTATTGGAGCACTTCAGTTTGATGCTTGGATGTGGAAAATGCAGCTGACAAAAGGAAATATGTTTTTCCTAAGGGTTATTTGAGATATTGCATGGTTGAATTCAGTTAGAACTCATGTGGCAGAGTTTGGTGGAGTTGATGAGACAGTTGGTGGAGTTGTGTTCGGTTTAACTTAGTTGAATTAGTTGTATTTAGTCTAACTGAAAAATACACTAGTGATGAGTGGTGTGAATTAATTATTAATTAATTCACTAATTATTAACTCATAAATCAACTAAATAATACATCAGTTAACAGCAATGCATGGACATTTCAGTGGATACCAGTGTTAGAGGTGAGTGAAAGGGTGAGTCTACTATCAATTGTGACTATAAATGTGCATGAGATTTGCACACACATTGATTAAGATTTCCAATGAGGATTGCACAATATAAGCTAGTGGGATTTGAACTTGGATCTCATTCATTCTCATCTTGGATTGTGCAGTAGAGGCAGGCAGACTTGTGGAGGAGATTTGAACTTGTGACTTGTTCTATATCTCAGATAGTTTGTGTGTAGCATGTGAGATAGTGCTGAGAGCTGTGAGAGCTTTGTGCTATGTATTGTTACATGTTCTATATCATTATAATATAAATATAGTTGGGGGTTTTCCGCTATCAGATTTCCCCATTACATACTGTGTTATATGTGTGCTTGATTATGTTTTAATGTGCGCATGCGACTGCTTCTATTTCCGCAAATTGATGATCGATTGTAGAAGAGGTTATGTATTATGCATGAAGCTTAAATAGTTTGTAATCAAGATAATCTCGGTGAATAATTCATCTTTTATTCAAATTTCTACAGCTTGCAATAAATGCATTTATTTCAATGTAGACGGTGATTTCATATACTATTTGATTGCTTGCACTGCATGCATTAATTTCAATGTATATGTTGATTTCTAATTATATTTGACTGCTTGCACTAGATGCTTTGATTTCAATGTAGATGATTCCTAATCCTATTTGATTTCTTGTACTAGATTCATTGATTTCAATGTACATGATTCCTAATGCTATTCGATTTCTTGCACAAAATGCGTTGGTTTCAGTGTAGATGGTGATTTCTAATCCTATTTGATTTCTAGCACTAGATGCATTGATATCAATGTAGATGTTTGTTTCTAATATTATTTGCTTACTTGCACTAGACGCATTGATTTCTAATCCTATTTGATTACCTACATTACCTGCATTGATTTTAGTGTAGGTGTTGTTTTCTAATTTTATTTTATTGTTTGCATTAGGTGCATTGATTTCAGTGTAGACGTTAATTTCTAATTTGATGTAATTGGATGTACATTGATGGTAAATTAATTTTAAAGTGATTGGTTTAACATTGCGCATTGATTTCAATGTAAGCACACAAAATTATTGACAACACACAAAATTATTGGCAATGTACTTTAATATTTGTGTTATAGTGAATCAACAAATTAATATTGAATAGCAAGAGAGACAATGTATGATGTTTAGTGCAATAGTTCAAGCTAAATATTTAAATGATTTATGATTTCAACTGTCATTTTCATATAATCAATAAGAAAAGATGACAAAACTAACAAGGGTGACAATAAGAATACTAAAAGAAAATAATTTAAGATTGATCACAGTGAAGACTATTTGTAATTGACTACATTCTTATTGTTTTCATTTTCTATCATTCAACAATATTACATTGTTACTTTGCATTCAAAATTTTTATTTAATCATAAAATTTATTAACAATATTTATCATCTCAAAAGCTGAGGTAACTAATAAAATTTTATAATTAAAATGATCAGATAAATATCAGACATATTTAACATATAAAAAATTATTATATTTATATTATCTGTATTTACATATTATTGATAAAATTAATCATATGTTCGATAGATTTTCCTTGGCCACACATGACTGAAACCAGCCTAGATCCATCTTAAATTTGGATCTATTAAGCGCCAAGAGGGATCAAATCTCTCGAGGTGCAAACCTTTCCTCATTTTTTGCACTCAAACAAGAGGTTTGCACCTCGAGAGATTTGATCTTTCTCAGCCCTTGATAGAAACCTTTCCTCAAGTTTTGCACTTAAAAAAGAGGTTTTCACCTTGAGAGATTTAATCCATCTCAGTGCTTGATATATCCAGAGTTAAGATGGATCTAGATTGGTATAAATTGCAAAAGCTTCTCATTTATATTTATTATAAAATAATATATATATATATATATATAACAATGCCAAATTTATATGAACTTAGTTTTAAGTACCATAATTATAAGTATCTAGATAATAAGATCCAATGAAGTCATCCTAATTATGGTAAACACTAGTAACTCAATTATAACTATTATTTCAAAATTATATTTAAATTTATTTTTAAATATTTAAAATTTTACCAAATTTATAAATATAAATTTAGTTTACTAGTGTGATATATATTGGTATTATTTAGTCCATAGTTTAATATAACCAAAGAAAAATATACAAACAAGTAAGAAACTGAATATATAAATATAAACATGGGATATAGATGTGACAAGAAATGGGTAAAACAAAATTTACTAACATAAAATTTACTTTTACATAATTATTTCATTATTTCCATCTTTAATTATACATGTGTTATTAAAATATTTGGTAAAATATTTTAAAGATGAAAATAATAAAAGTACATCAAAAAAGTTTGGTATAAAATTTATGAATAAAATGAATTTTAACCTAAAAAATTTAGATAAAAATACTCAATGTATTTTGAATCCCATACAATTAAGTATAATATAAAGGAATGAAAATATTAATTATAAGGTCCAACCAGTGATTTAGCTATCAAATTTATGAAAGTAGAAATTTATGAAAGTAATCACTCTTTTATATCTTAGATGTTTTTCTTAGATTTAATAAAAAATTTAAAAGATTTTCTTACTACTTACCTCTATATATATTTGAATTTGAAATGTAGTATCTCTACTAATAAAAAATCATGATTAAGATTTGCGGTATCTCTACTAATAAAAGCCTTATAGATGAAAATAATTAAATAATTAATTTTAAATCGTTTCAATTCTTGGATGCTTGAAATATTTTATATCACCAATTCTAATTGAAATGTAATAACTAATTCTAATTGAAATGTAATATCTATTAATTTATTTTTGAGAGCCACTGTATCTAGAAATGTATTCCAACACTAATAAAACAATTCTTATGAGCATTTGAAATATTTTATATCACCAATTCTAATTTCAATGGAATAATTCTTAGATTTAATAAAAAGTTTAAAACATTTTCTCACTCTTTATACCAATTTATACCAGCCTAGATCCATCTTAACTCTGGATCTATCAAGCGCCGAGAGGGATCAAATCTCTAGAAGTGAAAACCTATTTTTTGAGTGAAAAAATTGAGGAAATGTTTGCACCTAGAGAGATTTGATCCCTCTCAGCCCTTGAGAGATCTAGAGTTAAGATGGAACTAGGCTAGTTTCAATCATGTGCGGCCAAGGAAAATCTATCAAAAATATGATTAATTTTATCAATAATATGCAAATACAAATAATATAAATACAATAATTTTATATATGCTAAATATGTCTGATATTTATCTGATCGTTTTAATTTTAAAATTTTCTTAGTTACCTTAGTTTTTGGAGATGATAAATATTGTTAACAACTTTAATGACGAAACATTTTTTTTGAATGCAAAGAGACAATGTAATAGTGTTATGATAGAAAATGAAAATAATAAGAATGTAGTCAATTACAAATAGTCTTCATTGTGATCAATCTCAAATTATTTTCGTTTACTATTCTTATTGTCACCCTTGTTAGTTTGGTCATCTTTTCATATCGATTGTATGAAAAGGAAAATTGAAATAATAAACCATTTAAATATTTAGCTTGAACAATTGTACTAAACATCATACATTTTCTCTCTTGCTCTTCAATATTGATAGCTTCATTTCCTATAACACAAATATTAATGTACATTGTTAATAATTTTCTGTGCTTACACTGAAATCAATGCACAATCTTAATCCAATCGCTTTAAAATTAATGTACCATCAATGTACATCCAATTACATCAAATCAGAAATCAACGTCTACACTCAAATCAATGCACCTAATGCAAACAATCAAATAAGATTACAAAAAAACATCTACACTAAGATCACTGCATCTAATGTAGGTAATCAAATAAGATTAGAAATGAACATCTATATTGAAATCAATGGATCTAGTGCAAGTAATAAAATAATATTAGAAACCAACATCTACACTGATATCAATGCATCTAGTGCAAGAAATGAAATAGGATTATAAATCACCATATACTTCCCTATCTCCCCCCTCGAACTACATCTCTCTTTCCCTCCATCTCCACTCTCCATCTATCTATCTTCCTTCCTCTCTCTCCATTCTTTCTTCTCTCTCTCTCTCTCTCTTCCTCCTTCCTTCTCTCTCCCTCCCTCTCTCCTTCTCTCCCTCCTTCTCCTCATATCTCCCTGCCTTCCTTATCTCTCTCCCGCCTCACTCTCTCCTTCCTTCTTCCCCCTCCTCCCCCTCCGCCTCCATCTCTGTCCTTGTCTCTCCTTCTCTCCCTCCCTCTCTCTATCTCTCTCTCTCTCTCTCTCTCTTTCTTTTCCCTCAATTTTCTCTCTTCCTCCATAACTCCCTTCTCTCTCTTCTCCTTCTCTCTACCTTCCTCTATACCGAGAGGTAACATGGACCCAATGAAAATTCCACCTAATGTATACTTTCGGTCAGATGGAATCCATGCCCAATCTCTGTCTGTGGCTCCATAACTTCAGGTGCCTGCGTCCATTCATTGTAATCCATGTTAAGACATTCCTTTGAGAATGCAGTAAACATAGCAACTGTTCAATGCAATTTGAATTTTGACTAGCCATGGCTTGGCTCAACTGGATTGACTGCATAGCACATACATGGTTGCATGTTCTGAATTACATCAATATGAACTCATTAGCTTCCAATAAATCATGTCGACCTAATTGTCGCTTGAAATTTCATTCCTATTCCTCGAGTTAGTCGCTAGGAGTGTCTCCATGGGCTTAAAACTCTCCATGCGAAATATTTACCAGTATCTTGATAGCATACTTGCCTTGAGACATAAACAATTCCCCATCACATTGTCATACTTCTGACCAGACGGCGGTGCATGGGACATATAACAATGTAATTCCCTTTAAGGTCTCTGCAAAGAGTTGATCAACTGCTCATCACATTGTTAGGTCCTAATGGCTGAAGTCCCTTATTATTGTTAATTAATAACACCCCCTTATTTTTTTTTATTATTGAACCCATATACTTCTTCCCCCATTTTTGTTATTAATATGTGTTTATCATTATTATTTTTAAGGGTGGTGAGATTACATTGTGGCCCCCTAGGATTTTATTGTATTTTTATGGACTCTATGTTGAAAGAGGTTTGTAAATTGGCATCATCATCAAAGTGTTCATTTATGCTGTGCTATTGAGTTCCCCCTCGAAGTGTCTTCTAAGGCGGTCATATCTCTTTATTGTTGCATTTAGTTACACAACATTTGGTATCAGAGCTTTGGATTCTAGGGTTTATTTGCTCCAAACAGATGTCTGATGAATTTGCCTATACTTGTTTTCTATACAAAGTTTTAAATGAGAAATTTTTAGGGTGCAAACCGAAATCATGAGAAGAGTGCAAAATTTTGAAACCTAGTTCTGTCTTTGGAGATGTGATCTGTGGAGGTGGAAGATCGCTTTACCAGGTACAAACGGATAATATAATGGCATTTCTTTCATAAACACAGCTACAGGGTTCCAGATCTAAAATTCATATAAGGCAGAAGCTACAGATCTAGAAATTTGTCACCAAAAATTTCCAGAAACACAGTTCATAAAATATTTTTCAGGATATGATTTAATGGAAGATGAACACTTTTTGGGGCTCTCTTAGATTGCATCAAAGAAATTGAGTAGGTATGAAGAATTCAATAACTCTCTCTAGGTATGGGTTGAGAGTGCACGGCAAAAGTGATTATATTCTGACTCTGGTTTCTGCTGCTCAGAATTTTGAGAAAGGAACAGTGAACGCCGTGGCAAGTGGTACAATTTCTATTTGAACAGGTAAATAAATTGGATTATTCAAGATTGGACTAAATTTATGTTGAAGATAAATAAAATTGATTTGGCATTAAAGAAGATTTCATGAGAACTACGGATGTGCCATTCAGATATGAAAGTCCCCAATCTGAGATATAATACAATTTCAATATGAAATATATCCATGGCAAGAGTAAAAAAGACAGCATATTTTTTTTCAATTGCATAATTATTGTTTGAAAGATCAGTTAATTAGGTTACAAAGACCTATTATTAGAAATAGATATCAATATGCAGGAATAAAAAATGGCACAAAAATAATTAACACCATCAGACCTTTAAGAAGGCTCTGTACACATAAACTCATGAAGATGAAGAATGGCAACATGGCATATCAAATTACAAGAATAAATTATGGATTTATGTAAAAGAACAAAGCAAAAATGAAATGGAGGGTTGGAAAGAATAAAATAGATGGATGGTTTGAAAGAAGGTGTGGAAGCCTAAGATGGGTGGTTTGGAAGCTAAGATGGATGGCATGGAAGTGCGCATGGAAGCTAAGATGGATGACATGGAAGCTACAGATCGATGAAAAATACTGGCAGAATGGTATATGGAAAACATGTTGAAGAGATCTAAATGGAGACATCGATGGTTTGGGAAAAGTTGACACAAGAAAATGTTTCCTAATGGTGAAAAGATAAATGAAGACTCATGATGAGAACAAAATAAATGTTATTCTGATTTCATAAACTCACTTGTTGGAGGGAAAGACATATATTAAAAGTGGATATGAGGATTTGAATGGAAAGGACCTTATAACATGGATACATCGAGGATAGAGCAATATTTTGATCTCCATAATGTGCAAAACACACAAAAGGTACGCATTGCAACTTTAGATTTATAACGAAATACATTTGTATGGTATCGATGGCTTTGCTCCCGTAAAAAATTGTCACTTGGTCAATTTTTATGGAGGAAATGATAGCACATTATGAGGATACAAAGAGCAACACCGTCTTTAGAAAATTGATAAATCTCAAACAATAGGGTTTAGTGGGGCAGCACATTGAGGACTTCCAAAAATTGAATATAAGGGTAACTGATATTCTAGAGGAACATAGGATCGATCTCTTCATAGGCACTTTAAAGGATAACATCCAACATGAAGTTCGTGTTTTGGAACTAGATTCATTGGAGAAGGCATTCAGGTTGGCAAGAAAAGTTGAATGTAAAATAATGGCGACAAGGAAGCCTACCACTCAATTCTATAAAGAAGGAAGTGTTGCTACGTCTAAATTTCCACAACCTACAAGGTTGACACCACAACAATTGGAAGAAAAAAGAGCAAAAGGGCTTTGCTACAGTTGTGATAGCAAATACACTAAAGGTCATAAGTGTGCTGAGAAGAAATTTTTTTACATAGATTGTGAAGAGGAAGAAGAAAATGAACAAGAAGAGGATATACACCAGGAACCAACCCTAGAAGAGGAAGAAATGAATCCGACCATATCGTGTAATGCACTGGCAGGAATTACCACTCCTCAAACTCTCAAGATACAAGGACAAATCAAGAATAAAAAGGTAATAGTGTTGATTGATTCAGGTAGCACCCATAATTTTATTCATTGTAAGGTAGCCAAGGAATTAAATTGTTTCCTATACCCAGCACCGGAATGTCAAGTGATAGTTGCAAATGGAGGAACTATAAATTGCTCTGGAAAATGCCATAATATTAAGCTAACCATGGGGGAATATGTATTGACTATTCCAATTCTTTCCATTCCTATGGGAGGTGCCGATGTTGTACTAGGATTACAATGGTTACAATCTTTGGGGATGGTAGCTTTTAATTTTCAAGAACTTTTCTTGAAATTTTTTTTAGAAGGAAAGGAAGTTGAATTACGGGGTATTGAAGGGAAGCCGGGAAGGATAATAAGCTCTAATGTCATGAAAAAGCTTCTAAAGAAAGAACAACGAGGCGTAATTGCACAATTATGCTCACTAGAAGTTCCGACATCAAAATCATCTATTTCTGCAGATCTCCAACAAGTCTTGGACAACCATTCCAAGGTGTTTGAAACTCCCAAAGGACTCCCACCTATTCGTGATCATGATCATGCTATTCATTTGATTCCAGGAAGTGTTCCTCCAAACATCGGGCCTTATAGATATCCTTACTTCCAAAAGAGCGAAATTGAACGTATGATTGCAGAAATGTTAGAGGCGGGTATAATTCAACCTAGTCAAAGTTCTTTCCCTGCTCCTGTAGTATTGGTACACAAGAAGGATGGATCATGGCGAATGTGTCCGGATTATAGGGAGCTCAATAAGCTCACCATTAAAGATAAATTTCCCATTCCTGTGATTGATGACTTATTGGATGAATTACATGGAGCAATTTATTTTACCAAGTTGGATCTTCGTTCAGGATATCATCAAATTAGAATGAAGACTGAAGATATTCCGAAAACAACATTTCGAACTCATGAGGGTTATTATGAATTTTTGGTCATGCCTTTTGGCCTTACCAATGCACCTTCTACATTTCAAGGGTTGATGAATTCCATTTTCAAACCCTTCCTTAGAAAATTTGTGCTAGTATTTTTTGATGATATACTAATCTATAGCAGGTCTTGGAAGGATCATGTTCAACATGTTGACGGGGTGCTCAAACTATTGCAGGAGAAACAATTATATGAAAAAACATCCAAATGTTTCTTTGGAGTACAAGAGGTGGAATATCTGGGTCATATTGTATCTCACGAGGGTGTTAAGGTAGACCCTAACAAAATTAAAGCCATTAAGGAATGGAAAGTCCCCACAACCATAAAGAAGTTGCGAGGATTTCTCGGGTTAACGGGGTATTATCGCAAGTTTGTTAAGAATTATGGGAGAATAGCAGCACCTCTAACAACATTATTGAAGAAAGATGCATTTTCATGGACTCCTGAAGCAACTAAGGTCTTTGAACGTCTTAAAGAGGCAATGTGCCTAGCACCGGTCTTAGCTACACCAGACTTCACAAAAACCTTTATTGTGGAATGTGATGCCTCAGGAAATGGAATTGGTGCAGTTTTAATGCAGGAAGGAAGACCCATTGCTTTTGAAAGTCGTCGAATCAAAGGAAAGTATTTACAGAAACCTATTTATGAGAAGGAAATGTTAGCAATACTGCATGCGCTAAAGAAATGGTGAACTTACCTAATGGGAAGACACTTCAAGGTAAAAACTGATCATGATAGTCTTAAACACTTTTTGGAACAAAGACTATCGTTAGAAGAGCAAAAAAAATGGGTCACAAAGATGTTGGGTTATGACTTTGAAATAATCTACAAAAAAGGAAAGCTTAATGTTGTTGCAGATGCACTCTCAAGAAAGAATGAAGAGGTGGAAGCATTTCTTTGTGCCATTTCTATTATCCAACCGTATTGGATAACCAAAGAAAGAGATGAATGGAAGAAGGACAAAGATGTATGGACACTCATTCAAAAGTTGCAGCAAGATCCTAGTACATCTGATACATTTAGTTGGAAAATGATTCCTTATGGTACAAATATCGCTTATATCTTTGTAAGAATTCCCAACTAAAACAAAATATTCTTCTGGAATTGCACACTTCTCCTTTAGGAGGACACTCAGGATTTTTAAAAACTTACCACAGGGTGAAGAAAGAATTTTTTTGGGATGGCCTTAAATCCGATATTCAAAAGTTTGTGGCGGAATGTTTGGTTTGCCAGCAGAATAAAGTGGAAGAAATTAAGACCTTGGGTCTTCTACAACCTTTATCCATTCCAAGTCAACGTTGGGAGGAGATTTCAATGGATTTTATCACAGGTTTACCTAAGTCCGAAGGAAAGAGTGTCATCATGGTGGTAGTTGATAGAATTACCAAATATGCACACTTTTGTGCATTATCTCATCCATTTAAAGCAAGTACAGTTGCTACTACATTTATGGACAGAATTCAAAAGCTACATGGAAGCCCAAGGGTTATTGTGAGCGACAGAGATCCCATTTTTACTGGAAATTTTTGGACGGAGTTATTTTCTTGTTTGGGTACTCAATTAGGTCATAGCTCATCTTATCATCCTCAATCTGATGGTCAAACTGAGATAGTAAATAAATGTTTGGAAGGATATCTTCGTTGTTTTGTATCCGATAAACAAACACAATGGGTCAAGTGGTTACCTCTCGCTGAATGGTGGTATAACACTTCCTTCCATACCGCAGCAAAAATGACCCCATTTATGGCACTTTATGGATATCATCCACCATCCATCACATCATCTTTAAGGGAAAATTCGAAGGTTCAAGCAGTGGAAGATCACATCGAGCATCAGCAAGAAGTTCTCCAACTCTTAAAGGATAACCTGAATTTGGCACAAAATCGAATGAAACAACAGGTAGATCAACATCGCAACGAGAGAAGTTTTGATGTAGGAGATTGGGTATTTTTACGGCTACAACCATACAAACAAATGTCCCTCAAGCAAGCTAAGAAGGATAATAAATTATCACCAAAGTACTATGGGCTTTACAAGGTGTTGCAAAAGATTGGTTCTATGGCATACAAATTGGAGCTTCCTGCTTCTTCGCGAGTACATCCAGTTTTCCATGTTTCATGCTTAAAGAAGGTTATAGGTGAAAATATTCTAGTTCAAACAATATTGCTAGAACTTGATGAGCAAGGAAAAATTATATTGGAACCTGAAGTGGTTATGGAAACAAAAAGTCAAAAATTTATTACTTCATGTTTATTTTGAAATAGGATTACAAAATTTTATTTTAATTATCAATAATTCTTAGATGGGTAGCAAGGATTTAACTTCAATATTCTAGAATATTCTTAATAGTCACATATCAAACGTGAGAATTTATCTCAAAAGTATGTATACACTTTCTAACCTCTTAATTAAATTGATTAATTAAAAAAAACATTATATGAATATGACTTATGGTTTTTTGGCCCTTAGTTGCTGTTGACATATCATATTGTAGAAAAACATATTTATAGGTTAAAAATCACAATAATAAATTTTGGGTGAATATCCATGGTTAAGGCTATTTTTACATGATTTTTTAAATGTATATATGTTTTAAGTACTATATTAATTATTTTTATAGCTAGTAATAATAATAATTTAAATTATACACATAAGGGTAGTTCAATTGGTGATTTTTGTAGAAATATAGTTATAAAATTTCAAGTGCTCAAGAAATTTAATCTAAATCAAGATACACAATTCTACTCTACTCTACCAAAATTAATTCACAATTTAAAACAACATTCATAAACCTACATCAATCACATACACAAGTACATAAATTTATCTAGGGGAAACCAACTCGTAAAAACCCCTTAAATGTGCTTATGAATAGAGAATGCATTACAATTACTTCCTCACTGTGAGCTCAACCTGCAAGTGAATAACCTTTCCTCACTCTGAGCTCAACTTGCAAGTGAATAACCTTTCTCTCTGCTCAATGAGAAACTTTGACCCAGACTTAGTACATTTTTTCCACAAATCTTGAGGAATTAGACCTGTATTTTTTACGAGTTTTCCTCCAATTGATTGCACAAATCCAAAGGTTGGATATTTGATTGCATGCAATACATGTACACTCAAGACTAGTCTACAACTGATGTGACACTGCCTTGGAATATCCACCACAACCGGGTAACTCAAATTCTCTATATGCACTAGCTATTTTTGGTTGATTGATCAATGAGTTAGGCTGATGTCCCACTGCACAATTGACCTCCAATTGACTCTATCAATAGTTATAGGTCAGTTAACCGAGTACAATTGAAAATAACAGAACTAGATTGTAAAAATTTATCAATCAACACATGCATGACTAAACTCCAAGCTCACTAACTCTAATTTACTCAGCTAACTCAGTGACTAAATATGCATTGCACTAAATATATATATTTATACACACTAAGTGGCTATGACAATTATATAATATAGATAAATGAATTAGTAGAATTACTAATTAAATAAACCTATTAGATAAACACATTTAAATCTTTAATTAAATAAGCATATTTAATTCATTAATGAAATAACCCTATCAAATAAAACCCTTTAATAAAAACATTTCGTTTTAATAGTTGGTGAACCAACTCAACCAAATTTGATTTGGTCATCAATATTGTCATATAAATATTAAAGGTGAGACCACCTCTCAAATTCATTAAAACTATTTATGATGGTAGGTGACCGACAAAGCAAGGAAATCATATATGAATCGCTTTAGGGATATATGGAGAATGAATAAGGTGAAGTGAGGATGGGGTGGGGGGATTTGTTTTGTCTTTCTAGTGAAGAAAATATAGAAGATAAAATATAGAAGAGAAAATATAGAGAGAGTCACGATGAAGAAAATATCACTAGAGTGAATCTATGGAATGAGCCTTGCGCTCGAGACTAACGAAGAGACATGGAAATCTGAGCAGTTGTTCTTGGAGTTTTGGGCATGGGGGCCAAAAAAATTCAATTCTAAAGTCTTATGGATTTGGGAAACGAATAGGTTGATCCCAGATCAGTAAGGAGGAACCAGTCAGTTTGGTAATGGTAGTAGGCTTGGAGCAACGTCAGATCGAACTCAAATGAGATATCCACGTATGTATCTACAATTCAATGAGAAAATATATGTTGAATTCGATTGTCGTGTTGTTATGTCAAAATAGGGGTTACATTGTGCTTGTACATGCAGATATCATTCCACAAGAGGAATTCAAGTTCTAATCATGAATCCCTCCACAACATAATATGACAATGTTTAAGAAGGTTCTTTCTTAAAATTGTTTCATCATCGATGGTCTCGTTAGATATGCTAGAGATTATTCTGTTTTTTATTCTACCAATTTGTTTCCCATTTCTAGCCTCTTCATTTCGATTAGAATTTTTTTAGCTCTCCCTCATTTTTCTAGTGCAGTCTTATATCCTACAACTCGAGAAGGTCAAGTTCTAGCTATGGATTGTTTCTCCTATAAGCACCTGGCAAATACTTCCAAAATTTTCTTGTCGTGCTACATACAGGCCCTGGGTACATGTATTTCAAAAGAGAGAGCCACCCAAAATAATGTCCATAACTTAGGGTTTGGGGGAGTGCGTCACTACTTCAAGTGGGCAGCTTGTCTGCAAGTAAAATGTTGGAAATACTGAGGGGGGGTTGAATCAGTATTTCTTTTACAATTTTTATTTTACCAGTTTTAGATCACTTCTAAACTGAACAAAAAAATTAACAATACAAAACAAATAATTCTATTAATCAAATATATCGAGGAATCGAATTATCTTTTTACAATAAATTGGGTACAATAATTTTTAGGGCTCCAACGATAGATGAAGACCACGATCTCCAATCCACCAAGCTCCAACCTGTACTTTTCTAGGCACCAACTTGGACTTCACGAGGCTCAAACCTTGAGGGCTCCAACCCTATCTTCCAAAAGGCTCAAACCTTGTCTCTATGGGGCACCAAAATCTAGGGTTCCTACCCTCTCCACTGGCACATGCTCCAACCTAATATTCTTAAGGACTCCTATCCTCTAAGTCTCCAACCGTATGCTTCAATAAGTTCAATATCAGGTCAATGGTTCTTCATGGCTTCCAATGTCTTCTGCAACAAGCCCTAACAATATCTACAAGTTATTCAACAATGCCCTCACTTATGTTAAAGTAACCCTTTAAACAAAGTTACCGATCAAACAAGAACTATTACCTCAAAACGAGAACTCTGAAAAAAAAAACATACAAAAAACATGAAAAAAAACCCGAAAACGAAAAGTGTTATTTGGGAATAACCTTTTTTTTTCGAGGTAAATTTTAAACATTTTATAAAAATGGAAGTAAAAGCCAATTTTTTGTGCGCAAAAAACACCTTGAAACGAAAAGTGTTGATGTTGGAATAACGTCGTCAATTTTGTGTGAAAAAAAAAACCCTGAAAACAAAAAAAAATTATGCTTGAATAATGTTGCCAATTTTATGTGTGCAAAAAACACCGTGAAAATGAAAATTTTCTATTGTGGAATAATTTCGTCAATTTTTTGTGTGCAAAAACACTGTGAAAACGAAAAATGTTGATGCTGGAATAACGTCTTTTTTCGGGGGGGGCCTAAATTGCCAACATCTTTTAATAATGACGTTAAAGACAAAATATCACGAGTTTTAAAAACTTTAGAATTTCAACGATATACACGACATTAAAGATAAAAGAACATGTCTTTGAAAAGCCTTAAAATTCAAAGGATGACATTAAATATAAAATATCTAAACTAAGGATGACATATGTTAAGCTGCTCCAAAAGATGATTATATGATTATTTCAAAATACTTCAAAAACATGTCTTCAATACAATTCAAGGAGATTTACAATAATGCTTCAATTATTTTTCTAAAAAAAGTGTCCCCACCTTAAGTCTGCTTCACAAAAGCTCCAAGATCTGTTCTAAGGGTGCTTCAAAAAATCTTCAAAGATACCATCCACTGTCCATCAAATGATGCCCAAAGAATAGCTTCAAAAGATAATTAATTGTCACAGGTCAAATTTTCTTATAGACACATGTCTGATTTGTATCTTCACACAAATCTGAGCTTGTCACAATTTCAGAACTGAGCTCCTAACCATATACCATCATGTGAGTTGTACCACAGAGCCAAAATATTTGCCACAAGTCCAAGAATTTGTCACAGGTCAATAGATCTTTCCACGGGTATTGGCTAAGAGAGATTCGATCTATAGACAAGTTCAAACATTGTGGTTCCATAGGGGGCTAGGTTTGTGGGAGACTCTCGCTCCACAGGGCCAAGGTCCGTGGGAGACTATGGCTCCATAAGGCTGAAATTATATAGAATTGAAACACGAGAAAAATTATAAAGAATTACCACAGGACAAAAATAATTACCTTAGGAGTTTGCAACAGATCCACGAGCTTGGTTAAATATTTACTTTTCCTCATCCTCCTAAGCCTCCTTTTACACCTCAGATTGGAATTTATTATTTTTTTACTTGACCAAATTCTTATTTGAAAATCCTGGGTTTATATTTATATTTTTTTGAGCCTATGAACAATCATGTCTCTTTAGGAGGGTCGACATGACCATGAGGAAGTCGTCTTGTGAAATTTTAACATTTATTTAAATTATTTTGAGTACACTATAAGAGTGATTTATGTTCTTAATATCACCAAGGATTTGACTTGTAGTTGTAGGTTCTGTTAAATTTATTTTCCATATTCTAAGCCCTCAGTTGCTTTTGATTGTGCGTGATCTGATCAATGTCTCCCATGTACATGTACATTGTCTTTTCTTTTGACCGATATATTAATATGGTATTGAAAACTTGCTTGGTCATCCCCTTGTAACAAGATCATGCTAGGCTTCATCTTGGACTAGTCGATTTCTTTTATGGTTAGACATTTTCTGTCCACAACAAACGTCACAACTTATGAATCAACCTGTCTTCTCCATAGTTAATGAGTATTCTAAGACACCCATGCACTAGTGCCTCTGTGTTGAACAATAAACTTGTCATTTCTGTCAAACTGTCGAATTTCTTTAACATAACAATGCCTCCACAGATTTCTATGCATCTAGGAATTTATCACTATTAGCATACATTCATGGTGAGGTAATCTTAGGGTCCATGCATATACTTAGGGCATCATTATTTATCTAAAACATGGTAGGGCTAGCTTCAACTAGGGCTTTATCAAGGCATTTGGCAAATTATATCTTTTGTCATTAAATTCACTTTAGGGCCAGGGCTTTCAATTAGTGCTTAGAGTTAGGCTCTAGTCAAGTAGTTATGGTTTAGGGCATCTTCAACAATTCCCTATTGACATCAATGAAAACATTTACCAACATAAAGTGGTGTGTTGGACAAAATTTCTCGGTAAACATTTTCTCTGGAAAAAAAAAATTTAATATTATTAATAAGTCATATCCATGCATTTGGATTGTTTTCAAGAGTCATTTTCATTTTTTTTAACCCCATGTTTTTATTTTTGGGTTTTTTCTTTGAAGAGTTAGTTATATTTATATTATATATAGATAAGAGTAAAATATAGAGTGGAAATGTGACTTAAATCTCTTAGAAAGAGAGAAGTATGAAGCTCGATCTTAGCTAGAAGTGTTTCCATAATGTCAAAAAAGACCACCAACTTTTAAAAAATGAATTATGCAAAGATAAGTGCATTGTTTAAGGTTTGATATCTTTTCTCCCCTAAGGTATTCACATGGGTTCAGGTTTTTCCTTTTAGTCATGAATATATGCTAGTATTTCTTTATATTAATGAGAGGCAAGATAGTGTTTATACTTATTTCAATTTTAGATGTACTATTTTTTATATTAATGGGATATGTTAGAGGCTTTTAATCTTAGTCTTTGGGTAGGAGAAAGTGTGGAGTGGTTATTTTTATTAAAACAATGAGTGTGATGCACAAACAATGGATATATTATTTTCATAAGTCATCCTTTGCTAGCTAGAGAAAGAATGAGGCACCTTGCTTTTAGAAAAGTTGTTCATGCTTGTTCATAAAAATGCACTCATTAAATTAATGCACCAACATAGATCCATCTAAATTTGAGTCTATCAGTATTGAGAGGAATAAAATTATTTAAGTGTAATTTTCCTTTAAAATGAAAAAAATGAGGAAAAAATTGTACCTCAAAAGATTAATAACGTAATATCGATACATTTATAACGCATAAGAAATTTCACAATATCAACAAGATCAACATGTCATCTACAAAAGTTAAAAAATAAATAAAAAAAATAGCAATTATTCCTTTTAAACACCCCTGAATTCAATTTTCAAGCCTTTTATTTTATCTATTAATATTAATTTTATATAGTTTTTAAAATTAATATAAAAGTAAAATTTTAATAATATTATGTATGCACGACAAGGGTTTCGTATTGTGTATGCCGACTCTATCTGTTTCTTTGTATTTTTCCCGGTTTGGATTGCGCAACGATAGGGGTTTGTTGTTTTTCATGTCAGTTCTGTGGGCTTTGTTGTATTTTGTCTGGTTTTCTCCACATGATGCTCATCCTTCATCAAGCTGGCCCTTATTACTCAGTCCTGCGCATATGTATTTCTGTTAAGCCTTGCAACTGTTTCCGTCGGCCTGTCTCTTACAGATTATCTGCCTTACTGTTCCGCTCTAGTGCTTATCTTTTTCTCACATGCTTCCTGGGAGCCACTATGACAAAGTCCACATCGCCAGCTCGTAAATTAAGAGGCAAGGGTAAGGCAACGAAAGTCCCTGCGTGATCTTGTAAACGAGGGCATAAAGCAAATGAACAGGTTGTCAAGAATCTGGTTAATGCTTATACAACCATGACCCCTCCACCTATTCGCAAGAAAATTAAGGCATGGGAGCAGCATAGTTTGGATGAAGAAGTTGATCTGCAGCATCAGCGAGTAACACTGGATTTCCTGCTTGACCCTGGCAGTACTAGGGGCAGGGTATCTTTGTTCCAGCAAACTGTTAAGATGTATTGGCGCCTTAAATGTGTTCTTGCAACAGCCCTCATGAGTATGAAGGAACAAGATTCTCCTTCTTCTTTGTTATTTTACCTTAACCATATCAAACAGGA
This sequence comes from Pinus albicaulis, assembly GCA_034641835.2. Classification (NCBI taxonomy): domain Eukaryota; kingdom Viridiplantae; phylum Streptophyta; class Pinopsida; order Pinales; family Pinaceae; genus Pinus; species Pinus albicaulis. The sequence continues at coordinate 529,964 of JAXQQM020062564.1, forward strand.
CATGACTACTATGACTAAGTTTCAGTAGCAGCAGAATGACCGCATTGGATGTATTGAAGAGCAGCTGCGAGATATGCAGTGGCTGGAGCTGCTTGGGTCTGATGAAGATCCAGCCCCTGTGAAATTTTCTGATGTCTAGACCTTCTTGTTTCTTTTTGCTCATATATGGTTTTTGTTCAGCGATATTATAGTTGTTGTTGTATATGTTAGTATTATGGACATAGTCGCGTAGCTCTTACTGCTACAGCTAGACTGAAACAATATCATTTTTAGCTGGCCTTTAACTGTTTAAGATGGCCAACAGACCTGGTTTCCCTTTGGGCAGGTTGAGGCACATTCTTTTGCTGTATTATTTAAGCAACTTTCTCTTTATAATAGAAAAGACAGGTCCTACGGAATTCAAAAAAAAAAAAAAAACATAATTATAAGTATCTAGATAGTAAGATCCAACTTGGAAACATCCTAATCATCATAAGCACATGTAACTCTCTAATTATGCTTCTCAGTTATAACTATTATTAGAAAATTATATTTAAATTTGTTTTTAAATATTTAAAATATTACCAAATTTATAAATATAAATTTAGTTTTCCAATGTGATATATATTCGTATTATTTAGTCATATTAGATATACATGTCACAATAAATAGGTAAAACAAAATTTACTAACGTAAAAAATTACGTTTACATAATTCTTTCATTATTTTCATATTTAATTTTATATATGTTATTAAAAATATTAAAATTGTTTATATTTTTTTAATAGATAATTATTATTATAATTATATGTGTGTGCTTTTCTCATGCTTTCTATAATAATTTTGGTTGATGCTTTCAATAATAATTTTGGTGAAATATTTTTAAAAATGAAAACAATAAAAGTACATTAAAAAAAAATTGGTATAAAATTTATGAGCAAAATGAATTTTAACCTAAAAAATTTAGATAAAAGTAGTGAAAGTATTTTGAATCCTATACAATTAAGTATAATATTAAGAAATGAAAACCTTAATTATAAGGTCCAACCAATTAATGAAAGTAGAAACATGTGAACCAGCAACATAAATATCAAATTTATAAAAATAAAAACATTTTGAACTATTTAAATTTTAATATTTTATTTTAACCATTTTATCACTCTTTTATATCTTACATATTTTTCTTAATAAAAAATTTAAAACAATTTCTCACTCTTACCTCTATATATATTGGAATTTGAAATGTAGTATCTCTTCAAATAAAAAGTCATAATTAAGACTTGTAGTATCTCTTCAAATAAAAAGTCATGATTAAAGTCTTATAAATGAAAATAATTAAATAATTAATTTTAAATCATTTCAACTCTTTGATGCTTGAAATCTTTTATATCACCAATTCTGTTGGAATAATCACAGCGGAAACCATTAAACAATTAACACACAACAGATTTAATCAAGCACATAAAGACACAGTGTTTTTACCGTGGTTCACCCAAACCTCCTGGGCTACGTCCACACAACAGGGCAATGGCAATCTTATTAATTCAAACAGGAGATTACAATTCTCACACACTCTCTCCAAAACATCCGTATGGCTATCTGTTATATAGCAGGAGAATCTAACAGCTCTCAACTCAAATTTAGCTAGCATTAACTCCCTCCCAACAAACTGGAGTTAATCTAGCAACAATTTCCTAATTTTTGTCACCTACTGAGATTTTTCCTATTCTATTCAAAACAGAAAATCTCAACAATCTCCACCTTGACAACAATTAGCCTGATGCCCTGTTCTTTATTATTTATCTTTTCTGCAAGCCAAGAGAAGCCGAACACCAACGCAGCTTCTCTAACAAAACTGGTTTCGTGAACATGTCTGCACAGTTTTCTTTTGTATGCACCTTTTCAAGAGAGACTCCCCTTTCAGTAATAACCTGTCTTACAAAATGGTACTTAATTGGAATATGCTTTGATTTACTATGATAGGCAGGATTCTTAGCCAAATGTATTGCACTTTGACTATCACAAAGTAACGTGATGTTCTCCTGTAACCTACCAAAGTCACCAAGCAAACCTTTCAACCAAACCGCCTCTTTGCAAGCATGCGACGCAGCAATGTATTCAGCTTCAGTAGTGGATAAAGCAACAATGTTCTGTAGCTTCGACATCCAGCTGATAGCTCCACCTGTAAGAGTAAAGACGTACCCTGAAGTTGACCTTCTCTTATCCAAATCACCTGCAAAATCAGAATCAACATATCCACAAACATATTCACTGCTCCTGTTATAAGTGATACAGTAATCACTTGTGCCTCTCAAGTACCGAAGCACCCATTTCACTGCTGACCAGTGTTCTTTACCCGGATTTGCCATGTACCTGCTGACAACCCCAACTGCATGTGAAATATCTGGTCGAGTACAAACCATCGCATACATTAAACACCCTACTACATTAGCATATGGAATTCGAGACATAAATTCCTTTTCTTCATCTGTATTAGGACATAACCCCCAGAAAGCTTGAAATGGGAAGCGAAAGGGACTAAAACAGGCTTCACATTATTCATACCAAACCTCAAAAGTATCTTCTCAACATACTTCTGTTGTGATAGCCACAGCTTACCATTGCTCCTGTCTCTGAAAATCTCCATGCCCAAAATCTGTCTTGCTGCTCCTAGATCTTTCATATCGAATGTCCTTGCCATCTGAGTCTTCAACCTATTGATTTCATCAATGCTTTTGCTTGCTAAAATCATATCGTCAACATACAACACTAAGATAATGAACATGCCATTTTTCAATTGCTTGAAATACACACAATGATCATATTCACTTCTAACATATTTCTGACTCAACATGAAAGAATCAAACTTCTTATACCACCGCCGAGGCAACTGCTTCAGGCCATATAATGACTTCTTGAGCCTGCAGACAAATTTCTTATTGCGATGTTGAACAAACCCCTCCGGTTGTTCCATATAAATTTCCTCATCTAGATCTCCATGTAGAAAAGCAGTCTTAACATCTAGTTGCTGTAATTCTAAATCAAACAAAGCAACTAAAGCTAACACAATTCGAATTGAAACTATTTTAACAACTGGTGAAAAAATCTCATGAAAGTCTATGCCTGCTTTCTGAGAAAACCCTTTTGCAACCAGTCGCGCTTTATACCTGTCCTCCGTATCATTCACACCCCGTTTCAGCTTGTAAACCCATTTACACCCCACAGTTTTCTTGTCTTTCGGAAGCTCAACCAGATCCCACGTGCCGTTCTTACTCAAGGCCATCATTTCGTCCTTCATGGCTGCTTTCCACTTGTCACTATTCGAACCTTCTATTTCTTCCTGATAGCACAGAGGTTCATTGTCATTAGCAGTAAATGCAACTGAAGTAACATAATCATCATACCTTCTCGGTGGCCGTTTGATTCTTGTCGACCTCCTTAAGGATGTTTCTGGCTGACTACCATCTGTAGGAACTTCTTGCCGATCAATATCTGAGACCTGTTCATGATCTAAACCTGAACCCTGTTCATGTTCTGATTCTGAAACCTGTTCATGACTAGTATCTGAACTATGGTCATCATGACTATCATTAGAAGTGCTATCAAACTGAATGTGCTGAAAGTCAAATACATCATCCTGTTTCAATTTTCTATCTACATCTAACTGTACAAGAGAGGATTCATCAAACTTTACATCTCTGTTGATGATGATATTGCGGGTAGTAGGATCCCACAATCTATATCCCTTTGTTCCAACACCATACCCAACAAAGATATACCTTTTAGACTTTGGATCTAACTTAGTTCACTGATGTTTAGGCACTAGAGCATATGCATCACAACCAAACACTCTGAGTTTAGAATAATCACAAGGGTGTCCTTTCCATACCTCTTGCGGAATCTTGCAGTCTATCGCCGTTGATGGAGATCGGTTTATCACATAACAAGTTGTTGCCACTGCTTCCGTCCACAACTCCTTTTGCAACCCGGCGTTACTCAGCATACTCCTTGCTCTCTCTAGAAGAGTCATGTTCATGCGTTCAGCAACTCCATTTTGCTGAGGAGTATAAACCGTGGTCTTATGTCTCTCGATCCCTGCATCCTTGCAATAGCTGTCAAACTCCTTGGAAGTAAACTCACCACCATTGTCAGTTCTTAAACACTTTATTGTTCTACCAATGCTGTTTTCTACCAATGCTCTAAACTGTTTGAAAACTGAAAAAACATCAGACTTCCTTTTCAACATGTAGACCCACACCTTCCTAGAAAAGTCATCAATAAATGATACAAAATACGACGAACCACCATATGACGCTGTAGGAGCTGGACCCCAAACATCTCAATGAATATAATCAAGTATCCCTTTACTAGTATGTTTGCCTGTTTTAAATTTTTGTTTACTTTGTTTTCCAAACAAGCAATGCTTACAGAAATCTAACTTTCCAGACCTTAGATTAGGAAGTAATTTGCGATCAGCCAAAATTTTCAACCCTCTTTCACTCATATGGCCCAACCTTTGATGCCATAGGCGAATGGAACTACTGCCATGTTCAGACACCGTGGACACATGAACTGACCCTGTTCTTCCTTCTAACTGAAACAGATTTCCTACTTTCTTAGCTTTCATTACTAGTAAAATACCTTTATAGATTTTCATAACTCCACCTTGAATTACAGTTTTATATCCATTCTTATCCAATTCTCCTAAAGAAATTAGATTTTTCCTTAAGTCTGGAACATGTCTCACATCTGTTAATATTCTAGTTGTGCCATCAAACATTTGCAGTTGTATGCTTCCTATCCCAACAATATTAGATGTGACATCATTACCCATGTACACGACTCCATCATTAACCGATCTATACGTCTTAAACCATTCTCTATGAATACACATGTGGTTTGATGCACCGGAATCTAACAACCAATGTTGATCATGATTTGACATATTAACAGACAACACTTCGTCGCTCATACCTGAACCAGATGCCGAACCTAACCAGATGCCGAACCCGTATCCGTCGAACCTGTATCTGTCGCATTTGCCTTCTTCTCCTCTGTCGAAGAGTCTCCTTTCTTCTCTGTTTGCTGTCTCTTCCAGCAGTCTTTCTTCAAGTGCCCCGATTTGCCACAAAACCAGCACTTCACTTTTCTCTTCTTCCCTTTCGACTTTGAACGCGAATCGCTGCGCTTACCTGAGCGTCTTTCTCTAGAACGACCTCTAGCCATCATTGCCTCTGATGTAGAGGTGTCAGCATTCGAATTCTTCCTCGTCTCCTCAGACAACATGGCTCCAACCACATCGTCAAACTCAAGGACAACTGCATTACTGAAGCTTATGGAAGTAACAAAGTGATCCCACGATTCAGGCAATGTACACAATAGAGTTATTGCCTTATCCTCTGAATCAAATTTTACATCTAGACTTTGTAATTGTACCAATAGAGTATTGAAAACATTCAGATGGTCAGTAATCGAGGTACCTTCCTTCATCCGCAAACTGTATAGCTGCCGCTTCAGGAGAATCCGATTTGTCAAGGACTTCGTCATGTAGAGCTTCTCGAGCTTTATCCACAAAGGCACAACCGAATTGCGCTCAGAGCTCTGTCATCTAAATCAACCCATTCATCCTCCGTCATGGAAGAAGGCCTTTTTCTCCTCCCCAATAGTGCTTTCGCCACGCCTTGTTGAACCAGCATATCGTGCATCTTTACCTTCCAGATCTCAAAGTTGTTTTTGCCATTGAAATGTAATAACTATTAATTTATTTTTGAGAGCCACAATATCAAGAAATGTATTCCAACGTTACTAAAACAATTCTTACCAACATTTGAAATATTTTATATCACCAATTCTAATTGAAATATAATAGCTATTAATTTATTTTTGAGAGCCACTCTATCTAGAAATATATTCCAACATTGCTAAAACACAATTCTTATCACCATTAACAACTCATTGCATTCACTAATCTCCACACAATTAACGGTGCCAAGAATATGGCATGGATTCTGCTGAATGGGGTACTCTCTCAGAGTAACAAACCCAAGGTGGCACACTTATATGCAGAACTTCCAAATTGAAAAAGGTCTCCAATAAAACATTGCAATTCTTTAAAGGTCTCCAATAAAGCATTGCAATTTTTTAAACTATGTGGATTGCATAAAATAGTTTATTTAGGACAATTTATTTTGATGTGCGATTTGGGGAGCCAATTCTTTAAACTATGCGGATTGTATAAAATATTTTTTTCAAAGAGTGTTGATTCAGCACATTCAGTACAACAGTTGAATTCTGTTATTTAAATTAGCTTTTTTACTGTAAATATAGATTCAGCACTCTAAAAAATTTCTAGGAAACGTGGATTGTGCAAGTTATTTATCAAATTTCAGTTTTTAATAATTTCTTGCCTTTTTTAAAGAAATTAGAAAATTCACTAGAAAAAACTTCAAGAAGTAAAGACGACTAATTTTTCCGATCTAATTTCTTTAAAATCTAGCAAGAAATTATTGAAAATAGAAATTTGATGGATAACTTGCACAATCCAAGTGTCCTAGAATTTTTTTAGGGTGCTGAATTTATATTTACAGTAAAAAATTAGTTTAAATAACAGAAATCAAGATTTTACCTCAATTTGTTTTACCAGAACCGGAAACTCCAAAAAGTCGCACTAAACACAACTCCATTCTTTAAAGGAGTAGTCTTTAGTGCTACTTTTTGGAGTTCCGGTGCCATAATCTAGTGAAACAAATTGAGGTAAAATCTTGATTTCTGTTTTGTAAACTAGTTTTTTTAACTGTAAATATAGATTCAGCACCCTAAAAAACTCCTAGGATACTTGAATTGTGCAAGTTATCCATCAAATTTCTGTTTTCAATAATTTCTTGTCGGATTTTAAAGAAATTAAATAAAAAAAATCCACCAAAAACACCTTCAGAAAATTACACTAAAAACAACTCCATTCTGTAAATTCTGTGGATTGCGTAAATAATTTTTTCAGAGATAGTTATGTACCATTTGAGATTTTGGATAAAAAAAATTTCAAAAATAGTTGATGTGCGATTTGGGGAGCTGATTGTTTAAACTGTGAATTGCATAAATTATTTTTTCATGTGCGATTTGGGGAGCCAATTCTTCACATTGTTACACCATTGTAGATTTAAATTTTCCAACATTGTAATATTTCATAATGATCCGTGGTTGAAAACATAGTTTTGGTACCAATTAAATGTAGATGTAGTTCCAGTCTACTTAAATATCCAAAAAAAAAAACCAATTAAATATAGATGTTCCAATTAAACCAATTAAGAATTTGGAAAAATCTACAATTAGAAGCACCTCTAAAATAGATCTAAAATAGATGTGCTGGAGGTTTGTTATCTTTTAGAAAAAATGACGCAGTGACATCAAATTTGAAAATATTTTTAACACTAACAGATGACCAAAGTATTGTTGCAAAAATTGGACTGTAGGTGTGAACTCAGCAGTATTAGAATGACAAAAATTCGACTGTAGAATAATTTTAGATTCTAACCATACCTCATTTTAATTTTGAGTTTTGGATAAGGATATTATTCTTACCAGACTTGCTGTGAGATATAATAGAAAGCGTTGCAGCTGCTCTATTCCCGGATATCAAATTGGATTTAAATATCTTTCCAGGTCTTCATGCTTTATACTAATTAGCTGCTCCACCTCCATATCTTAGAATGGCATTGAAGCACACTTCTAGTTGGTGTTCCTTTCCTGCTACGTCCTTTGGACCTCATACTCTTTGAGTTGCCAGGAAGCGAAGTGGGTGGTAGCCGGCGCTGTGGGGTGAAGCCATAACCTCATAAGCTCTCAATGCGGATCCCCTGGGCTTGAGGCCCCACAGCAGACCATAGAGTCTCCAAAAGTGGAAAAGTGTTTCTGCAGCTTCAATTTGCTCAATCTCCATCTGCTCAGAACCCTTTGAGATGGTTCTCAGGAGATGGAAATTGAGCAAATTGACGCTGCAGGAACACTTCTCCACTTTTGGATACTCTATATGCGTAAAGAAATCTGAAGCATGGCCTCACCCCGGCCTGCCAACTCAAAGTTTGAAAAGAACGAGGAACACCAACTAGAAGTGTGCTTCAATGACATTCTAAGATATGGAGGTGGAGCAGCTAATTAGTATAAAGCATGAAGACCTGAAAATATCTGAAATCGAACTCTGAAAACCCCATTGGATAGATTTAAATAGTTATGGCACATAATGAAACTTATTTTTTCTCCAATGGCTACACCTCACAGACTCCAACTGTAGCCACGGTGGGAGCTGCAAGAAACCTGCTCTAAAGATCAAATTCGCTAAAAAGTTTGACGGCTTTAGTTTTATAAATTAAAGAGAAGCGCAAAATCAGAACACTCATCTACCATCTCGTTAATAATAAAATAAAAAATGATAAAAAATTATTTTCAAAAGATTAAACATAAAAATTACCACAATGTAGACCACATACTTAACACTGTGAAAAATGAATCATTACGGAAAGAAACCTAGATCTTATTCATTAGAAGAAACGACTCTAGCGTGTCGCCTTTAACTGAAATTATCACCCACCAATCCTTTATTATTTCTCATACGAAAATATGCATTAATATTAATTAGCTTAGTTAAATAATTGGTATTTACACACTATCTAATTCTTATTCTATAAATAAGAATTCTTACTTTATAAATTAGATTGGTTAGAAATATTATTCGCTAATACCATGGGCCAATACCATGTATTTTCAATACCATGGGCTAATACCACATGCCAATAACATGGATTCTTAATATCATGAGCCATGGGCTAATACCATAGGTCAATACCATGGGCTAATACTATGGGCCAATACCATGGGTTAATACCATGAGCCATGGTTATAGATTCTCATATCTTAGTGTAACTCATTTGACTCATTCTATAATATTCAAAGAAACATTAAAAAGTCAAATTATTATTACTTCATGTTTATTTTGAAATAGGATTACAAAATTTTAATTTAATTATCAATAATTCTTAGATGGATAGCAATGATTTAACCTCAATATTTTAGAATATTCTTAATAATCACATATCAAAGGCGAGAATTTATCTCAAAAGTATATATACACTTTCTAACCTTTTAATTAAATTGATTAATTAAAAAAACATCATATGAACATGACTTATGGTCTTTTGACCCTTAGTTGGTGTTGACATATCATATTGTAGAAAAGCATATTTATAGGTTAAAAATCTCAATAATAAAGTTTGGGTTAATATTCATGGTTAAGACTATTTTCACATGATTTTTTAAATGTATATATGTTTAAATAATAAATTAATTATTTTATAACTAGTAATAATAATAATTTAACTTATACCCGTAAGGGTAGTTCAATTGGTGATTTTTGTAGAAATATGGTGATAGAATTTCAACTGCTCAAGAAATTTAATCTAAATTAAGATACACAATTCTACTCTACTCTTCTGAAATTAATTCACAATTTAAAACAACATTCACAAACCTACATCAATCACATACAAAAGTACATAAATTTATATAGGGGAAACCAACTGGTAAAAACCCCTTAAACCTGCTTGCATTAATGAGATGAATAAAGAATGTATTACAATTGCTTCCTCACTCTTAGCTCAACCTGTAAGTGAATAACCTTTCTCTCTGCTCAATGAGAAGATTTGACCCAGACTTAGTCCATTATTGCCCGAGGATTAGTCCATTATTTCCTCTGCTAGGCGTCCATTTCCTTGCAAAAATAATGAGGAATTAGAACCCTATTTTTTAGGAATTTTCCTCTAATTGATTGCACAAATCCAAAGATTGGATATTTGATTCCATGCAACACATGTATACTCAAGACTAGTCTACAACTAATGTGACACTGCCTTGGAATATCCACCACTACCGGGGAACTCAAATTCTATGCATGCAGTAGCTATTTTTGGTTGATTGATCAATGAGTTAGGTCGATGTCCCACTGCACAATTGACCTCCAACTAAATTTGTCAATAGTTAGAGGTTAGTTAACTGAGTACAATTGAAATAACAGAACTAGATTGTTAAATTTATCAATCAACACACATTACTAAACTCCAAGCTTACTAACTCTAATTTACTTAGCTAACTGAGTGACAAGAGCCATGTCACCTTAGTTAACTACCTCCAAGTCGTTTGCTGATGTGAAAATTCAAATTTTCTCAATTTGACCAAGGTAAAGTCAAATTGAGACTTTTTTGTTGCACTTCTCAACACTCCCTATTAGCAAGAAAGGGATTTTCAACCACCCCTATCCTGCACCTGTGGTATTCGAACTTACCTCTTGACAAAACATTTGTTAAGATGTCAACATCTTGTTCATTTGTCAAAATGTATTGTGGCAACATTATCCTCCTCTGCACATCATCTCGTAAATGATGATACCAAATATCTATATGCTTGGATCTATTGTGAAATACTTGATTCCAAGAGATCTTAATGCAATTATGATTATAAAAATAGATCATAGTTGGATCCATCTCTTGACAAAACAATCCCACAAGTATATTTCTCATCCAGATAGTCTCACATGTAACTTGACTTGCAACCATGTATTCAGCTTTTTCCGAGTTGAGCGCCATAGACATCTGCTTTCTGTTGTACTAGGAAATTGTTGCGGACCCAAGTCTAAAATTCCACCTGATGTACTCTTTCAGTCAGATGGACTCCCTTCCAAATCTACATCTGTGAAGCCACACAAATTCACTTCACTCCCTCTGTCCTTCTGTACCATAATCCATGCTAGTTAGTGCCTTTGAGGTACCGAAAAACATGCTTATCTTCCTTCCAATACAATTTGGTCAGCCTAACCATAACTTGGCTCAATTGGTTGACTACATAGCACATATATGGTTTTGTGTTCACAAGATACATCAGTGAACCCATTAGATTCCGATAAATGGTAGCATCAACCTCTTCACTTGAAGTGGCATTCTCCTTCCTCCAATTACTCACTACAGGTGTCTCCATGGGCTTACAATTTTACATGCAAAATATTTGCAATATCTCAATGGCATACTTGCCTTGAGACAAAAAAATTCCCCATCACTTTTTCATTCTCAAATTCCCTTGCAAGGTCCTCCTTGAAAGAGTTGATCAATTGCTCATCACTTGTCTATATTAATCATAAACATATAAAACAATGATAAGAAATTTACCTTCTATGAAAATATGATATAAGTTTGCATTTGCTTCACTTTTGGTGAATCTAAATCCAGTCAGATAACGATCAATGTAAGTGTACCAAGCTCGAGGTGCCTATTTGAGACCATACAATGTTTGCATGAGTCTACACACATGAGACTCCCATTCAAATGTCTCAAAATTGTCTGGTTGCTCTATGTACAGTTCCTCCTCAATAACACCATTGATAAATGTTGTTTTTACATCCATTTGGTGGATCTTCCACCCCATCTGCATAGCCAATGCAAGAATTGATCTAATGGATGAATACCTTTCTACGAGAGCAAAGGTTTCCTCATAGTTGTTACACACCATTTTGTCATTGTCCTTGCAATCCTTGTCCCACACATTGGAGGATCATTTATGTGACTAAAACAAAGTGTCATGCCTTGCAAAGACCATCATTGCATCCCTTTCTATGAGGAAAACATTCCTTTTGTTGACAATTCCCTAAGAAGACTATGAGAAACACATGTTTTTTCCTTGGTGCTAGTAGACTATTATTCCCTCGCGCCAATGAGGAATATTAATGCTCGGCCCTGTGCCCATTGGCGCTCTGTCCCAGTGAGCTACCCATGCCAACCTGTTTATTGATTTTTCTTTTTAAATAGAGGAAAATTTTCCATCATAAAAACTCTGTGGATGAGTCATCTGGAGTGGTTTCACTAAATAACCATGGCCTTCCTCCTTTGGCCTCTTGTTTCCACCTTTTGGGGAAATGTCCCAAAGGATAAGACCTCCCTTCCACCATTGTAGGGATCCCAACCTCCTCCTCTCCATCTATAAATAAATCCATCTTCCATTGATGAGATAGCTGAACATATTATAGTTGAAACGCTAAAGAGAATTCATGAAATTTTCGCTAGGAAGATGGAACAGAAGAGACCTTTGTCGAGAGATCTTAGGCATGTGTCCTCATCCCATCTAAATTCCAAACGATCCTTTGAGATGCACTTTGAATGAACCTCGCTGAAGGAGGCTGCGACGTCAAGGTTCCGATTGCAACTCTTTACTCTATTTATACATATACACGACTATTGTCTGGTTCCCATCTTGCGTTAATGTGTTTTATTTGATGCAATATGCTTAACCCTCCTTGACTAGTTAGTTGATTATGAATAAAATCATTGTTTTGTATGATGTTCTTGTTATTTGATCTTCATGAAAGTATTCGAGCATTGTTGCAGAAGGATTGTGACCCGTCGAGACAAATATCAAGAGGCCACCACCACTACAGCGGACTCCAGGTATGTCGATCTACCCTATCATTTTCATTCATTAATTAGGAAACTACACTTTAGCTTGTCCCTTTGTTTCTATACCCACTCTAGGGCTAGAGGGATCGTCTCTGTCTGTAGAGAGGATTTACCTTCCCAAAAAATTGATGATTCCACTGGGGATTAGTGTGAGTTTTTCGTTTTTTTACCTTTTAGGAGTTTGTCTTGTCAAGTCGACTTCAGTCGTTTTCTTGCTTTCCTATGTTTTTTGGCTTGTTTAATTGTCTAGAATCATCTTGTACAACTCCAGAGTGTCAATATTGACCTCTGCTCACTTATTATTTCCTCCTCCCATAGTTATCTAGCTTGGCGCGAGTTTCTATTGAACAGTCATGCCAATTGGCGTAGGTTGCTTTTGTCACAGTAACACCAACCCCTGTTTGGTGCAGATTACCACCTCACAGTCGCGCCGAATCTTGTAGGATTTGGTTTGACACTTTTGCTGAGTTGTTGGCCAGTTGTGCTTGACTCTCACTTGTTTCTTGATTTTCAATTGGTCTTTTTGGAGTTTTTTTTGTTATTTTAAGCTTTCTCTTCTCAGTTGTTTTTCTATTCTCTTATCGATGCAGTTCATAGCCCTATATTTCTAGGTGTATTTCGCTCACTAAGCCTTCTGGTTGAATTTCGAGCCCTTTTGTTTCCTGTCAGTTCGATTCCCTGATCGGTTGCTTCAATCTTTCTTGATCCTTTGAGTTTTTGGTTTGTTGAACGATTAATTTTGTGTTTGTTTGACTCTCCATCTCTTTTTTTTCGAGCATGGATCACATTTCTCGTTTGGGTCATTTTGAAGGCTTTCACTTTGCTTGAAAGAGTGCATCATTGGTTTGAGTACGTCTTTATGTTTGTATTGTGTTTATATTGTTCGTTTTGAGATATCTACATTCATAGTGCTCTAAACTAGTGTTTGATTTGTTTTTTGATGTAATTATTGCATTGTGTACTTCGTTCATTCAAAAAGAAAAAAAATTGCATCCTTTTGTTTGCATCGAGAATGAAAAGCTCTTTTACAGAACTAGCGCTTGCATCCAGGAAAGAGTTTTTTGTTTCTCGTTTTGATTGTATTAGATGCATTAGGGGACTTCTTCATATGATTTCATTGTTTGTTTCTTTCTGAAAGATTACTATCCTTCTCTTAGTTAGCATTCATCGAATGGAAAATGGTGTTCTATTGCATGTAGCTTGCATTTAGGAAATTTGAGATAAAATTCGGTAGTGCCTTGAAACTGAAACATTAATTCAAAATCAACTGTAAAATTTATTCAATTAACCTAAGGAAACATTGGAACCTAATGCAAACATTTTTAGAGGTCTAGGCCAGTGACATGTTCCGGCGTCGTTAAACCTAGTAGCTGTCGTTCACCATCTAGCCTTAGACAGCACTAGTACGGACTTGTGCTCCCTGTATCTTCATTTATATAAAGGGAGACCCTCATAGGTTCAAATCCTTTATCCATAGGAAGCTGACTCTGCTTCCCTATAACTGTGATACACCAAACACAACATTCGGGGAGACTACCTACACGTACGTTAAGTCCTTGGTCATTTCTCTTTCATTTGATCACGAAGGTGTATATGACAGTTAACAGAAACTTGGTAGACCATCTTTCTTAGATTACCTGAGTAGTCATTTCGATCTTTTTTGTGACTCCTTAAAAGGAGAAGATATCATCGAGCTCTTGTCCTTTCATGCTCATTTTAGGCTGAAAGAGATAGAGTCACCTTTTGCCGATTTCTCGACTCTTAAAATATGAAACGGAAAAGTTTTGTTTCAATGTCTCAAAATTAACTGCCCACAAAATATTCTTGGTTAAAGTTATCTTCCTTAGCATTTTGTTTTATGATTATTTCCAATGGAAACATTTCCGGAGTTTACCAACCAAGGAATCCCCCCCGAAGGGAATCCTTGTCCTTTTCCTACTTTTGGGAATGTTGGTGCTCCTTATATGGCAACATTTTCCTTGCCTAGGTTAATTGTTGGGTTGCCTGTTTGGTTGTTCTCCACCTCTATGATCACGAGTTTTCCACCCACTGTACAACCATCCCCTCCACTTGGAAAACATCCTGGTGATTCGAAGGTGGACCTCTCCCCTTCTTCTCCTATTTCTTCACCTTCCCCTTCTACTTAGCCTAGTGAAATTCTGGATTCTAGTAACTAGGTGTCTAAGAAGAAGAAGAAGAAGATGAAGAAGAATAAGTCAGATAAGAGAGAGGCCAGCTCTCTGACTATTGCACCTTAGACACCGTCCATTGATAAACCATCCAACCTTCGACAGAAATTCAAATTCCCTTGCATATTGTGCAAAGGTGACCATCTTCTTTGAGACTGCCCTAGCATTCCCAAGGTACTTAAAGCATGGTCCAACGGTCTTCCGTCATTTCCTTTGGCTTCTGGAAGTCATATTGGTGGCATATCTTTGACTAGCCATGATAAGAATCATAAGAAATAGGGTAAGATCACCAATCCCTGTAAGTTGTGTGAAGGGCATCGTCCAATTCACCTTTTTCTATACATGGATGAAGCCACGAGAGTCAACCCTACTATCTCTGCACCCTACCTTCTAGTTGGTTACAAGAAGCTTTCTTCGAGTCCTCCACTAGTTGATTTAAATATCGGTCGAGAGTCATCCTTGTTCGATCCCGCTCCCTCGAAAATTTAAATTCAATAATCCATTCCCAACCAACCATTGGTCGTGGAATTGGTTCATTTGATCTCGACTATGGTTCATCGGGTCTTTTTTGTCGAGAGTGGATCTCATCCCCCTCATCTTCTTCTTGTTTCTTTAGAATCTTCAGACTTGGAGAAAGGTCCTCCCATCCCTGTGACTCAAGAAGTTTCTCTTTCTACTCCCATGTATGATGTCTAGGAGGATGCTCCTCTTACTCTGGTAACACCAGGGGATGACCATATCATTTCGATGGTACCCTCTCCAAGTAGTTTGGTTGCTTCTTTTGATTGGATTTGATTTGTAGGATATCGCCTTCCTTCTTATATGCCTTTTGAGATCACGATACAAACCTTTGATGTGGAGATACCTAGCACAATTATAGATGAAGGTGCGTCTGATAGTGTTCTGTTTTCAACTACTTGGCAAGCTTTTGGTTCTCCACCGCTTGTCTCTGTTACGTAGAATCTATTGGCATTTATCAGACGAAACAATCAACCGTTAGGGATCCTTCCGAAGTTGTCGATCACTTTGAGAGGGAAAACCTTCTATATAGACGTGATGGTTGTTCTAGGCCCCTTAGATTTCAATTTACTCTTGGAGCGCGACTATGATTATGCCATGGGCGCACTTGTCTCCTCCCTGTTTCGTGTGATCTACTTTCCACAGAAAGGTCAGATCGTGACCATTGATCAACTTTCATTCTTTGGTCTGGAGGTGGTAGTTGGTCTGCCATCATCTCTGCCAGATTTTTACTTGCTAGTTGTATCTTCCCCGCCACAGGTTAATTATGTGGCCACTTGTTCATTGCCTTCATCCAATGATTGTGTCGTCGAGTAGCATTTACTGGGGGCATTCGATCTCAATTTCCAAGATGTTGTTAACCCATCTGATGCAAACCTCTTGGAACCCATGACCTCTTATTCTTTATGGTAAAGGTCATTGTGATCAGATTTCCTTTTATTGTGTCAAGCTCGTTAAAAAATGAAACAAGGTGTTACGAGGATGGTTCATATTCGATGTCAACCTCATTAAAAAATGAATTAGGTCATGAGGATAGTTCTTTTAATGTGTCAACCTTGTTAAAACAATGAAACATGTTCCCGTTCAATTTGAGTCTTTGATCAGATCTCGTAAAATCCCAGTCGAGTCTTTCTCTAATCTCGTAATTTGAACCTTCACTCCATCTAATTTTCGTTCATTACATCTGGAATGAAGCTTTGGGGGTATGTACCTCGAATTGAGTCACCATGTTGGGTGCATGCATGTTTTTCAAGCATAGTTTCCCTTTGTTTCAAGCTTGTGTATAAATGAAACCAATTTCGAGAATAGTTTACTTTTGTTTTCGAGCTTGCGTAAAAATGAAATATTTTGGCTTGGTGTGCTTTGTGAACATTTTCTTGCTTATTGGGTCGTTGCTTATTATGCAGACATCTATTACCCCTTATTTCAGTTTTGAAAATGGTGCTTCCCACAGTACCCAGAACTTGTCTTTGGTAGCCTAGGTGATTTATGATCCTGCTAGTGAGTTTATAGATCTACAAGGTATTTTTCTAGGACGAACTATAAACAATGTCGCTGAGTATAGTGTTGTTATTGAACTATTAACTGAGGTGATTACCCTCGGCATTCGTGCATTGGTTGTAAATCTGGACTCACAAATTGTTGTTCTTCAACTTAATGGACATTATTCAGTTAGAAACCCTCATATTTTAAGGTTGTATTTACGTGTTCGTTTGTTGGAAAGACATTTTTATTATATCACATATCAACATATTCCTAGGAAAATGAATGCATTAACTGATATAGTGGCTAACATTGTATTAGATAGAAATTTGCGTAATCTGTAAAATCATCATCACATGAAAAATATCCATATAGGAAAATAGATGTGTGTGTATATATATATATATATATATATATATATACTATTTGCATCAGTGTGCATCATAAGTTCAAAAAACATGTGTGTTTCTGTTACATCCTGAGACATCATGTCTCTAAAAAATATGTAGAAATTAATCCTAGGTGTCTAGTCGGCATGATGCTCATGATAGCGTGTCATTGCCAGTACAAGCCACCTCGGCAAGTAGTGAATTTGATTTGACACCCTATAGTGTGTCTCTGCTATACGCGAGGAACATCGTCGATTCGCACATAGTCCAGGACCCCACGAGAGATTCCCTCCAGGTTGCGCATGATTTCTTCCTCCTCGCCTCCCTCACCATGAGGGCAATATCAAAGTCGTGAGGGACTCGCCTCGCTATCGGAGACATGCCTGCAGGTATTTGTGGTCCAACATGTGCATAACACATGGATTTAATGTCAGAACATACATAACAAAATCATAATAATCATGAAAATAAAAAATGAGTCTTACCAAGTGCTTCATCCCAATCCTCTCCTTCTGGGAGTGGGAGGTCTGGATCACCAGTGAAATCTGTGCTAGAGTAGGGCCAGTCCTCCATGACAATCAGCTGTTAGCACAGGTCCAAACATTCTAAGTCCTCAACTGCTTTTGATTTTGCATGATCTGATCAATGTCTCCCATGTATATGTACATATTCTTTTATTTTGAGTGATATATTAATATGGTATTGACAACTTTCTTGGTCATCCCCTTCTAATAAGATCATGCTAGGCTTCATCTTGGACTAGTCGATTTCTTTTATGGTTAGAAATTTTTTGTCCACAACAAACATCTCAACTTATGAATCAACATGTCTTCTCCATATTTTATTAGTATTCCAAGACATCCATGCACTAGTGCCTCTGTGTTGGACAATAAACTTGTCATTTCTGTCAAACTTTCCAATTTCCTTAACAGAACAATACGTCCGTAGATTTCCATGCATCTAGGAATTTGACACTATTAGCATACGTTCATGCTTAGGTAATCTTACGGTCCATGCATATACATAGGGCATCATTCTTTATCTAGAACATAGTAGGGCTAGCTTCAACTGGGGCTCTATCAAGGCATTTGGAACATTATAGCTTTTTTCATTAAATGCACTTTAGGGCTAGGGCTTTCAATTAATGCTTAGAGTTAGGGTCTAGTCAAGTAGTTAGGGTTTAGGGCATCTTCAACAATGCCTTATTGACATCAATGAAAACATTGACCAACATAAAGTGGTATGTTGGACAACATTTCCTAGTAATCTTTTTTTGTGGAAAAAAATTAAAATAATATTATTAATAAGTCATATCCATGCATTTGGATTGTTTTCAAGAGTCATTTTCATTGTTTTTAACCCCATGTTGTTTTTTTTGGGTTTTTTCTTTAAATAGTTAGTTATATTTATATTATATATAGATAAGAGTAAAATATAGAGCAGAAATGTGACTTAAATCTCTTAAAAAGAGAGAAGTGTGAACCTCGATCTCAGCTAGAAGTGTTTCCATAATGTCAAAAAAGACCACCAGGTTTTTAAAAATGAATTATGCAAAGATAAGTGCATTGTTTAATGTTTGATATCTTTTCTCCCCTAAGGTATTCACATGGGTCCAGGTTTTTCTTTTTATTCATAAATATATGCTAGTCTTTCTTTATATTAATGAGAGGCAAGATGGTGTTTATACTTATTTCAATTTTAGATGTACTATTTTTTATATTAATATGGTATGATAGAGGCATTTAATCTTATTCTTTGGTTAGGAGAAAGTGTGGAGTGGTTATTTTCTATTAAAACAATAAGTGTG
This sequence comes from Pinus albicaulis, assembly GCA_034641835.2. Taxonomy (NCBI): domain Eukaryota; kingdom Viridiplantae; phylum Streptophyta; class Pinopsida; order Pinales; family Pinaceae; genus Pinus; species Pinus albicaulis. Next base: position 548,817 of record JAXQQM020062564.1, read on the forward strand.
TTGCACAAACAATGGATATATTACTTTCATAAGTCTTCCTTTGCTAGCTAGAGATAGAATGAGGCACCTTGCTTTTGTAAAAGTTGTTCATGCATGTTCATAAGAATTCATTCATTAAATTAATGCACCAACATAGATCCATCTAAATTTGAGTCTATCAGTATTGAGAGGAATCAAATTATTTAAGTGTAATTTTCCTTTAAAAATGAAAAAAATGACGACAAATTTGTACCTCAAAAGATTAATAACATAATATCAATACATTTATAACACACACAAAATTTCATAATACAACCAAGATCCACATGTCATCTACAAAATTTAAAACTAAAAAAAAAAATAACAATTATTCCTTTTAAACACCCTATCTGAATTCAACTTTCAAACCTTTTATTTTATCTATTAATATTAGTTTTATATAGTTTTTAAAATTAATATAAAAATAAAATTTTAATAATATTATATATTATTAATAATTTTCAACTTTTAATTTTATGAATATTTTTCATTAATTCACATTTTTTTACCTATCTCAAACTTTATATAAATTACAAAAACTTTTCATTTAAATTTATTATAAAAATAAAAATAAAAATAAATATTTTTAAATATTTAAAACAATGTCAAATTTATATCAACTTAGTTTTAAGTAACATAATTATAAGTATCTAGATAATGCTTCTCAATTATAACTATTATTACAAAATTATATTTAAATTTATTTTTAAATATTTAAAATATTACCAAATTTATAAATATAAATTTAGTTTTCCAATGCGATATATATTGGTATTATTTAGTCATATTGGATATGCATGTCACAAGAAATAGGTAAAAAAAAATTTACTAACATAAAAATAATTCTTTCACTATTGTCATTTTTAATTTTATATATGTTATTAAAAAAATTTTTAATAAATAATTATTATTATAATTATATGTGTGTGCTTTTTTCATGCTTTCAATAATAATTTTGGTTGATGCTTTTAATAATAATTTTAGTAAAATATTTTTAAAAATGAAAATAAGAAAAGTACATTGAAAAAAAAGGGTATAAAATTTATGGGTAAAATGAATTTTAACCTAAAAAATTTAGATAAAAGTAGTCAATGCATTTTGAATCCCATACAATTAAGTATAATATTACGGAATGAAAACATTAATTATAAGGTCCAACCGGAAATGTAACTATCAAATTTATGAAAGTAGAAACATGTAAACCAACAACGTAAATATCAAATTTAAAATAAAAATAAAAACATTTTGAACTATTTAAATTTTAATATTTTGTTTTAATTATTTAATCACTCTTTTATATCTTACATGTTTTTCTTAATAAAAAATTTAAAACATTTTCTAACTCTTACCTCTATATATATTGGAATTTGAAATGTAGTATCTCTTCAAATAAAAAGTCATGATTAAAGTCTTATTGATGAAAATAATTAAATATATAATTTTAAATCGTTTCAATTCTTTGATGCTTGAAATATTTTATATCACCAATTCTAATTGAAATGTAATAACTATTAATTTATTTTTGAGAGCCACAGTATCTAGAAATGTATTCCAACACTACTAAAACAATTCTTACCAGTATTTGAAATCTTTTATATCACCTGGTTTTGGAGCACCTAAGGGCGAACCCTAGGAATGTGAAAACCTCGGCAATGAATGACATTATGGAGCTGATGAGGGGACTTAAAAAGAAATTTAAAACATGGGAACGCAGGAAGAAGATACTCTTGAGAGAAAGGTTTAAAGCTTATGAGGCAGAGTCTTCTAGTCTTATGAGGTGTTTGGAAGAGGATATCCGAGATGCCGACACCTGGGAAAACATTAAGAGGGTGGAAAATGTGAAAAGGGATATCCCCCTTATTGAGGAAAAGTCTTGGAGACTGAAGAGCGTGGCGGTCTGGTTCAAGGAGGGGGACAAGAACTCTAAGTTCTTTCACGTGGTTGCGAATGGGAGAAAATGTTCCAACGCAATTTGGTAGGTTGAGGATGCTGGAGCATCATATTATTCCACCACTAATATTCAAGAGGTGGCAGTCTCACATTTTGAAGCACTTTATAAAGCTTGGGGGAGGAGAATTATATCGATCAGTTGTGGGCGTTGGAGGAGATTCCATTAATGTTCGATGATAGAAATCTAGAGAATTTATACAGGCCTATCATTGAAGATGAGATTATTTCGGTGTAGAAATCATTTGCAGCTGACAACAGTCCGGGGTCAGATGGCTGGACCCCGGATTTTTTCTTGAATTTTGCTGACTCTCTTATCTCTATTATCGCAGATATGGCGAATGAAGTCAGGAGGCATGGTTTGGTCAGTGGGGCTTTAAATTATACATTTTTTGTTCTCATTCCCAAAAAAATTGGAGCTACATCTCTAAGCGATTATAGACTGATCTCTCTCTACAATACCTTTTATAAAATTATTTCGAAGACCATTACGGAGAGAATTAAGGAGGTGTTGGCTTGCTACATTTCACCTGAGCAGTCAGGGTTTCTGAAAGGCTGATGAATTCATGATGTGGTGGCTTCAACGCAGGAAGTTATTCATTCCATCCATTTAAAGAAATTGAAAGATTTGGTCATGAAGATCGACCTGAGATTGGCTTATGACCAAATTGATTAGAGTTTCTTGAGAATGATTCTGTATAAAATTGGTCTTAATAGAGCCTCAATTAATTGGATAATGGGTTGCACCACCAACCCTTCTATGACAGTTATAATTAATGGCACAAAATCATGATTTTTCAAACCTGGACGAGGCCTAAGACAAGGCAACACTCTATCATCGCTTTTATTCATTTTTGTAATGGGTTCTCTAAGCAAGAGAATTAGAAAAGATGTCATTCTGGGTCACTTTAGAGGCATCAGGCTGTCAAATGTTAGGGAGATCAGTGATAATCTATTTGTAGATGACATATTTCTCTTTGGTATGATTGAAAGGTTAGTGTGGAATGCTTTCCACGGTTTATTCTCCAGATTCTGTGCGGCCATTGGTATGATGGAAAACTATAAAAAATTGTGCATTTACTTCAAGGATGAGGGAGATAAGTTGGTTTCGGAACAGGTAAAGGAGACTACTGTAGTTTTCAAATTCCCCTGTGCACCTTTGGGTGCGGGATTTAAATACTTGGGTTTCAACCTGAAACCAAACAACTAGTCCTCTGATCTAGGTGGATATTGGTGGCCACCAGCCTATTCCACTTGGGGCCCCACCATTGTCTCTTTCAGTTTTTCAGTTTTGGCACAACTTACTATTTTTAGCACTTTTTCGGGTCCTGAACTTCTGGAGCCGTTTTGAGGCACTAAACGACATTTTTTGGGCATCGCACTTCAAGCAAATAGCATTTCGTTTTGAAATGGATATTTGGGGTAAAAGTTGTATTCCTTAGATAGATATTTCTAATGATGTATCATGTGCGTCAAACGGAGATAGTATGCGAAAGTTATGTCCCTAGGAAGTTGAAACACCAATTTACCCAAACGGGGCCCATATTTTTGATGCTTCATCTCCTATGGTTAGGTTTTGGGATGTTTAGAGTTCTCCGTTGTTTCTCAATAATAAATAGGCCCTTGAGCCTCATTGTAACTCAGTTGAGAGGCCTATAGCTGCCACATCTCTTCTCATAGATAGCTACCAGCGCCCTAGCTAGTTTTATTTCCATTATGTCTGTAAGAAAATTTCAATTCTTTGATATTAATGAGATGAAGTGTTATTTTTGCTGCATCTCTGTATTTATGTCTATGTGTTTATTCTGTTGCGTTCCTGCATAAATCCGGATCATGCTCAAAGGACTGGCAGTGGATGGTTGATAAGGCAAAGAAGAGGGTAAGGGAATGGTCCTTTAAATGGTTATCCAAAGGGGCCAGAATCATTCTCATCTAGGCTATCCTACAACAGCTAATTCTTTATTGGGTACATATTTTCGTTATTCCTAAGAAGACTCTAAATGGCATTAGGAGAGTTATAATGAATTTCTTATGGAATGGAAGTGTGTCTAAGGGAGGTTGGACCTCGATCATGAAGCCTAAGATGTATGTAGGATGGGGACTGAAAGATTTAGTATCCTTTGGAAGGGCTCTTCTGATGAAATCTCTTTGGAGGGGAATTCTGACTAAAGGAATTTGGAGTGAGATCTTAAGGTATAAGTATCTAAAGGAGAAAGGAATGGAAGATCTCCTGAAGGTGGGATGGAACAACACTAAAGAATCCTCTACCATCTGGAATGGTTTCAAACAAATATGGCCAAAATTTACATGCTTCCTAAAGTGGAAGTTTGGGGATGGGGGTAAGATCCTCATTGGCAGCCGAACCTGTGGGGTGGATCGGGACTTTTTACCTGTGATAGTCAGTTGATTGATTACCTTAATGGGAAGAACATATTTTACATCAGCCAAATTATTAAAGAAAAGGTTGGAGGTATATTGTATTGGTTTTTGGGAGAGATATTATAGCTTCCGGGACACTTGGTACATGATTGGAACAAATACACTATGGACATGAGAAGAAAAGGGTTGATGTGGAATCAAGGAGGGGATGGGGTGATATGGAGCAGACTGTTGAAGAACGGTATGCTCATTGATGAAGATATTTAAGGGAAACTTGTCTCCAATTCTTCACAAGAGCACGAGTACAGAATTTTTAAGGGGATCTGGGAGAATAGTGCACAATTGAAAATGAAATTGTTTTTATGGTTAATGCTGATGAACAGGAACTTAACTTGGGAAAAAAAGATGAGAAAAGGGAGAATTAGGCCTGGTGTGTGCAGGCTTTGCATGAATGCAGGTGAAGACAACCAACATCTTTTTTATACTTGCTCTTATGCTAAAATTCTTTTACAAGTCATTTTACTTTTTTTCGGAATGGACATTCTGAATATGGAGAACACCCTGAATTCATTTTATGGGGCCTTAAGAGAAGTCAAAACCTGATAAGTGTTCTAGTTTTGTTCCACTGGTTCATCTGGATCAGCCAAAACAAATGGATTTTTGACGAGATCAGTAGCAGTCCAAAGGGTACTTCTCAAGAAATCATACAGCATTGGGATTTGATTAAAACTTTCCAGAGGCCTCCGACAGACCTCTCTAAGAATAAGAGGCCTTTAGAAACTCAATATCCATGAGGCTTCTTTGATGGCGGGTCACAAAACAATAGATGTGAGTGTGGTGTTTGGTTGAGGATCTCACCCCTATGCCACTATAAGATTTACTGGTTTGGGGGAGATGGGACTAATACGAGGGCGAAAGCTCTTGCACTGTGGGACTTGCTATGGTTTGCATCACAGTTGTATGTCAAAAACCTCTGGGTGTATGGGGATTCGAAGGTTTTGATCGAACATCTTAATAAGGATACAAATTTTTATCCTCGACATTTGACTTCTTGGCTCGAGCACATCAATTTGTTGAAAGTTTCTTTCGATGAACTAAAATTCCAGCACATCTAAAGGGAAAAAAAATGTACAGATGGACACGCTATCAAAGCAGGGACTAAGTGGTGTTTTTGGGGTTATGAATTACAAGCTGACGGACTATTATGGTCATGGCACTATCAGATCGATCAACTTTATCTAATCCAACTCTCGGTTCCAGCTTCTCTATTTTTTTTTCATCTTACTTTTTGTCTTGTGAATCGACAACTTACAGGATTGGTTTGTGTTTTTTGATGAACAACTGACTCTTCTAGAAATGTTTGTTTTCAATATCATAGAAGTTAATATCACTATTTTGAATTATACTGTTTGTGTTTATACAAAAATATGTGTTTCTTTATTAGGTTCGGTAGTTTTCATTTGAGATTGACATATATCTTCACCTTCAAATGGAAGGGTATAGCACAGGAAAGATCAATATTTAATGTTTCTGGAACATGAGGGAAGTTTCTTGAAAGATTGTAGCCATTTTTGCATCTAAATTTGAATTGGCACATAATATATGCCAGAGTTTTTTCTAGCCACTGTATCTAGCAATATATTCCAACACTACTAAAAAATTCTTATCAGCATTAACAACTCATTAAATTCACTAATCTCCACACAATTAACGGTGCAAAGGATATGGCATGGATTCGGCTGAATGGGGCACTCTCAGAGTTAACAAACCCAAGGTGGCACACGTATATGGAGAACTTCCAAATTGCAAAGGTCTCCAATAAAACATTGCAATTCTTTAAAGGTCTCCAATAAAGCATTGCAATTCTTTAAACTATGTGGATTGCATAAATAATTTATTCAGGAAAATTGATGTTGATGTGCGATTTGGGGAGCTAATTATTTAAACTATGTGCATAAATATTTTTTTCAAAGATAGTTGATTCAGCATAGTAGTTGAATTTTTGTTATTTAAATTAGTTTTTTTTACAGTAAATATAGATTCAGTACCCTAAAAAATCTCTACCCTAAAAAATCTCTAGGACACTTGGATTGTGCAAGTTATCCATCAAATTTATGTTTTCAATAATTTCTTGCTAGATTTTAAAGAAATTAGATAGAAAAATCCACTAAAAGAGCCTTCAAAAAATCCCACTAAAGACTTCTCCTTTAAAGAATGGAGTTGTCTTTAGTGCGACTTTTTGAAGGCTTTTCTCGTGGATTTTTCAACTCTAATTTCTTTAAAATCCGGCAAGAAATTATTGAAAACAGAAATTTGATGGATAACTTGCACAATCCGAGTGTCCTAGAGGTTTTTTAGGGTGCTGAACCTATATTTATAGTAAAAAAACGGAGTTGTCTCTAGTGCGAATTTTTGAAGTGTTTTTTGGTGGATTTTTCCAATCGAATTTCGTTAAAATCTAGCAAGAAATTATTGAAGACAGAAATTTGATGGATAACTTGCACAATCCAAGTGTCCTAGTTCTCGATAAAAGTAAAATTTGAAGAATATTATATATTATTAATAATTTTCAACTTTTAGTTTTATGAATATTTTTCATTAATTCACTTTTTTTACCTAGCTCGGACTTTATATAAATTACAAAAGCTTTTCATTTATATTTATTATAAAAATAAAAAATAAAAAATAAATATTTTTAAATATTTAAAACAATGCCAAATCTATATGAACTTAATTTTAAGTAACATAATTATAAGTATCTAGATAATAAGATCCAACTTAGAAACATCCTAATCATCATAAGCACCAATAACTCTCTAACATGTAAAAAAACTAATACACCATTCCTTATGATATACAATCCATTATACACCAAAAAGCACTTGTTTCTAACAGCATGGAGCACATATACTAAACATCTAAGCCAACATAAACTGCAGCTCATCCTTATGTTTCTTTGAAATCCTTCTCAACGGTATACTCATGTTTACAACAGAGTTATTGCAGCTCCTCATGTTTACAACAGAGTTATTACAGCTCCTCATGTTTACAACAGAGTTATTGCAGCTCCGGCTGTGGCTTCAGTGGGAGTCTGTTTAGGTGTATCTATCGGGGACAAAATAAGCTTCATTATCCACCCTAATCATTTAAATTTGATTTTGATATCTAGGAATATAGTAGTTGCAATGGTCTCTATTATATTTCTTATTATTTGGTTAGAATAAAAAGAAAAAAAAATATTATAGCTAACAAAAAAATCAAATTAAAATGAGAGAGATAGAATTAGAATAATTTTAGATTCTAACCATACCTCATTTTAAATTTGAGTTTTTGATAAGGATATTATTCTAACCAGACTTGCTGAGAGATATAATAGAAAGCGTTGCAGCTGCTCTATTACCGGATATCAAATTGGATTTAAATAGTTATGGCACATAATGAAACTTATTTTTTCTCCAATAGCTACACCTCACAGAAGAAACCTGCTGTAAAGATCAAATTCGCTAAAAAGTTTGACGGCTTTAGGTTTATAAATTAAAGAGAAGCCCAAAATCAAAACACTTATCTACCATCTGGTTAATAATAAAATAAAAAATGATAAAAAATTATTTTCAAAAGATTAAACATAACAATTGCCACAATGTACACCATATACTTAACACTGTGAAAAATGAATCATTACGGAAAGAAACCTAATAATCTTATTCACTAGAAGAAACGATTCTAGCGTGTCGCCTTTAACTGAAATTATCACCCACCAATCCTTATTATTTCTCATACGAAAATATGCATTAATATTAATTAGCTTAGTTAAATAAAATCTTTACATATGGATTTTTAATTGGTATTTACACACTATCTAATTCTTATTCTATAACTAAGAATTCTTATTTTATAAATAAGATTGGTTAAAAATATTATGGGCTAATACCAGGGGCTAATACCATGTATTTTCAAAACCATGGGTTAATACCACATGTCATTAATATGGATTCTCAATATCATGAGCCATGGGCTAATACCATGGGCCAATACCATAGATTCTCAATACCATGGGCCAATACTATGGGCCAATACCATGAGTTAATACCATGAGTCATTGTTATAGATTCTCATACCTTAGTGTAACTCATTTGACTGATTCTATAATATTCAAAAAAACATTAGAAAGTCAAAAATTTATTGTTTATTTTGAAATAGGATTACAAAATTTTCTTTTAATTATCAATAATTCTTAGATGGATAGCAAGGATTTAACTTCAATATTCTAGAATATTCTTGATAGTCACATATCAAAGGTGAGAATTTATCTCAAAAGTATGTATACACTTTCTAACCTTTTAATTAAATTGATTAATTAAAAAAAAACATTATATGAATATGACTTATGGTTTTTTGGCCCTTAGTTGCTGTTGACATATCATATTGTAGAAAAACATATTTATAGGTTAAAAATCACAATAATAAAGTTTGGGTGAATATCCATGGTTAAGACTATTTTTACATGATTTTTTAAATGTATATATGTTTAAGTACTATATTAATAATTTTTATAGCTAGTAATAATAATAATTTAAATTATACCCATAAGGGTAGTTCAATTGGTGATTTTCGTAGAAATATGGTTATAGAATTTCAAGTGCTCAAGAAATTTAATCTAAATCAAGATACACAATTCCACTATACTCTACCAAAATTAATTCAGAATTTAAAACAACATTCATAAACCTACATCAATCACATACACAAGTATATAAATTTATCTAGGGGAAACCAACTCGTAAAAACCCCTTAAATGTGCTTATGAATAGAGAATGCATTACAATTACTTCCTCATTGTGAGCTCAACCTGCAAGTGAATAACCTTTTCTCACTCTTAGCTCAACCTGCAAGTGAATAACCTTTCTCTCTGTTCAATGAGAAACTTTGACCCAGACTTAGTACATTTTTTCCACAAATCTTGAGGAATTAGACCCGTATTTTTTACGAATTTTCCTCCAATTGATTGCACAAATCCAAAGGTTGGATATTTGATTGCATGCAATACATGTACACTCAAGACTAGTCTACAACTGATGTGACACTGCCTCGGAATATCCACCACAACCGGGTAACTCAAATTCTCTACATGCACTAGCTATTTTTGGTTGATTGATCAATGAGTTAGGCTGATGTCCCACTGCACAATTGACCTCCAATTGACTCTATCAATAGTTATAGGTCAATTAACTCAGTACAATTGAAAATAGCAGAACTAGATTGTTAAAATTTATCAATCAACACATGCATGACTGAACTCAAAGCTCATTAACTCTAATTTACTCAGCTAACTCAGTGACTAAGTGGCTATGACAATTATATAATATAGATAAATGAATTAATAGAATTACTATTTAAATAAACCTATTAGATAAACACATTTAAATATTTAATTAAATAAACATATTTAATTCATTAATTAAATAACCCTATCAAATAAAACCCTTTAATAAAAACATTTCGTTTTAATAGTTGGTGAACCAACTCAACCAAATTTGATTTGGTCATCAATATTGTCATATAAATATTAAAGGTCATACCACCTCTCAAATTCATTAAAACTATTTATGATGGTAGGTGACCGACAAAGCAAGGAAATCATATTATGATAAAAATTTATGCTGTTGAGACAATGAATGGCTTTAGGGATATATGGAGAATGAATAAGGCGAAGTGAGGATGGGGTGGGGGGATTTGTTTTTTCTTTCCAGTGAAGAAAATATAGAGAGAGTCACGACGAAGAAAATATCACTAGAGTGAATCTATGGAATGAGCCTTGGGCTTGAGACTAACGAAGAGACATGGAAATTTGAGCAGTTGTTCTTGGAGTTTTGGGCAAGGGGGCCAAAAAAATTCAATTCTGAAGTCTTATGGATTTGGGAAATAAATAGGTTCATCCCAGATTGGTAAGGAGGAACCAGTCAGTTTGGTAATTGTAGTAGGCTTGGAGCAATGTCAGATCGAACTCAAACGAGATATCCACGTATGTATCTACAATTCAATTGGAAAATATGTTTTGAATTTGATTGTCCTGTTGTTATGTAAAAATATGGGTTACATTGTGATTGTACATGCATATATCATTCCACAAGAGGAATTCAAGTTTTAATCATGAATCCCTCCACAACATAATATGACAATGTTTAAGAAGGTTCTTTCTTAAAATTGTTTCATCATCGATGGTCTCCTTAGATATGCTAGAGATTATTCTCTTTTTTATTCTACCAATTTGTTTCCCATTTCTACCCTCTTGATTTCGATTAGAATTTTTTAGCTCTCCCTCATTTTTCTAGTGCAGTCTTATATCCTACAACTCGAGAATGTCAAGTTCTAGCTATGGATTGTTTCTCTTATAAGTACCTGGCAAATACTTCCAAAATTTTCTTGTCATGCTACATACAAGCCCTGGGTACATGTATTTCAAAAGAGAGAGCCGCCCAAAATAATTTCCATAACTTAGGGTTTGGGGGAGTGCGTCACTACTTCAAGTGGGCAACTTGTCTGCAAGTAAAGTTTGGAAATAATAAGGGGGGGATGAATCAGT